>LR755127.1:3053127-3109317 GCA_902729485.2 Mus minutoides | reverse complement strand
CAGACTGATTTCCAGAGTGGTTGAACAAGCTTGCAGTCCCACCAACAGTGGAGGAGTGTTCCCCTTTCTCCACATCCACGCCAGCATCTGCTGTCACCTGATTTTTTGATCTTAGCCATTCTTACTGGTGTGAGGTAGAATCTCAGGGTTGTTTTGATTTGCATTTCCCTGATGATTAAGGATGTTGAACATTTTTTCATGTGCTTCTCAGCCATTCGGTATTCCTCAGTTGAGAATTCTTTGTTTAACTCTGTGCCCCACTTTTTAATGGGGATATTTGATTTTCTGGTGTCCACCTTCTTGCGTTCTTTATATATATTGGGTATCAGTCCCCTATCAGATTTAGGATTGGTAAAGATCCTTTCCCAATCTGTTGGTGGCCCTTTTGTCTTGTTGACAGTGGAAGAATAACATGAACTAACTAGTTCCCCTGTGCTCATGTCTCTAGCTGCACATATGGAAGAAGATGGCCTAGTTGGCCATCATTGGGAGGAGAGGCCCCTTGGTCATACAGACTTTATATGCCCCAGTACAGGGGAACGCCAGGGCCATTATGTCGGAGGGGGTGGGTAGGGGAGCAGGGCGGGGATGCGGGAGGGTAAGGGGAAATTTCTGGATAACATTTGAAAAGTAAATGAAGAAAATATCTAATAAAGAGAAAAAAATTAAAAAAAAAAGAAAATGCATACAAATAAAACAGGTAAAAAAAGAAAGAAACTAAGGCTTACTTCTGTAAGTATTGCAGCTCTGACAGGAAAGACTTCCCCCACAAATGTATTACACCTCTGCTCTGGCACAAGGAAGTTTTCCCCAGCAAATTCTCTCAGCTGAGAAGTATATTGGCATTTGGGAGCCAATGAATAACGCAAAGTCACACAGTGCAACAAACCTCACACAAGAAATTTATTTTGAAGAAAAAATCCAGGAGGGTACTTACTTCTGTTTGGAAGAAAAGCAGAAGGGAACTAAACAGAGCTTTCCAGGGTGAATATTTTCATGGAGAGCATTGGTGGGATTTCAATTCCTGAGCTTGGTTGAGCTCAGAAATTGGTGACTTTTTACGCTCTTGGATTGGTGGGATTTTGTGCTCAGGAATAGATGAGTTTTGATAGCACACTTAGAGATTGGTGGGGGTTGTGTTCAGTAAATGTTAGGTTACTGTGGCAAGCTCAGGAGTTGGTGGGATTCTTCTTGGTCCTGGTCTTGGGCTTGGTGTGGATTCAGGATCACTGTGTATTTCCCTTTAGCCTTTTTATCTTTAATTCCAATTAAGTACCTCTGGCTCACTCTGCAGAATGGAAAGGGGTCCTGGAAGCCAGTAGACAATAAAAAACACAAAGTCACACTGTGCAACAATCCTCACACAAGAGATTTATTGGGAGGGAAGAACCCAGGAAGGTAGCTGCCAGCTGCCTATTCTTGAGTGAGAAGCAGCAGCTAACTGGGCAGTACAGTATTTTTATACGGGTTCTCTGTCTCTGACTGTCTGTCTGTCTGTCTGTCTGTCTGTCTGTCTGTCTGTCTCTCTCCTCTGTGTGTATGTGTGTGTGTGTGTGTGTGTGTGTGTGTGTGTGTGTGTGTGTGTCTTTCCAAGATGGCCTGTGATTAGAAGGATAATAAGGCTTGATCTTGGGGCAATCTCAGTGATTAGTGAGATGTTTTTTCCCAAATGGTGGGGCCTGGCCCACCTTACTCAGCCCTCCTTACCCAGCCCTCCTTACTCAGGGCTGGAAACAGTTAGGGAATGGCTTAGAAGTCAAGAGTTTCAGGACCTGGCCATTGGAGCTCCTCAGGCAGGGTCTGGCCACTTGTTTACAAAGGAGGACTATCACTTTCACTTGAGATGGCATGAAGAGGCAACAGGTCTAACTCTAACCTACTTCCTGCTCTCTTTAGAAGGGATCAGTTAAAATTCTGGAGCAGCAGGGGTATGGAAGGGGAAGGACTTGGAACTGAGTTCTATTCAATGGGCAGGCCGCTGAGAGATTGGCTATGCTCTAGGGAATATATATATATATATATATATATATATATATATATATATATATATATATATATAACATAAACTGAACTTTTTTTTTTTTTTTTGCTGGAAGGTGTGTGTGTCACAGGTGGACAGGGAAGGGCTGGGATGCTAATTTGATAGGAGTGTATAATGTGAAATCCCCAAATTAATAAAAGTATTATTTTGGGAAAAAAAAACTGTAGGTTCCCATGGTGTGTATAAGGGGAGGGGTCATCTGGAGCAAGTGAATGCCTCCAAACTAGTAATCAGCTAGTGAAGGATTTAGAAGTTGGATGAAAACCCATGACTTTTTTTTAACCTTTAGATAGGATATACTTGTTAGCTTCAGATGTGAATTTGACACAATCTAGAATCATCTGAGAGAATCTCAACTGACATATTGTTCAGGTAAGATTGGCCTATTGCATGGTCTCTAAAGAATTTCTTGACTGATGATCAATGTGGAAGGGCCCAGAGTGCTATGGGCAACACCATCCCTAGGTAGTTTGGTCCAGGCAGTATAAGAAAGCCTGTGAGTGAATCAGATAGCAAACTAGCAAGAAATATTCCTCCATGATTTGTGATGTAGGTTCCAAATAGTGTTCTTGCCTTGACCTTCATTAATTATGGACTGTAATCTGAAAGGGTAAACCAAACAAACCTTTTTCTCTACAAGTTGCTTTTGGTCACTTGCTACATCCACTCCAGTAGCAACCCGCCTGACAAGTCTGGGCACAGTCCCGAGGCAAGAAGTTCACTGAAACTTAGTCTCCTGGAATCGTAGCATCCTGTATAAAGAATGCTCCAATGTCCTTGCTTTAGTTGGTAAACAGATCTGTGTGCTTTCCCCTAATATTGCTTCATTATATGTGCTCCTAAGGATTCATATTTTGATACATAGCTAAGTTAGATTCTAGGCAGTCCTTGATCCAACCTTGAGCATGAACAGCTATGTCACTGCCCTACAGAGGAATTCACCACTACCTAAGAATAAGGAGGTTTGTGACCTGAGAAGGAACCACACTGAGATACTTGAGTCACTCCGATATACAGGAATTTACAATGGTTTAGGAAATAGATTGAGCTATGGTTTTAGAGTATTGCATTATTCATGAGAAGGTTAGCTAGAGCAGAACTCCTTAATTAGAATCATGACTTGGGAGTGAATGCCCTTGCCCCAGGACTGTTAAGACCTCATACCTGGCTCCTAAAACCATAGCTGAACTTAGATAGAGCTGATTTTGTCTCCGTTGTTTTATTACCCAGTTCCTGCTGGTCCTTTCTGTGACTGCATTCCTCTGCCTTGTGTAAGAGTCATTAAGCATCCGGTGATCTCATTGTACCTTGAAGATGTGTTACCTAACTCACTATTTTCTTCTGTATAAAAGTCTGATGCTCAATTTGACAAACTACATTCAGATTCTACACATCCTCTCGTGTGGTCTCTGTCTGTCACCCCCACTCGATGAATCTTTGCCCACTTTGCTCCAGAGAAATAGACCCACACAGATAAGGGATCCAGAGGGTCTGTAGCAGTCACTATAAGAGAAACATAACTAGAACAAGAAGAAAAGAAGAAACTATAACAGGTAGAAGGAATGGAAATTTAGGGACTGACCAGAACCTCAAGTCAATCTACATCAGAAACATTTGGAGAGATTTGTATTAAATCAGATCGTTCCCATTCTAGTGTAAAAAGGGTGACCTTTTGCCATCAAGGTTGAACAATAAAGTAGATGGGAGTGGAGGTAGGAGGAGATGAGACAGATCTGAGTTCCTCTTAAATCACACCAGCCACGCCTCCATAGTAATGCCAACAGTTAGAAAGGGATTGGCATGTAGTAGTAAAGCCATCTTCTCCAAGGCTTTGACTACTCAGGATCTTGAAAATTAGCTCTGGCAGGTGATGACACATGGCAGATCTAGCACATGGGTGAGAGAGGGCACATCATATAGAAGTTTCCAAATTCTAAGAGAAGACACTGAATGAGGACGATGCTTAAGCCTCCTTAACTTGTTCCCTGTGCCATGTCTTGCAACCAAAACCCTGTGTTTGTGGCTACCAGGATTTGTGTATTCCAGAGAATAGCCACTGTATGATTCTTTTCCCCTCTGAAAGACTGCACAAGCATTTCAGGGACTTCTAAAGTTATATTGTGTGTCCCCTCCTTGCCTAAATCTCACCTGATCATTTTCACTTGAGACATAGTGGTAATAACCCTGGATTTAGCATTATTCTGAGATCAAAACCTGCCGCAGCTCTGCTTATCCATCATGTCTGTGCCACTTCAGGCAGAGTTAGTTATTTCCCTAACTGATAAAATACAGTCATCACAGAGCTCAGTGATAAACACTAATTTGAACCACCAAATATCAGGCAGAATTTTCTGAATTCACCACAACCCTGCTAGATAGGTAGGTACTAATGCTAATATATATATATATATATATATATATATATATATATATATATATATATATATATATATATATATATGTAAGTAAAAAAAACAAAGCACTGAAAGGATATTCTGTACCTCTAGGATCACACAGATAATAAGTAGCCAATGTGAAACGTGAACCCACACAGTCTGGTTGCTCAACCTGACCTATTAAACACCATGCACTGACACCTCTCAGTAGGTAAAAGTAAAGAGCTGATTGAGGTGGGACTCAATGTTCAGCTTATGTTCTTTTAAAGGGTAACTATGGTTAACTGAAGAAAACTTAGTCTCCCATATCAAATGGCATCTAATCCCTTTTAATTGATGTCTGGCTCTGGGAAAACTTCATTATGTCTTTATGCCTCAGTTTGTTAAACCTGAAATGAAAATTGGACCCCCTGTGTCAAAAAGCTACTGGATATGTGAACTTAGCACTTGATGTTTAGTGAGGCATCTATCCTTGTAATAACTGACAGTAAATAAGACAAGCTAGGCATCTAGAGCAATAGGCATCTTGAAAATGTAATCACTTGGTAATCCACCAAATTCTCTGGCTAAACCTATAGGAAAGATTACTTAACCTCTGAGAATTTCGGAAATGCTTCACTATGATACAGCATTTTAAAATGTTTCATTCAAATCTAAAATCTTTCGACAAATCCACTTTTTTCTTTTATCTTAGGATAATATAGTCATTATTTAAGCCTCAGAAAGGCATGAATTTTATTTCTTTGTCCCCTGTCTCTACAAACACACTTTATTATTAATGTTTACTGTAAATAGTGGATCTGCTGTAGAACTACACATTACTCAATAGTTTTCTTAAGAGTACAGTATCTTAGCTGGATGTGGTGGTGCATGCCTTTAATCCCAGCACTCAGGAGGCAGAGGCAGGTGGATTTCTGAGTTCGAGGCCAGCCTGATCTACAAAGCGAGTTTCAGGACAGCCAGAGCTATACAGAGAAACCCTGTCTCAAAAAACCAAAAAGGGGGGGGGGGACAGTATCTTGTCATAAAGAAAACAAATTTGAATATATTTTCTTTTTTAAAATGTAGTTAAATGTGCTGGTGTAATAAAGGCATAAGGGAACTTTTATGCACTATTGATACTGTGTAGAAAATTAGCATATGACCCAGCTGTATTACTACTCCTGGAATCTAAAGGACATCAAGTTCAGTAATCACAGAGATGTTTGCAAATTTTTGGTAAAATTGCAGTGCTAGTCACAATAGCTAAGTTACAGAACTAACCCAGGTGTTCAATAACAGATGAATGAACAAAGAAAACCTGCTATATACAATATAGAAAATAGATGCTACCAGCATAAAGAATGAAATTTTATAATTTGCAGAAAAAGGGATATAATTGAAGATAATCATATTGAACAAATTAAGTCATGATCACAAAGACAAATGTTGTATGTTTTTTCTCATATGAGGTTTGTAGATTTTACATAGATACATTAAATTATGTATATATGATAATAAACTGCAGATGAAAATATCTAGGGACTCAAAGAGAATTAACATGAGAAGGAAAAAGGGTATGTAGTCTGGAGCATAATATTCTCAGTATACAAAGACATCCTTATCATTCGCAATGATTATATACAATAAAACTAAAATAATTAAAAAATCATGTTATCTGGATTATAAATGGTCACATTTTTTTTTACATTTTCATGATCATGCATTTATTTAGATTTTTGATAGTGCACTTGGATTTTCACACCAAAAAAACCTTTATTAAAATGTAAATCACAACAGCAAATATGCACTGACACAAATATCATGTAGGTTATATGGCTTACTCTAATCTAGGAACTGTCACAAACACTGATCAAATTTGTCAGATTTGGCATAGGACTCTAAGATCTAAAACAAACTAATGTGAAAATTTTCAAACTCTCCCTGGAACTTATTAAGCTCTATATGAAGCAACTATAGCAATGTAGTTAATTTCATACCCAAAATCAAAGCACCTGGATAAATAAAAATAAGTAATTCAATAAATTTCAAAGTCATTTCAATTGTGCCTCTGAACTAACACAGAGATTAAACTCGAAAAGCAGTTCAGTTTCCCAACTATGAAATAAACTCTAATGAAGAGTTGTGTAGCTATTTTCTCCTAAGTAGAATGTTCTTCTCTGAAGGGGGAATGGAGGCGGTTCACAGGGTTCCAGAAGCCACTGAAATGTACATTTTAGAAACTCATAAATCCACAAGACTCTTGAGATCTAGGGAAGTAGCTTTTGTGAGTCATCACCCATACTGAGGTATGCTTTCCAATGAGGTAAGCTAGACTTGGGCTGAATTTTTTTTTTGATATGTTGTCTTTGCTTTATCTGGAATTTATAGGTATTTGATCATGTCTCCCCAAGAAAAGTCAAACAACAGAGAGTAAAAGTGCGGACCTAAACATGTGGTCTATTAACTATCACACACTCAACTATCACATACATGGTCATAAACCTTTCCTTTGCATGTCCTGGATAACACGCATTTACTAGACTGTCCTTGAAATGTTTCATCTATTAAAATGTTGAAGTTACTCCAGACATCTTCACTCAGTTACATTTCTAATAAATATTTTCAAGGAAAGAAGCTAGGGTTAAAAGGGCAGTCTATGGCCAAGAACTCTAACTAAGGTAACTGCTGTATCAAATCAAACCTCTAACTCTCATAAACATTTGGAGCACTTACAGTGAAGCATACAGGAACCAGCCACTCAAAACTAGTGCAAGTTAAGCTTCTTTTATCTGAAAATACAAAATCTTACATGAGGCCACAGTAGAAAAATTCAATACTTCACGTTATATGCAATAGTTAAAATGCTAGTACTTTAGATATAATCTACATTATATATAATTACTCTCAAGCTATGCATAATGATGCATATTAAACAAAATAAGTTTTATTTATATTTTGGTTGTATTCCCAAGATACTTCAACTTCATTCTATCTATCTATCTATCTATCTATCTATCTATCTATCTATCTATCTATCTATCTATCTACCTACGTGTGTGTGTGTGTGTGTGTGTGTGTGTGTGTGTGTGTGCAAGTGTAAATATTCCAAAATTTGAAAGAGACATCAGTTTGGATGAAAGATATCAAAGCTAAATAAAGTGAGCTAAATAGAATTAATCCAGTATAGATTAAAGGTGCTTTAGCTAACTGAAGGATGCACTATGTTGGCATTCTTTAATTGGGACAATGTACAGAACCATAGGATATTAAAATCAAAGGATAAAAGATGGTCTCTGAATTTCCTGATGGATTTAAATGTATGTATCAATAGAATAAAAATCAAATATCTCCCTTAGGAAATAAAGTGCTTGTCTATCCCACGGAAGAAAAGAAAATCATATTTTATTCAATTCCAATTAGATCAAACTTCAATATAGCTCAATACAGTGTGTGTGTGTGTGTGTGTGTGTGTGTGTGTGTGTGTGTGTGCACGTGCGCGTGCCTTTAAACTGCTGTAACAAATTATCACAATATTGCTACTTTAAATCCACCAAGGTTTATTATCACTATTCAGAGAAACAGAAGCCTTAAAATAAGAGGCTCTACATGAAGCCTGGAAGTCTACTTCCTTGACTTTTCCTAATTTCTAGAAGCATCTGATAAGCCTTCCTGGTCTCTTGCTAACTGCCAAACGCTTCAGATAATCCTTAAGAAGTTTAATATCACAGTAGTTGTTTCTCTTCAGTTTTGCTATCCATTGCCTTATGCCTTGCACCCGTCTGTGGGTATTTTCACTCTCCTTATAATGAATCTGTCATGGAATCTAATGTGGAACCGACCAAAACTTAACTTAGTATAACTTTATCTTGATTATTTTTGCCAAGATCTTCATTGGTCATATTCTGAGATTTAGGTATGTGTGATTTTATTTTATTTTTTGATGAACACTAATCAACCCACTTTACTGATGATTCCTACTTTATCATTGTGCCAAGTGTCATGTTTTTAGCAGTCTGATACCCTATAAAAGGTTTCCTGATTTCATGTATGCAGAGGAAACATAAACTTTTTTCCTTCCAGGAATCCAAACTCCAGTGTAATTTAACAGTTCAGTTACAAAACAAAAACAAACACAAATAATGCCAACTGGTATGTTCTTCCTTGAGGAAAGCAATTTCTCCGATTCCTAGCTTTCCTTGGTTGTCTATAGTTCTTTATGTAGTGTTGAAGCCTGCAATTACAAATATTTTTTTAAAAAAAGAGGCCATAAATTTCTTTTCAATTTTGTATTTTTTCTTTATTGATGATTTTCAAAATGTTTGAAAGTATTATAAACATATAACACTTATTGATCTTTCTAAAGGGATACTCTCTGAAATTTTTATGACAAAACATTAAATTTTTAATTTGTCAATTCCCATAGTATTACAGTAATTTTTTTTACATTTCATTTTTATTAGATATTTTCTTTATTTACATTTCAAATGCTATCCTGAAAGTCCCCTATACCCTTCCCCTACCCTGCTCCCCAACCCACCCACTCCTGCTTCCTGGCCCTGGCATTCCCCTGTACTGGGGTATATGATCTTCATAAGACCAAGGAGGCCATAAATTTTAAGGAGAGATGGGAGCAGCATTCCAAAGGGTTTGGAGGGAGAAAAAGTAGTTAAATTATAATTTCAAAAGTAAAAATAAAACCAACAACAGAATCAATGCCTAATTCAACAGCAAATTAAACATGAATATAGTCTTTATCATATTTTATATAGCAATGAACCTCCAGACAAAAGTTGAAATTTACATGGAAAAGAGCAAGTTTTTTTTTCCCCATAGTCAAACACTAATTCACATGAACCAAAGAGGATGGTGATTTGAATGTTCAACCAAATTAATAACTTCAGAGCAGTGGTTTCTGAGGATAATCCTCTGGCCAACAGCATCAGTGTCTGGGAGCTCCCTTGAAATGCTATATCACATTAAATTGGACTCTTGATTTGCATATTATTCTCCAGGTGATTCATAAGCTCTGATTCCAAAAGTAAGAGAGAAGTCTAACCTTCCCATATAATTTCATACTTTCTCCAGAAATGGTTATTTCTTTTGCTAAGTGTTGATGGGGAATGTTAAACACATTTGCATGTACTAGTACTCTACCCTTCCAAATGAAGAGGCTGTTTCCATAAACCAACCCTTTCATTTGAAGCAGAATGATCAACCTCCTTGGAGAATGATAGCACAATGCACCATTTCCTATTTGTTTTATTTGGGTTCTTGGTCTCAGATTTATCCTGCTTGAAAATAAAATCCATGTGGGAAAACTAATATATAAAGCAACAGTTTAATTGGTGAATGTCTTTCCCGTTTTCCTCCTATAAGTAGAACACTCTGAATGATTCTAGGTTACATCTTTTGTTGTGGTTAATCAACTGGGATACTAACATGAATGCCTGGTGAATTAATTGTACAACTGTGAATATATGAACTGGCCACCTAACAAATGTCTTTCATTTCTCACCATGGTATGAGGCCATTTTATTCTTAATATATTTTTAAAAATCAATATATTCTTTGCCATGAGCATGCATTTTTTTCTTCACTGATATTGCAGCAACCATGCTGAACAATTTATTGACATGAAAAAGACAAACTCATGAATGAGATTGCAGGAAATTTATTTGCTTTTGCAGCAGCCTAGAAAAACAGTTACTAGAGTCCTAGCTCTCTCCACGAAAAATATCTTAAAATGTTTACCTCAACTGCTTTTTAAATCAGTTACACAACCAACAGATTGAAAGGGAAACAACTGTGTGTTTAGTGCCAACTAGTTAAAAAAAATACCCAAATCTATTCTGTAGGGAACAGAACAAATTCAGAAATTTAAGGAACTAGGTGTAAAGAGAGAAATAAATAATCACATACTTAATGCATCAAATATCCGTAAGACTACAGGTTCAGATACAAATCCACTTCACTATGAGCCTGTTGCTGGCAATTCTTCATGACATTTTCTAGCCCATGACATCGACCAGACTTTCTCCCACCTTCTCACACACCAAGTAAGATATGAGAAAACCACAGAGCTATTTGAATGTATAATTCCCAAATGCTTAAGGCAACTAAAGGTCTGCATTTGAGGGATACAGGACATTCCTTGTTGTTATGCTCCTGGGTTTCAGCCATTCAATCCCAGGACTGCAGGGTATGAATCACTGCAGTAAATCACATTGGATTTCTAAATATATAAGAAGAATTTACTGGGGGAAAACAAGGTGACATTTTCTCCACAACCTTCAAGAGTTGGCTATGTGACAAGAGCCAGCACCAGGGGAACCCAGTCATTAGAATTAAGAAGCAGTCCAGAAATTCCCTTTCAGACAGATGGAGGGAAGACAGAAAAGAAGATAAAGGAATAGGGAAGGAAGCAGGAACTGACCAAATAGGCTTAGAGTTCAATCCCTGTGTCACTATCAATTAAATTTCTCATAGAGACCCATGGGCTACATCCTAGGAAAGGTGTTGTCACCCCCCTCCACCTCTCCAAAAGAATATAGCTCGTGCATATTTGTTGATTGCACATTCACAAGTGTTGTTGAGCACATTGATTGACATGTTACAAGTATATGCTCAATGTGCCTTTGTTGTTAGACTGAATTTAAAAATCAATTAAGTAATGAATGAATTGAAAAAACAAAAAGCATCCTGGAAGAGTTCAATAATAATGCTTAAAGAGAATTAGCACCACAGTTGTCATTATAAAATGATATCTATGTTCCTCCACTGGGGAGGAATGGGGAAGAAACACTACAAAGCCACATTTGTAAACTGGAAGAAAAAATTAAATTTCCCTGGAAGAAAATATTGTGTTTTCTAATAAAATACTAAACATAGTATGTGTTGAAGGTATGCATTAAATTAAGTAATGGTCTTTAAATTTGTCTTGAAAATGCAACTTGTATTGATACCCTGGATGATCAGAAGAGACCTTGCCCATTATTCTGCCTCTGTATTTCACAATAATGTTCAACTTTCTCTGATTCTTCAGACACAAGTATAGTCTGAAAGTTGGTAGGAATAATGATTGAATCTTCCTAGATGGATGAACCATGGAAATTTATGAATAAAAATGTATCAGCAACTAACACAAGTACAAAACTACACTGTAGAATATATTTAAGAGGTTGAGAAAGAGGCATGTTTCCAGCATACTGAAACACAGAAGAAATTTAATGCAGAGTCAATTTTGTCCATGTAAAAGGCTTGATTGTCCTACAGATACTTTACTATGTACCAATTCTTAATAGCTCTTGACTGTCCAGAATCCCAGTACCAGACCCATTCAACATCTTGTAACAAAATAGATGGATCCAAACAACTCTCAACACACAAAAGATAAAAGCAGCAGGACTCTTGTATCTTGTTCTTTTTTTGTTCACACATGCATGCACACACACAGACATATGTGTACATGCACACACCACACATGTGCAAAACACACACACACACACACACACACACACACACACACACAAAGCTTAGCAGCTTATCCAGGAATTTTATTTACTGAGCTCACCTTAGGCAATGCTTAGAGCACTTTGGAGGGTCCCATTGATTCATCCTGTGGCGAGGGCTGCCCTGCCCACCATATCATGGTAGGATTCTTGTAAATAGGTGAGAATGCATGAGAATATAAGAATCCACAGAGTAATCAGGAATGAGGCTCACTTTTCTCTAACCATTCTCTTGTGAGAGAACTAAAGAACCAAAGTTGCCTGGAAGCTAAATCAATTATTTCTGAGGTAAAGAATGACCTAATTTTCAAAATGACATAATGTTTTCATTTTTTAAATGGCTAAATTATTTTCCACCAGGCCTCACCTTCTAAAGCCCCACCACCACCACCACCACGTGCATGCCACTTAATATGATTACAGTTGGAGGATCAAGTTTGCAACACATGACTACTTGGAGTACACACTAAAATGCAAACTACAAAAAGGAAAAGAAAAAGAAAAAAACAAAAGAATGAAAAGAAAAAAACTGTATGGATAGCGTTGATTTCTAATGATCCTTTCAGCCCCAAAGTTTTATTAGAATCTGAATGGCCCAGGCTACAACAAATATTGTATAATAAAGTGGACCACATCAATGTGATATAGCTCTCTAATATCTTCCCAAAAGTTAGCTTCTCCAAGGAGTGTTTTACTTGGACTCTACAATAATCTTCTCTACTGTGATTCTGTAAATCTCTGTGGGTACTCAGTCATGAATGACATTAAACTTGAGGATTTAGGTCCTTATTTTCACTGGAAATCAAACAAAAGGACATTGTCTACTCACTAATGGCACAGTGATAAATGTCATTACTCTTTCTATGCCTTGCTGTCCAGGTCACACCAAGCTTAACAAAGAGAAGCTAGACCTGTGGTTCTCACAGTTTGTAGACATGCCTAAGTTTCTTACTGTCAACACTAGAAATTTTTTTTAATCTAAAGGCTGTCCTTCAGCCTATACAAGGATGAGGTAGGAAATATCAGGGAGTCAGTTACCTCAAGAGAATTTTTTCAGACAGAAATGATAGACTTGGAAGATTAAAAACAAAATCCAGCTCCCTTGACTCTTGAGTAAGATAATCTGAAGCATGGTGCATATCATCTCTCAAATTCTTTAACTGAATTAACTTTAGTTACCCACAGCAATCATCTGCTTAAAAGGTATACTTTTTATGGACACCTGCTTAAAAATACAACTTTCTGCTTTATGACACATGTCTCATTTTCAAGCAAGGAAGCATCCCATTATGTCTGTGACATTATAAAGTCTCCTTACAAGGGAAATGTAGCAAATATGTAGTAGGATCTTTCTATCATACATCAGACTAGTATCATGAATACCTAACCCATTGGCAATAATCTGTAACTCCATGTTAAATGCTTTCTCTGGCTATCACAGACCACCTTGCAAAGAGTCACATCAAGAAATAGCTTTCAACAAAGGCTAAATAGCACAGCTTTGAAGTACATTCTGCACTGGAACATTTTCCAAATGGTCCCAGTAAAGCTGTGCCCCAGTTAAAAATGGTACTAACTTACTAACACTTAAGTTAGGCCCCACCTCATTTTCCCACTTCTCTCTACCAGTATGTCCTTGGATCTGTGTCATATATCTATCCATCCAGAGGCATGTGTGTGTGTGTGTGTGTGTGTGTGTGTGTGTGTGTGTGTGTGTGTGTGTGTGTCCAGACGCACTATTGACCTGTTGTAAGCTGTCACCTCTAACTTTTTTGTTGTTTCTGCCACAATCATACCTGTACCTTGAAAAGAAATGAAAAATATGATCCATTTTTACTACTAAGTCTAATGTATTCCACCTACACATGTACTTATCTCAAACCCCTCCACTCTACACACACACATACACAGGGGAGATAGTACATACACATGTACATGTAAAAGTAGAAAAATTTGACATGACATTTTAAATATAAATGTAATGACAACTCTCCATTTTGCCATGATCATTAGAATTAACCATGAAAAATATCAAATAAATATATAACATGTACTGGGAAAATATGAGCTTTCTCTCTTGATATCATCTGTCTCTTCCCCTTTGATAAAGCCACTTTGCATGAACTGATGTTTTAACCCAAGTAGACTAAATAAATTGTAACAACCTTTTTCTTTTTGCCCTTCTAAAAACTGCTAATGGACAGTGAACTGGTCAATCAGCAGGTGAGAGCAGAGAAAGAGGACAGGGCAAAGTTGATAGAGGTAATAACTAGCTTCAGATAATGAAGATTGATTGTGCATTCACCTTCCTGTGAATGTCTGAAGCTGTGAAGGGCAATTACCAAATGCATTAAGAGAAGAGAGCTCTGTGTTACTCCTTTTGTAAGCTCTGATCTGTTAAGCTGTCCAAGACCTCTTTCTGTACATACAAGAAAGAACATTCTCAGAAGATCCTCTCCTGAATTTGGTATAAGGTTGGAATATATGCCCCCTGTAATAACTAGGTGGTAGCTAACATATAAATTGTAAGGGTTAGTATATAAAGGGTCCATGTCTTTCCAAAGCACAATTCATCTAAAATATAACTTCTAAAGCACTGGTTACTGACAAGAAAGGGGAGAGTGTTTATCTTAATCTAATAAAATAAAATCTAAAGTATAACTACTGGGATGTTAACTATAGTTTTGGAAATTAACTTCTCTGAAAGGAAGAGTGGAGACAAATTAAAATATTGAAAATGAAAGACGACTGTCATGAAAGCGAAACTGGATACAATGCATGCAATGAAATGAGTTCTTATAGTAGGAAAAGCTTTTTTTCTCGAAATACATTTTGCCTTCAAAAATTTAGCTTTTGCCAGACCTTACAACCAAGTTAATAGTATGTCTTGAGACCATTTAAAACTACATATTTAATCTATATCCATACTGCATATTGAGACTGTTTGAGTTTAACGTGTCTTAAAGAAAACAATGTAAACAACATTATGATGCTGTGGATTTCCCATGAAATCAGCTTTTACCAGGTAAGCTAACTGTATAGCTTTAATAATTAATTATGTATTCTTCAATGTTCCTTACCCAGAATAATGTGTGCATGTCTGTAAATATGTGTGTGTGCATGAGTGTGTGCATGCATGTGTGAGTGCACGTGTGTGTGTGTGTGTGTGTGTGTGTGTGTGTGTGTGTGTCCTTGTTGTAGTAATCATTTGCTGAATGTAACCAATAGGTTGAACACAGCCTTATGGAAACCAAATCCGTTTTATATTTTTGTGGCAAAATACATATATAAGCAACCAGAATGCCCCAGATGCCAGGAAAGCAAGATCCTCCCAGAACCCCAGGGATGACTTTAGCTGAAATACCCAACAAAGAGTAGGAAGAACCTGTCGAAACCATATCCCAAGGTTAACCCAGAATTGCTCCTGTCTGAAGGAAATAAATATAGGAACAAAGAGTGGAACAGAGACTGGAGGAAAGGCCATCCAGAGACTGTCCCACCTGGGGAACCATCTCACATGCAGATACCAAACCTAGACACTATTGCTGATGCCAAGAAGAGCTTGCTGGCAGGAGCCTGATACAGCTGTCTCCTGAGAGGCTCTGTCAGATCCTGACCAATACAGGTGCGGATGCTTGCAGCCAACCATTGGACTGAGTACAGGGACCCCAATGGAGGAGTTAGGGGGAGAAATGAAGGAACTGAGGGGGCCTTATCTCTCATCAACTGGCAGGGAGACCCTTGGTCCTGTGAAGTCTTAATGCTCAGTGTAGAGGAATGCTAGGGCAGTGAGGCAGAAGTGGGTGGTTAGGTAGGTGGGGGAGCACCCTCATAGAAGCAGTGTAAGGGGGGTGGGATAGGGTATTAGGAGAGGGGGAATCTGGAAAGGGGATAACATTTGAAATGTAAAAAAAAAAATATCCAATTTTTAAAAAGAAAATAACATGTTTTTTTTATTTATTTGTTTATAATTTTCCATTTGGTTATTCATTAATTGCTTTACATCTCAATCGTAGCCACCTTGTCCTCCCAGTACCCCTCACTTGGCCTCTCCTCCCATACCTACCTTTTGCCTCTGAGAAGGATAAGGTTCCTCCCCACCACCATTACCAACCTATTCTGGGACCTCAAGTCACTGCAGAACTAGGCGCATCCTCTCCCACTGAAGACAAACAAGGCAGCCCATTTAGGGGTATAGGATCCACAGGCCAGCAACACAGTCAGGGTAAGCCCCCATTCCAGTTGTTGGGAAACCCAAATGAAAACCAAGCTGCACCTCTGCTACATATATGCAAAGGGCCTAGTTCCGGCCTTTGTATGCTCTTTGGATGTGGTTCAGTCTCTGGGAGCCCCCAAAGGGTCTAAGTTAGTTTACTCTGTTGGTCTTCCTATGGAGTTTCTATCCTCTTATAGTCTCTCAGTCCTTCCTCTAACTCTTCAACAAGTCTTCTCAGCTCCATCTAATGTATGGCTGTGGGTCTCTGTATCTGCTTTAGTCAGCTGCTAGGTGGAGCCTTTCAGAGAACAGTTATGCTAGGCTCCTGTCTGTGAATTCATGCTAACAGATACAAACATAGCCTAAAGCTCCAAGGTAGTTGAAGGAGGAAGGCAGGCCAACAATGTGTACCTATTGATCCTCTGATGAAAGCTCAGCACATCCCTCCACCCCCAAAATTGACAGGGGTTGCTACTTCATTCATTTGTGTCCATCTGTGTATCAAGGGCAGCAATAACAAATATAGCTGGCAACAGTGTCTTTACGTGTTGTACCATTGTGATAAGGCTTTGACCAACAATGAAACAAGAAAGTCTCTCAGTGTGTCCCTGTGAATCCACCACCTGTGCAGTTACAGTAGTAGTTGTTTCCTCCATTCATGCATAGTCCTCCATGGAGACATGGCTGACTGGCACATTTATCAATGTTGAGTTCACAGTAGTCTTCAAGGAATCCAGGTGTATAGTCTCAGAGTAAGCCCCAAGAGCATCCTGAAACATGGCATGATGTAAATTTGGCTGGGTTCCACATTCATTCAATTTCACAATAGAATACTCTTCAGGACAGACACATGTGTATCTTCCTTTCTCATTGAGGTATATACACATTATTCATGCAGAGATTAAAAATATATTCATCCATGTTTGTGCTTTGATTGTTGGTCTAGGATTCAGTAAATCTTCTGTTGTAAACACTTTGGGGGGGAATTGATTAAGATGAGATTCCTCACTCCTTTACCATATCAGTTTTTCCTGTGCTGGTCAATAAATATAATGCAAAACCCTTTGTGAGACTTTGTTTAGTGAAGACATAGGATTAAATTCCTTAGCCACTATTTGGTCTATGTCTACCCTGCTTTTATCCATTTTAACAAAGCCTGTAAAACCCATTTCTAAATATCATGGATAATGTGTTTTGATTAGACACATCTTCTACTATACCCAACCCTGGTTCCTCATCCTGTACTTCCAAGTAATTTTCATCTCAACTTTCAGTAGTCTTTTATTTTGAGAATTTAAAATGTATATTATATATTAATGAAATATGATTATATCTATCATATCTGCCATTACTCTTTCCATCTTTCCCTATATTCCTCCAAACCATGCCTTCTTACCAACTTCATGTTCTTTTTCTTGTTTTTAATGCTCATTTCTTTTTTGAAATTCTCTTCCTTTTATTGAGAATATATTTTTCTTATATAATATATCTTGATTAAAGGTTCCCTCCTTATACTCTTCTTAGTTCCTTCAAACCTCCCCTTCCCCTCCCCCCAGATATGCTCCCTTTCTGGATCACAATAGTGAAGAATAGGCTTTGAAAAGAGAGCAACAAAATATAACAAAATACAATATAATAAAATAAAACAAAAACCATCACATTGAAGTTGGACAATGCAAACCAACAAAAGAAAAAAAAAAAACCAAGAAAAGGGACAAGAATCAGAGATCCACTCATTCCCACACTTAGTCCAATAAAAATATTAAACTGGAATCCATATTATAAAAACAGAGACCCTGCTGCAGACCTGTGCAGGCCCTGTGATTGCTATCTCAGTCTCTATAAGTTCCTATGAGCCTTGATTAATTTATTAGAGGGCCTTATTTTCTTGGTGTTTTCCATACCCTGTCTCTTATCCTCTTTCTGCCTATCTTTTTATAGGGTTACCTGAGCTCTGAGGGGAGGAATTTAATGTAGATATCTCCTTTAGGACTGGGTGTTCCAAGTTTTCTCACTCTCTACATGCTGGTTGCAGGTCTTTGCATTTGTTCCCATCTGATGCAGGAGGAAGCTTCTCTGATGATAGCTAAACAAGGTACTGACCTATGAGTATACCAAAATAGCATTAGGCATCAATTTATCACTGTTTTGTTGTTGATTTTGGAACAGGAATATTTGGTTTTACCTTAGGTGCCTGGGCTATCTACTCTCCTGTTCTTGGACAAGAACCAGAAATATGGGATCAGTCATGAGAAATGGAACTTATGTCAAGCCAGACATTGGTTGGTTACTTCCATAAACATTGTTCTGCCACCATTGCCCTAGCATACTTTGCATGCAAGACAAATTGCAGATCAAATGGTTTATGGCTATGTTGGTGTTTGTGTTTCTCTGTTGGTAGCTTACAGCATACCTTCCTGTTCCATAGACATTAGAATATAGAGAAGAAGGTCCTATGTATGCACTATGCTGGTTTCTTCAGGTTCAATGAGTTGTGCAGATATTGTATTCAGCAATGCAATTTTGCTGTCAGTTTGTAGAGAGAAGCCTGTTTTTGGCAACTACATAGGTTATTTGGGGATTCCCATGGGACCCCTTGACAAATATCTAAATTACATGCAATACAATCCTAGTACTGGGAGCTTCACTTGACTTTGGTAATAAAATATGACTAGTTTGACTCTGTCTCACTCATTATTTGGCCATTTTATTGAGATTACCTTCATATATTTTAGGAAGTTCATATTGTTTTAGGTTTCCATATCAACCCTCTCCCTCTCATCCACTTCCTCACCTCATTCTCCTGTTTCACACTCCCCATTCATCTATAATTATCTACTCTACTTTCATTTTCTACATCTGTACCATCTAGTCCCTTATTCTATACATACTCTCTATGGTTCTGCAGGTTGTAGTTTTGGTTTTTATTGACTTAACAGGTAATATCTGCATAAAAGCAAATACATACCATATTTGTCTTTCTGCATCTATGATACTTTACTCAGTATAATTTTTTTCTAGTTCCATCCATATACCTACAAATTTCATGATGTCCTTTTTTTCTAAATGGCTCCATTATGTAAAAATACCACATTCTCTTCATCCATTCTTCTGTTGAGAGGCATCTAATGTTACTTCCAATTTCTGGCTATTATGAATAGAGCAACAATGAGCATGGTTGAGTAAGTGTCTCTGTGGTAGGATTGAAAAATTATTTGAGTATATTCCTAAGAGAGAAAAAGCTGAATCTTGAGGTAGATGGATTCTTATCTTCCGGAAGAGCAACTACATTGATTTATATAGTGGCTGTACAAGTTCGTACTCCTACCAAAAATGGCTGAATGTTCCCCTTAATAATGACATCTTCACCAGCATGAACTGTCACTTATTTTATTGATTTTAGCTATGCTGACAGGTGTAAGATGAAATTTCAAGGAAGTTTTGATGTGCACCCCCCTTATGGCTAAGGATGTTGAACATTTCTTCAAGTATTTCTTAGGAAAATGAGTTTACTCTATTGAAAATTCTGTTTAGATAAGTATCCCATTTTAATTGAGTTATTTATTTCCTTTGCTTCTAGTTTATTGAACTCAAGAAAAAATATACTATATCATTTATATATTGGATATTAGTCTTTTGGGGATATATAGTTGGTAAAACTCTTTTTTCATTCTGTGTGAAGTGTTGTTTCCCTGAATTCTTTCTCAGTAAATTTGTCATTTCTATATTGGAGAGCTACTGACTTTTGTGAGTTAACTTTGTAGTCAGTTACTTTCCTGAAAGTTTTTATCAGTTATTGGAATCTTCTGGTGAAATTTTGGGTCATTTATATATACTTTCATATTTTCTTCAAATATACTTTGACTTCTTCCTTTCCAAATTGTATCCACTAGATCCCATTCTTAGTGCTCTAGCTAAGACTTCAAGTACTATATTAAATTGGTAGGCAAATCATGGACAACTTTGTCTAGATCCTAATTTTAAAGGAATTGTTTTGAGTTTCTCTCTATTTTAGACAATAAATGTTGGAAACTGCCTTTATTCTGTTGAAGGGTTTCTCTTGTATCCGTATTTTCACCAGGGCTTTTAACATGAAGGAGTGTTGCATTCTGTGAAATGTCTTTTCTGCAACTAATGAGATGATGATTTGGTTTTTGTCTTTCAGTTTGCTTACATGGTAGATTACATGTATTGATCTACATATGTTGAACCAACTCTGCATCATTGGGATGAAGCCTAGATGATTGTAGTCAGAGATGTTCTTGATGTATTTGAACTATTTTACTAACCTATATCAATAACAGAAATTGGTCTGTAGTTCTCTTGGTTGGGTCCTTGTGTGGTTTGGGTATCAAGGTACCTGTGGCCTTCTAAAATGAATTTGTCGATGTTCCTTCTGTTTCTATTTTGTGAAATAATTTGAGGAGTATTAGTGTTAGCTCTTCTTTGAAAGTCTGGGAGAATCTGGTGGTATAACCATCTGGTCCCAGGCAGTTTTAGTTGAGAGAATTTTAAATTGCTATTTAAGTTGCTTATCTGATATTGGTTTAACTTTGGTAATGGTACTTATTGAGAAAACTATATTTCTTTTAGATTTTCCAATTTGGTGGAGTACAGAAAATTATTTTTAATTTATTTTTTTATTAGATATTTTCTTCTATTACATTTCAAATGCTATCCGGAAAGTTCCCTATACCCTCCCCCAACCCTGCTCCCCTACCCACCCACTCCCACTTCTTGGCCCTGGCGTTGCCCTGTATTGGGGCATATAAAGTTTACAATACCAAGGGGCCTCTCTTCCTAATGATGGTCGACTAGGCCATCTTCTGCTACATATGCAGCTAGAGACACAAGCTCTGGGAGTACTGGTTAGTTCATATTGTTGTTCCACTTATAGGGTTGCAGACTTCTTCAGCTCTTCGGTACTTTCTCTAGCTCCTCCATTGGGGGCCCTGTGTTCCATCCTATAGATGACTATGAGCATCCCATCTGTATTTCCATGTCTGAGTGCAGTGACAAATGCCAAATTCCTCGAAGCAGCACCCCAAAATTCTCAACATTCTAGAACAAAAAGAAAGCATCACATCCAAGAGAAGTAGATGACAACAAATAAAGTCAGTCTCACCAGTCTAACTGCTTAAACACAAGCTGAACAATGCAATAGAAATAGGCATGCTATTGTGAATGTGGGAAATCCCTCACAGTCCTCAACCTTATACAAAAAATACATACATGTGTTTTATATATGCATATGAATATATACATATAACACAAATAACCAAAAAAAGAAGAGACCTTGAATTTTAAAAAAAAGATTTAGGAGAGGTATATGGGATTGTTTGGAGAAAGATAGAGTGAGGGGTTGCAGACCCCTTTAGCTCCTTGGGTACTTTCTCTAGCTCTTTCATTAGGGCCCCTGTGTTCCATCCAATAGAGGACTGTGAGCATCCACTTCTGTACTTGCTAGGCACTGGCATAGCCTCACACGAGACAGCTATATCAGGGTTCTGTCAGCAAAATCTTGCTGGTATATGCAATAGTGTCTGCGTTTGGTGATTGTATATGGGATGGTTCCCCAGGAGTAGCAGTCTCCGGATGGATGGTCCTTTCTATTGTCTCAGCTCAGAACTTTGTGTCTGTAACTCCATCCATGGGTATTTTGTTCCACATTCTTTTTTGTTGTTGTTGTTTGTTTTTCTTTTTCTTTTTTTTATTAGATATTTTCTTCATTTACATTTCACATGTTATCCCGAAAGTCCCCTAAAACCCTCCCCCATGCCCCGCCCTGCTCCCCTACCCACCCACTCCCAAATATTGGCCCTGCCTTTCCTCTGTACTGGGGCATATAAAGTTTGCATGACCAAGGGGCCTCTCTTTCCAATGATGGCCAACTAGGCCATCTTCTATATATGCAGCTAGAGACATGAGCTCTGGGGGTACTAGTTTGTTCATGTTGTTCTTCCACCTATAGGGTGGAAGACCCCTTCAGCTCCTTGGGTACTTTCTCTAGCTCCTTCCTTGGGAACCCTATGTTCCATCTAATAGCTGACTGTGAGCATCCACTTCTGTGTTTGCCAGGCACTGGTATAGCCTCCCAGGAGACAGCTATATCAGGGCCCTTTCAACACTATCTTGCTGGCGCATGCAATAGTGTCTATGTTTGGTGGCTGATTATGGGGTGAATCCCCGGCTGCAGCAGTCACTGGTTGGTCCATCGTTTTCCTTCAGCTCCACACTTGATCTCTGTAACTCCTTCAATGTGTGCTTTGTTCTTAATTCTAGGAAGGGGAGAAGTATCCACATTTTGATCTTCATTCTTCTTGAGTTTCATGTGTTTAGTAAATTGTATCTTGGGTAGTCTAGGTTTCTGGGCTAATATCCACTTATCAGTGAGTACATGTTATGTGAGTTCTTTTGTGATTGGGTTACCTCACTCAGGATGATACCCACCAGATCCATCCATTTGCCAAGGAATTTCATATATTCATTGTTTTTAATAGCTGAGTAGTACTCCATTGTGTAAATGTACCAAAATTTTGTAACCATTTCTCTGTTGAAGGACATCTGGGTTCCTTCCAGCTTCTGGCTATTATAAATAAGGCTGCTATGAACATAGTGGAACATGTGTCCTTATTACCAGATGGAACATCTTCTGGATATATGCCCAGGAGAGGTATTGCAGGATCTTCCGGTAGTACTATGTCCAATTTTCTGAGGAGCCACCAGACTGATTTCCAGAGTGGTTGAACCAGCTTGCATTCCCACCAACAATGGAGAAATGTTCCCCTTTCTCCACATCCATGCCAGCATCTGCTGTCACCTGAATTTTTTATCTTAGCCATTCTTACTGGTGTGAGGTAGAATCTCAGGCTTGTTTTAATTTGCATTTCCCTGATGATTAAGGATTTTGAACATTTCATGTCCTTCTCAGCCATTTGGTATTCTTCAGTTGAGAATTCTTTGTTTAACTCTGTGCCCCACTTTTTAATAGGGATATTTGATTTTCTGGTGTCCACCTTCTTGAGTTCTTTATATATATTGGATATCAGTCCCCTATCTCATTTAGGATTGGTAAAGATCCTTTCCCAATCTGTTAGTGGTCCTTTTGTCCTGTTGACAGTATCTTTTGCCTTACAGAAGCTTTGCAACTTTATGAAGTACCATTTGTTAATTCGTAATCTTACATCACAAGCCTTTGATGTTCTATTCAGGCATTTTTCCCCTGTGTTGTTCCACATTCTAAGAAGGAACAAAGTATCCACATTTTGGTCTTCCTTCTTGAGTTTCATCTGTTTTGTAAGTTGGATCTTGGGTAGTCTAAGTTTCTGGGCTACTATCCACTTATCAGTAAGTGCATATCATGTGTGTTCTTTTGTGATTGGGTTACCTCACTCAGGATGATATCCTCCAGATCCACCCATTTACCTAAGAATTTCATAAATTCATTGTTTTTAATAACTGAGTAGTACTCCATTGTGTAAATGCACCACATTTTCTGTATCCATTCCTCTGTTGAGGGACATCTGGGTTCTTTCCAGCTTCTGGCTATTATAAATAAGGCTGCTACGAACATAGTGGTGCATGTGTCCTTAATTACCAGTTGGAACATCTTCTGGGTATATGCCCAGGAGAGGTATTGCTGGATCTTCTGATAGTACTATGTCCAATTATTTGAGGAACTGTCAGACTGATTTCCAGAGTGGTTGTACCAGCTTGCAATCCCTCCAGCAATGGGGGAGTGTTCCTCTTTCTCCACATCCTTGCCAGCATTTGCTGTCACCTGAATTTTTGATCCTAGCCATTCTGACTGGTGTGAGGTGGAATCTCAGGGTTGTTTTGATTTGTATTTCCCTGATGATTAAGGATGTTGAACTTTTTTTTCAGGTGCTTCTCAGCCCTTTGATATTCTTCAGTTGAGAATTCTTTGTTTAGCTCTGTACCCCATTTTTTAATGGGGATATTTGTTTTTCTTGAGTGCATCTTCTTGAGCTCCTTATATATATTGGATATCAGTCCCCTATCAGATGTAGGATTGGTAAAGATCCTGTCCCAATCTGTTGGTGGCCTTTTGTCTTATTCACAGTATCTTTTGCTTTGCAATTTGTGGTCCAATTTGTGGATTCTTGCTCTTAGAGCACAAGCCAATGCTGTTCTATTCAGAAATTTTTCCCCTGTGCCCATATCTTCGAGGCTTTTCCCCACTTTCTCCTCTATAAGTTTTAGAGTCTCTGGTTTTATGTGGAGTTCCTTGATCCACTTAGACTTGAGCTTTGCACAAGGAGATTCATTTATTTATTATGTGTACAATGTTCTATCTGCATGAATGTCTGAAGGCCAAAGATAGTACCAGATTGCATTATAGTTTGTTATGAGTCATCATGTGGTTGCTGAGAATTGAACTCAAGACCCCTTGAAAAGCATTCAGTGCTCTTAACCTCTGAGCCATCTCTCCAGTCTACCATGGATTTCTCTATGCCCTATAGCAAATCTATGGTGTCTTTGGCAATACAGACATACCATAAAGTTAGAGAAGACAACTAAGTGCACTCTGTTTAAATTAAACACACCGAATTCAAATAAAATATTTCCTCTAGACAGGGGCCATTTGGAGATAGACATGTAAGGTGGTCTAACCAATAAAATGAGAGGGGAAATATGCTTTTCTAGCAGCAGCTTATTCATTAAAAAGTACACTGACAAGGAATTCTAAAAGTAAGATCTAATTTCAAAGAATGTACAAAGTAAACAAACACTGTACAAAGTAAACCATTGGTATCCTATTTTGTTGGAAAACAAAGAAGTTTGAAAGATTACTAGATTTATCAACAGGACAGAGTAACAATAAGGAATAATCTTTCCCTAACAGAAACTAGGACAATTTAAGATAAAAAGAATAAGGAGGACAGGAAAGTTGGCTTTAGAACTTGGAGGACCAAGTTGAAACCCACATAAAGACAAGTATGATGATACATCTCGCTAATCTCAATGCTCCTATTTTGAAATGAAAGGGAGTCAGAAACATAAGACATTGAGCCTGGTATACACAGAAAGTGAACAACAAAATTCCCCCCATCTCAAATGAGATAGAATACAAAGAGTCCTCCAACCTTCACATGTTATAAATGTACCTACATTCATACATACACAAGAAATGTAATATGTTGAACACAAAACAAAGTGATTTAAAAACAACATATTTTAAAAGAAAGTCTCACAAATTTATCAGTATTACAACAAATACTTGGTCTGAAAATAAATAACTAAATGTAAGAATTATCTAGTATATTATCTAGCATATTATCAGTGCTCTAGGTTCCATCCTTACGACCACAAAATACATAAATATAGATGAAGAGATAACTATTTATATTGTATTTCTAGTAGAAATGATACTTAAGAGTAATCTAAAAAGTAGCTCCAGTCGGTTACCTTTTTTATATGAATTTTACCAAAGAAATCACTTGAAAAATGTTAATGAAATAATTGATTCAAGCAACTCTCTTCAGTACATGCTAAAGAAATTAGGCCTATTAGTATTCCAACATAAAGGGAGGTAGAAAGAGCCATCAGACATTCACCTGAAATTACAGCCAGCAACCCTTCCTGTCTCTTGCTGCACACAAATCTGCCCCACATGCACATAAAGTTCAAAATGCTAGAATATAAAGAAAATGGGCTAGTGCTGGAACTTACCCCAGTGATGCATCTTTCATGAGTCTTCCACACTGAGATGCTTTCCACAGTGTGGCTGACCAAGAGTTACACACACTCCTGTTAGAAAACAAAAAAAAAAATAAAAATATAAAAAGGAAAGAAAGAAAAGAAAAAGAAAAAACCCTCACTGTTTCACCAAGATAGACTTGTACAGAATCATTTCTTTGGTCTGTCAGTGCCCTGTGTGGAGTGAATAGACATTACTTTGTGTCTCCCCAGGAAAAGTCATGCACAGATGCCCTTTACTGAAATTGAAAATACTAAGTGAAGATTGGATTTAGACATATAAATCAAAAGTTCTCTTTTGGACATATTAAGTTACAAAATCCCATTATGTGACCAAAAGGCAATACTAATAGGAGGTTGAATATGTGTACCTGGATTTTTGAGGGTAAGTCATATCTATACATATATTTTGAAAACCACCAAAGCAAAACTTATGTTTTTGAACAAAGTAGATATTGATAAGTACTTGAATGATTGAATGACTGTCCAAACAAGATTTTTGCATCTATTACAGTACACAGATTCTGGGTGAAGATAATGGTATTATTAGTGTTGATGAATTTATTATTAATTATGTAATTGAGCCTCAAATGAACAGAAACAATTGACCTACCTTCAGTGTACTCATGACAGAACTAAGGAAACATGAAAAACACCTGCACAAACTTTACTAACAAATTTCAAAAAGGCCCACAGGAGAGTGGTAAGGACAGTTATAAACTGAACTGTAATCTGTTTTAAATATTCAATGTCATAATTTCATAACTTCACTATCTTTTTAATGAATAATTTTGGATCACTGTTTAAGATTTGGAAGTCCCATTACTTCAATAATTATATATCTTTGCTGCATATTAGAGAATCCTCTGGAGAACTTTGAAAATGTATCAAGCCAATACCCAGATATGCTGATTTACTTTATCTTGAATGAGGAAAGACCCCAGGCAGTCTAGATATGCAGCAAGGTAATAACACTGCTTTACGATAATATAGTACTGTGACCAAACAATGCTACATATGATAACATGAGGTCAGCGACTTTCAGGTGAGGTAACAACACAAACATGCCTGGTATCTATTAAATACAAAAAACAAGTTTAAAAAATTAAACTGCAAAGGGCAAAGGGTTAAATTGCTCAGTTATACATATAGCAAGGGTTTTCTCCCTGTGTGTCTATAGTGTGTATATGTGTGTCTCTGGGTGTGTTTGTGTGTGTAAGCCTCTTCACCCATGGACACAAATCAACAGGAGTATGCTAGCTTTTTTAAATAAGACAGCTGCATAAAAAGTAAATACCCCAAATGTGCATAAATAACTTTTTTTCAAGAAACTAAATATTTTAGAAAGAAATTATAATTTTGTTGTTGTTGTTGTTGTTGTTGTTGTTGTTTTGTTTGTTGAGACAGGGTTTCTCTATGTAACACTGGCAGTCCTGAAACTTGCTTCTTATACAAGGATAGGCTCAGCCTCACAGACTTCTCTGCCTTCCCAGTGCCAGGATTAATGACATGCAACACACCACCTGGCTAGAAACTTAGTGTGTTATATCTTCAAAGAAATTTGTGGAGAGTAACAAGAGAGTAAGTTTTTTTTTTCTGACATTAGGATCAGAGATGGTAAGCAACCTCAGTGAGGAAAAGTGGCAGCTGTGAAAGGTTATGAACCTGAGCATGGTTCTTGGACACAAGAGTAGAAGGTGAGAATGTACTCCCAAAGATTGTCCTCTGATCTTCATGTGTGCTTTATGGTGCATTCAAGACTCCCACACAGAGGAGAGAGCGAGGGAGGGAGGGAAGGAGGCAGGGAGGGAGGGAGGCAGGGAGGGAGGGAGGCAGGGAGGGAAGAAGGGAGGGAGGGAGGAAGAAAGAAGGTCTACTGATGTTTTTTTTTTTTTTTTAAATAAAAATAATAAAACCTCTCAGAGGACAGCCTTGCTAGACTCCTGTCTGCAAGCATAACAAAGCATCATCAATAGTGTCAGGGATGGACACTTACTTGCCCATAGGATGGGTCTCATGTTGGACTGGTTTCCAAAGACTCTGCTCAAGAAATACCTGCATTTCTTGTAGACAGGATGAATTTGGGGTCAAAAGTTTTGTGCCTGGGTTGGTGTTCCTATCACTCTACTGAGGTTCCTGCCTGGCTACAGGAAGTGGCCTCTTCAGGTTTCATAGCCCCAATGCTGTGAGTCATAGCTAAGGTCATCCCCTACTGATTCTTTGGAGCGTTCCTCATCCATGATCTCTGCCATGTCTCAGAGATGTCCCCCACCTCCCCACCCCTATCAGTTGCAGATTTCCATTCATTCTCATGGCCATCTGGCCATCTCTTTTGTCCCTTCCCACATATGATTCTGAATCCCTCATCCCTCGCCCCATCCCCTCTCCTCCCACTTCAATCTACCTCTTATAACTATTTTATTTCCCTTTCTGAGATTCAAGCATCCTCACTTGTGCCTTCTTTCTTGTTTACCTTCATTGTATCTGTGGTGTGTAGCATGAGTACCCTGTATTTTATGACTAATATCCACTTATAAGTGAGTATATGCCATGCATGTCCTTTTGGGACTGGGTTACCTCATTTAGGATGATAGTCTCAAGATCCATCCATTTGCATGCAAATTTCATGATGTCTTTGTTTTTAATAGCTGAATAGTATTCCATTGTGTAGATGTACCTCATTTTCTTCACTCATTCTTCGGTTGAAGGATATCTAGATGTTTCCAATTTCAGACTCCACCCAGCAGCTGACATAGACAGACACAGACTTCGCACCGCCAAATTGTGGATGGAACTTCGGGACTCGTATGGAAGAACAGGGAGGATTGCGAGCCCCTAAGTGGATAGGAACTCCACAGGACCACCAACAGATTCAATTAACCTGGACCTTTGAGGATTTCAGAGACTAAACTACCAACCAAATAGCATACATAGGCTGGACCTAGGCCTCCCCACACATGACGTTGTGTGATGTTCAACTTTTTCAACGTGCTAGTGGCATCTCCTCCTACTACAGATCTCTGCAGAGACAGACTGGTGGTCGTGACTGATGGTAGCCCGATTTCCTATCAGTCACTTGTCAAAGGCTGCTCCCTCAGGCCAGGGTGTTCGCTGACCAGATTTGCAGGACTTCATATTTAATTAATAAAGAGGGGGGAGATGTAGGGAGCAGCAGTTGCTCCAGAACGGCAGTTGCTCGGGAATGGCAGTTTTTCAGGAATGGCAGTTTTTCAGGAACGGCAGTTGCTCAGGAACGGCAGTTGCTCAGGAACGGCAGTTGCTCAGGAATGGCAGTTGCTCAGGAATGGCAGTTGCTTGGGAAAACCGGGCTCCCTCTTTAGGCCCTCCTCAAGCAATAGCCCCTCCCGAACGAACAATATGCTAATGAGGTGTGGCTTGTGACACCAATGAATGGACAATATGCTAATAGGTGTGGCTTGGTGCACCAATCCGCATCCACTACGACACCCCCTCCCTCTCCCTGGGAGACTATAAAAGCAGCAGCTCTGCTGCTGTCCTGGGTCCTGGGAATCAACTATCAAGGTGCTCCTGAATAAAGCTGACTGAGAAGATCCCGGTGGTGGTGTGACTTTCTTGCTGGTCGAGGGAGGCGCGTCACAAGTGGTGCCGAAATCCGGGAACTGAAGAGGATCTGAACTTTTCAGGAACTGAAGATTATCTTCGTGGGATCAGAACTCATCAGCTACGGAGTGGCAGTACCGGTAAACTTCCCGGAATATTTTAGAGAGGTTATGCTTCCCTATATTGTTGACAGCAAAAGGGAGGCTAGAACCTATTCTTAAATATTAAGGGGGAACAAGAAAAGGGGATTTACCCCTCTCTCAAGGAATTGCAGCTTTCCAACCTCGACTCCTCTTTGGAAGAAGAGGTGGATGAGGAGGCTGTTAAATATGAGAGGGAGCAATAGCACCTAGATGATAAAGGGTATCATCTCAAAAGTAAAGCAATAAAAGGTCAGAAGAAGATAAACCTCAGTAAAGTTCCCAGGTAAATGGGACAAGAGAAAGTTCTCAGTTAAGAGACAATAAGGTTCTCAGGTAAGAGACAATAAGGTTCTTGAGTAAGAGACAATAAGGTTCCCAGTAAGGGACGAGGCAGAGTAAGTATAAAGTTCCCAGGTAAATGGGACAAGAAAAAGTTCTCAGGTAAGAGACAATAAAGAAAAGGAGTGTAGTTAGAAAAGGAGTAATTATGGGCACTTCTCATTCGTACCCAATTTTTTTGGCTCTTCAGGAGCTGCTTGTATCAAAAATTTTAAAAATCAAACAATCCACCCTTGAGAGGTTTTTGAAGGAGTGGGATACTATGGCCCTTTGGTTTGCGGTATCAGGGAGTCTTACTGTTCCCTGCTGGGACAAACTTGGCAGAGACCTAGATTTTGCGTGGAATCAGGGCACATTGAAAGCAGGTGTGAAACTAGAGTGGATGCTATGGTTTTTCTTAGGATTTCTGGAACCAGTAAATCTTTGCAATTGCCATCCACAGTCATGGAAAAGGAATGTTTTGTTTAATGTATCTTTGAAGGGAAGCTTTTGTTCTCCTATAAAAAGAGCCCATGTGGGATGAATAAGATGGTTTCTTTGGTATCAGGATGGAGTCCTGTGGCTTATTCCAAATATGGGCATCCCACAAGTAAAGCAGAACCTTCTCAACCTAGGTGGACAGCTCGATGCAGAGCTGAAAGAGAGTGGCTGTTCACCTGGACAGGATGTTAAGATTAGTATCTATAGCTTTTTGAGATTATTTAGGAGCCAAAGTAGAAGCAAAACAGATAGTGCCACAAAAGGTAGAGTTTAAGAAGGATGATTTGAAAACTTTAAATGATTTCCAAAGATTATTAGGTGACATTAACTAGATTTGATGTTACCTGAAGATGCCAAATTATGAATTAAAACCTTTATACAGTATTTTAATAGGTGATTTAGCTCTTGATTGCCCTTGGATTTCAGTACCACTTGCAGCGCGCCTCCCTGCCGCCTCCCTGCCGCCTCCCTGCCTCCGTCAACCAGCAAGAAAGACATGCCACCACCGGGATCTTCTCAGTCAGCTTTATTCTGGAGCACCTTGCTTGTAGATTCCCAGGACTCAGAACAGCAGCAGAGCTGCTGCTTTTATAGTCTCCCAGGGAGAGGGAGGGGGTGTCGTAGTGGAGCCCGGGTTTTCCCGAGCAACTGCCATTCCTGAGCAACTGCCATTCTTGAGCAACTGCCGTTCCTGAGCAACTGCTGTTCCTGAGCAACTGCCATTCCTGAGCAACTGCCATTCCTGAGCAGCTGCCATTCCTGAGCAACTGCCGTTCTGGAGCAACTGCTGCTCCCTACACCTATTAACTGATACAATAACCACCTCAGTAATATAACCACAATGGTGCAATAGTGGCACTGTCATCTTGGAAATGAATAACAGCAGTGTAGTTGGATATAAGGCCCACTCAACAGGAGGCACTTTATGCCTGGTACTGTAAAATTATCGAAAAAACCCTTGATGAAGTTGATTATAGATTCTAAAGCAAACCCTTCTCTTTCCATTTTCCTCAGTCAATGTAATTTCTAATTGTATTATATTTATCTTTATACCCATAGGTAAGGATTTTCTTTTTTTTTTTTTTTAAGTAAGGCCTCCTTTTCATTCTTTTTTTTTTTTCAGGGTAGGAGAAAATCGCTTTTTTTTTCAATTTTTATTAGATATTTTCTTCATTTACATTTCAAATGTTATCCCAAAAGTCCCCTAAACCCTCCCTCATCCCTCGCCCTGCTCCCCTTCCCACCCACTCCCACATCTTGGCCCTGGTGTTCCCCTGTACTGGGGCATATAAAGTTTGCATGACCAAGGGGCCTCTCTTCCCAATGATGGCCAATTAGGCCGTCTTCTACTACATATGCAGCTAGAGACATGAGCTCTGGAGGTACTAGTTAGTTCATATTAGTAAGAATTTTTATGTCCATCATCAAAGATGCTTCTTTTTTCAGAAGATACAGTCTGTTACAGAGATCCATAACTGGTCAAAATGATGAGAATATGTGACTGTGTGGTACTCAACTTCAACTGGAACACCTACAATGGAACCTCCACATATAAGGCTCAAGGAAAACCTAAGAAAGGGGGAAAGAAAGACTGTCAGATCCAGAGGCCCAGGATGCATGCTGTAAAATAGTGTCCCTAACATAACAGAAAAACAGCCCTCATGAATACACAACAATATAGTTGCCTGCACATGTCATCATAAGGACTGCACCAGTTGATATGTCAACATAGACAGGGAAAATTTTAAATGCTCCAATCCCTATATGAACAGCTTCAGGTAGTCAATGGCAACTGAAAGAGGAAGAATAAGTTTTCTCCAGGGATAACTTCCATATAGGTTAACCAATCCCAGATCATCAGCCCCTGACACATGTACATAAGAGCAAAGACGGACTAAGAAGTTTATATGTATCTCACACTTATATGTGTGTGTATAACAACATATATATGCTATATAAAACTATACATAGTTTGAATGCATATGTATATGTGTGCATGCATATGTAATATAATGCATATAGATAGATAGATAGATAGATAGATAGATAGATAGATAGATAGATAGATAGATAGATAGATATATGCAGCAAAAAATTATTAAAGAATAGAGTATGAATAGGGGAAGGAAAGGGAGAGAGGAACCACCTATTGACACTTACCAGACAAGCATAATTCCTAACTACAATTCTTAAATTTATTCTTCTGTTGTCACTCCTCATCAAAGAAACTTCTCTTTATCAAAGATGGGAACTATTACAGAAAGCCACAACTGACTGAAAAGCAGAGAACAACTGAATTTACTCTGCTCAATCCCAACAGATATATCTACAACATAACTCCTGTATAAAAGGCTCAGGAAGATTGAGAAAGAGAGGACAGAAAGACTGTAAGAGCTCAAGCACTAGAATTCTACTGTTAGAGCATGTCATCTAAAAATATCAGGGAAGCGACACCCATGATAATTCAACAGTATAATAGCAATATTTTCAACTGAGATGTCCTACTCAAGAATGTTCACTCAATGCCCACTACTAAAGGCTTTTCAGTGTCAAAATGCTATTCCTAAATCAGTAGGTACTATAAAGTCTGAAGTCTAGCTGGTTTTGGCTTCCTGGTTTTGAGAGTTTTTTTTTTTTTCTTATTAAAAGTTTTAGCAAATGTTCAAATACTCTTAAAGTACTTAGGTGTGAATTCTCAGTATCTGTAAAAACTACCTCTCCTTACTCAGGATATATATTCAAAAGGCAGGTGTGTCAATGGCACTTTCACAGTTTGTTCATTCTGTTAACATATTTTGAAGTATAAAACTGAACAAAATGGCAAAGTTCCATGTTAAAATTTTCAATAATATGATAAAAATAATTAGTGCCACACTGTATAACACTTTGAAATACCTCATGCTTATGAAATAAGCAGCAATAATAAAAAAACAAAACAGTCTAGTAAAACAAGATAAAAAGATTCTACTGGATCAGATGCTATCCTTAATGTATTTATATATATTAAGGATAGCATCAAGTACCAGGCGTGGTCGAGCACTCCTTTAATCCCAGCACTTGGGGGCAGAGGTAGGCAGATTTCTGAGTTCGAGGCCAGCCTGGTCTACAGAGTGAGTTCCAGGACAGCTAGGGCTATACAGAGAAACCCTGTCCCGAAAAACCAAAAATAAATAAATAAATAAATAAATAAATAAATAAATAAATAGGAAAAAGGGTAGCATCAAGTAAAGCTAAATAAGGTTAATGGATGCTCCCCAAAAATAATTGAAGCTGAGGGAACATTCCCAACATATTGTGTTACCCTCTAAGCCAAAACAGACAAGGCTACTAGAAGGAAACATTTTCAAAACAAAATAGCCCACAAATGTATGTACAAATATGATAATTTGTACATTTGTGTTCAATGTTCATTGCACAAAAATGGCATTCTATACTATGTTGAATTGAAGAGGATGAGACCATCAATATAGCTTTTACTATAATTATATCCAATACAGTCTTTACTATGCTAAATATATATTTCTTCTATGCACAAATTATTATGAACTTTTCAATTGAAACTTAATTGAATTCATTGGAACAAAAAATTCAATTTATCATCACATTTAAATACCTATGCACCATTATCAAGCAGGATTTAGGACTGGAATGCAAAATAGTTCAGTAAATGCAGATTGATTGAATACTGCACCACATTAATAGAATACAGTGTAAAAATATCTTTGGTAGTTACTTAATAATTTTAGATTTTTTTGTACTTTTCTGCGAAAAAGATGCTGGGGTTTTTAATTGGTGTTACATTAAAACTGTCAATGCCTTTAGGTACACTAGATACTTCGATGATATTAATTCTTCTAATGTATAAGCAGAATATTCCATGTATTTGTTTTCCTTCAATTTCTTTCATCAATGCTTAAACAATGTACACTGTATATATCCTTTTCATCTCCTTGTTTAAATATATTTGTAAAGGTTTTATTATATTTGATGACATGTAAATGTGGGTATTTTAATAATTTCCTGTTTTAAATAGGTCTATGGTAAATATCTGATTTTTAAATTAGATATTGTCTTAATTTACATTTCAAATGCTATCCATAAAGTTCTCTACACCCTCCCCCTACCCTGCTCCCCTAGCTACCCACTCCTACTTCTTGGCCCTGGCATTCCCCTGTATTGGGGCATATAAAGTTAGCAATACCAAGGGGCCACTCTTCCCGATGATGACCTACTAGGCCATCTTCTGCTACATATGCATCTAGAGAAAAGAACTCTGGGGGTTCTGGTTAGTTCATATTGTTGTTCCTCTTATAGGGTTGAAGAAACCTTCAGCTACTGGGGTACATTCTCTAGCTTCTCCACTTTGGGCCCTGTGTTCCATCCTATAGATGACTGTGAGCATCCATTTCTATATTTGCTGGGCACTGGAATAGCCTCATAAGAGACAGTTATATCAGGGAACCTTCAGCAAACTCTTGCTGTCATATGCAATAGTGTCTGGGTTTGGTGACTGATTATGGGATGGATCCCAATGTGGGGTAGTCTCTGGATGGTCCATCCTTTCATCTTAGTTCCAAACTTTGTCTCTGTAACTCCTTTCATGAGTGTTTTCTTCCCTATTCTAAGGAGGAATGAAGTATCCACATGCAGGTCTTCTTGATTTTCTTGTGTTTTGCAAATTGTATCTTGGGTATTCTAAGTTTCTGGGCTAATATCTGCTTATCAGTGAGTGCATATATAGTGACTTCTTTTGTAATTGGGTTACCTCACTAAGGATGATATCCTCCAGATACATTCATTTGCCCAAGAATTTCATAAATTCATTGTTTTTAATAGCAGAGTAGTACTCCATTGTATAAATGTACCAAATTTTCTGTATCCATTCCTCTGTTGAGGGACATCTGGGTTCTTTCCAGCTTCTGGCGATTATAAATAAGGCTGCTATGAACATAGTAGAGAATGTGTTCTTATTACCAGTTGAAACATATTCTGGGTATATGTCCAGGAGAGGAATTGCTGGATCTACCAGTAGTACTGGTAGATTTCTGAGGAAACACCAAACTGATTCCAGAGTAGTTGTACAAGCTTGCAATCTGACCAGCAATGTAGGAGTGTTCCTCTTTCTCCACATCCTCACCAGCATTTGCTGTCACCTGAATTTTTGATCTTAGCCATGCTGACTGGAATGAGGTAGAATCTCAAGGTTGTTTTGATTTGCACTTCCCAGATGATTAAGGAAGTTAACCATTTTTTCAGGTTCTTCACAGCCATTTGGTATTCCTCAGTTGAGAATTCTTTGTTTAGCTCTGTGCCCCATTTTTTAATAGGGTTATTTGATTTTCTGAAGTCTAGCTTCTTGAGCTCTTTGTATATATTGGAAATTAATCCCCTATCAGAATTATGATTGGTAAAAAATTCTTTCCAAATCTCTGGGTGGCCTTTTTGTCTTATAGACAGTGTCTTTTGACTTACAAAAGCTTTGCAATTTCATGAGGTCCCACTTGTCAATTCTTGATCTTATAGTACAAGCCATTGCTGTTCTGGTTAGGAATTTTTCCCCTGTGCCCATATCTTCGAGGCTTTTCCCCACGTTTTCTATAAATTTCAGTGTCTCTAGTTTTATGTGGAGGTCTTTGATCCACTTAGACTTGAGCTTTGTACAAGGAGATAAAAATGGATCAATTTGCATTCTTCTACATGATAACAGCCTAGTGGGCCAGTACCATTTGTTGAAAATGCTGTCTTTTTTCCACTGGATGTTATTAGCTCCCTTGTCAAAGATCAAGTGACCATAGGTGTGTGGATTCATTTCTGGGTCTTCAATTCTATTCCATTGATCTATATGTCTGTCACTGTACCAGTAGCATGCAGTTTTTATCACAATTGCTCTATATACAGATAAATGTCAGTCACGGTGATTCCACCAGAGGTTCTGTTATTGTTGAGAATAGTTCTTGCTATCCTTTTCTTTTTATTTCAGATTAATTTGCAAATTTCCTTTTCTAACTCAGTGAAGAATTGAGTTGGAATTTTGATGGGGATTCCTTTCGGCAGGATAGCCATTTTGACTATATTAATCCTGCCAATCCATGAGCATGGGAGATCTTTCCATCTTCTGAGATCTTCTTCAATTTCTTGCTTCAGAGACTTTAAGTTCTTTTCATACAGATCTTTCACTTCCTTAGTTAGATTCACACCAAAGTATATTATATTATTTGTGACTATTGTGATGTGTTTCTCTAATTTCTTTCTCAGCCCGTTTATCCTTTGTGTAGAGAAAGGTCATTGATTTGTTTGAGTTAATTTTATATCCAGCTACTGCACTGAAGCTGTTTATCAGGTTTAGGAGTTCTCTGGTGTAATTTTTGGGGGTAACTTATATATGCTATCATATCATCTTCAAATAGTGATATTTTGACTTCTTCCTTTCCAATTGGTATCCCCTTGATCTCCATTTGTTGTCTAATTGCTGTGGCTAGGACTTCGAGTACTATATTGAATAGGTAGGGAGAAAGTGGACAGCCTTGTCTAGTCCCTGATTTTAGTGGGATTCCTTTGAGTTTCTCTCCATTTAGCTTGTTGTTGGCTACTGGTTTACTCTATATTGCTTTTATTATATTTAGGGATTGGCCTTGAATTACTAATCTTTCCAAGACTTTTATCATTAAAGGTTGTTGGATATTGTCAAATGCTTTCTCAGCATCTAAAGAGATGATCTTGTGGTTTTTGTCTTTGAGTTTGTTTACATAGTGGAATATGTTGATGGATTTCCATATATTAAACCATCCCTGCATCTCTGGGATGAAGCCCACTTAGTCATGATGGATGATCATTTTGATGTGTTCTTGGATTCAGTTTGCAAGGATTTTATTGAGTATTTTTGCATAAATGTTCATAATGGAAATTGGTCTGAAGTTCTCAGTCTTTGTTGTCTCTTTGTGTGGTTTAGTATCAGAGTAATTGTGGCTTCATAGAATAAATTGGGTAGAGTACCTTCTGTTTCTATTTTGTGGATTAGTTTGAAAAGCATTGGAATAAGGTCTTCTTTGAAGGTCTTATAGAACTCTGCACTAAAAACATCTGTTCCTGGTCTTTTTTTGGTTGGGAGATTATTGATGACTATTTCTACTTCTTTAAGGAAAATGTGACTGTTTAGATTGTTAATCTCATCCTGATTTAACTTTGGTACCTGGTATCTGTCTAGAAATTTGTCCATTTCATCCAGGTTTTCCAGTTTTGTTGAGTATAGCCTTTTGTAGTAGGATCTGATGATGTTTTGGATTTCCTCAGGTTCTTTTGTTATGTCTCCTTTCTCATTTCTGATTTTGTTAATTAGGATACTGTCCCTGTGCCCTCTAGTTAGTCCAGCTAAGGGTTTATCTATCTTGTTGATTTTCTCAAGAACCAGCTCCTGGTTTGGTTGAGTCTTTGATTAGTTCTTTTTGTTTCCCCTTGGTTGATTTCATCCCTGAGTTTGATTATTTCCTGTCTTCTACTCCTCTGGGTTAATTTGCTTCCTTTAGTTCTAGGGCTTCTATGTGTGCTGTCAGGCTGCTAGTTTATGCTCTCTCTTATTTGTTTTTGGAGGCACTCAGGGCTATGAGTTTTTCCACTTAGGACTGCTTTCATTGTGTCCCATAAGTTTGGGTATGTTGTGGCTTCATTTTCATTGAACTCTAGAAAGTCTTTAATTTCTTTCTTTATTTCATCCTTGACCAAGGTATCAATGTTCTGTAGATATCTATTAAATCCATTTGTTTCATAATTTCTGTTAGTGTACATGTGTCTCTGTTTAGTTTCTGTTTCCAGGATCTGTCCATTGGTGAGAATGGGGTATTGAAGACTCCCACTATTATTGTGTGAGGTGCAATGTGTGCTTTGAGCTTTACTAAAGTTTCTTTAATTAATGTGGCTGCCCTTCTATTTGCAACTTAGATATTCAGAATTCAGAGTTCATCTTGGTAGATTTTACCTTTGATGAGTATTAAGTGCACCTCCTTCTCTTTTTTGATAACTTTGGGTTGGAAATAGATTTTATTTGATATTAGAATGGCTATTCCAATTTGTTTTTTCGGTCCATTTGCTTGCAAAATTGTTTTCCAGCCTATAATTCTGAGGTAGTGTCTGTCTTTTCCCTGAGGTGGGCTTCCTGTAAGCAGCAAGTTGGGTCCTGTTTGTGTAGCCAGTCTATTAGTCTATGTCTTTTTATTGGGGAATTGAGTCCATTGATGTTAAGAGAAATTGAAGATAAGTAATTGTTACTTACTGTTATTTAGTTGTTAAAGTTGGGATTCTGTTTTTGCTGCTATCTTCTCTGTGGTTTGTTGAAGGATTACTTTATTGCTTTTTCTAGGGTGTAGTTTCTGTCCTTGTGTTGGTGTTTTCCTGTATTATCCTTTGAAGTGCTGGATTTATGGAAAGATATTGTGTGAATGTAATTGAGAGTTTTGCTGGGTATAGTAGCCTGGGCTGTCATTTGTGTCTTCTTAGGGTCTACATAACATCTGTCCAGGATCTTCTTCTGGCTTTTATATTCTGGTGCAAAGTCTGGTGTAATTCTAATAGGCCTGCCTTTATATGTTACTTGACTTTTTCCCTTACTCCTTTTAATAATATTCTATCTTTATTTTGTGCATTTGTTGTTCTGATTATTTTTGTCAGGAGGAATTTTTTTCTGGTCCTGTCTATTTGGAGTTCTATAGGCTTCTGGTATGTTTATGGGCATCTCTTTCTTAAGGTGTGGGAAGTTTTCTTCTATAATTTTGTTGAAAATATTTGCTGGCCCTTTAAATTGAAAATCTTCATTTTCACCTACCCCTATTATCTGTAGGTTTGGTGTTCTCATTGTGTCCTGGATTTCCTGGATGTTTTGAGCTAGGATCTTTTTGCATTTTGCATTTTTTATTGTTGTTCCCATGTTCTCTATGGTATCTTCTGTACCTGAGAGTCTCTCTTCCATCTCTTGTATTCTGTTGCTGATGCTCACATCTATGGTTCCTGATTTCTTTTCTAGGGTTTCTATCTCCACAGTTCTCTCACTTTGGGTTTTCTTTATTGTTTCTACTTCCCTCTTTAGGTCTTGGATGATTTTGTTCAATTCCATCACCTGTTTGGTTGTGTTTTCCTGCAATTCTTGATGGATATCTAATTCTTTAGCAGTGTTCTCCTGTATTTCTTTAAGTGAGTTATTAATACCCTTTTTTAAAGTCCTCTATCAGCATCATAAGATATGATTTTAAATCAGAGTCTTGCTTTTCAGGTGTGTTGGGGTATCCAGGACTGGCTGAGGTGGGAGTGCTGGGTTCTGGTGTTTGTGATTGGTCTTTGTTTCTGTTATTAAGAGTCTTACATTTGCCTTTCAACATCTTGTAATCTCTAGCATTAGTTGTTCTAGTTGTCTGTGGTTGGAGCTTGTTCCTCCTGTGATTCTCTTAGCCTCTGTCGGCAGTCCTGGGAGTCCAGCTCTCTCCTGTGTCTCAGTGGTCAGAGTAGTCTCTGCAGGGAAGCTCTCCTCTTGCAGGGAAGGTGTACAGAGGTCTGGCATTCAGACCTGCTTCTTGGCTGAAGATGAATGCCTGAAACAGGGCCTGTCCCAGAAGATGTGTTGCCTCAGCAGTCAGTGTGCTGACCTGTGCAGACTGGTCTCCCATGGACCCAGGACAAGAGATGGCTCCCTCATCTGCTCTGGATGTCAGAGCCCTCTAGTGAGGACACCTCTCCTCTTGCGGGAAAGGTGCTCAGATGTCTGGAGCCCGAAATGTAGTCTGTCTCAGAAGCTATGTCACTTCTGCCTGTTCCAGAAGCTGTGTTGCTTCTGCAGTCTGCAATCTCAACTGCACAGACTGGTCTCTGAGGGACCCAGGGTCCAAGATGGCTCCCTCACCTGCTCCAGCCAAGAAGAACTTTAAAAAGTATTCAATATCCTTAGCCATCATGAAAATGCTTATTAAAACTGCTTTGAAACTCTATCTTACATCAATATAATGCTTATTATCAATAAAGCAAAAATTATTGGCAAGGCTTTGGGGAAAGGGAGACCATTATACAGTACTAATGAGAATATACAAAACACTCTTTCTTTATGGAAACCAGTTGGGTGGTTCCTCAAAAAACTGAAAACAGTATTATATTATGACTTAAGTATATCACTCTTAGCTATAGTTGGAAGACTAAATAGAATACCACATGGACAATTGCAGGTCCATGCTTACTGCTACAGTATTCACATTATCCACAACAAGCCAAAGTATCCAATAGTTAAATTGATTATTAACATTATATATACACATAATGTAGTTATTTGGCAGTAAATAATAATGAAATAATGTGACTTCCAGGAAAATGGATAGAACTAGAAATAATCATGTTAAGTGAAATAAGCCAGGCTCAGAAAGACAAAAACCACAATTTCTCTTATATGAGAATCTAGATTTATTTGTGGTGCAAAAAAGGGGGTACTACTGTAGAGATAAAATATCTAAAATGAGGAGGATATAAGGATGACAATGAGAGAAAGGAAGGCAAAATATGACACATTTTCTCTCATACATGAAATCTAACTTTAACTATATATACATACATTTATGTGTGGCATGAGAGAAGAGGGTACTGTTTGGGACTAGGGAAAGGACAAGCAAAATGGACAGATGGAGAGATTGGAAGGATGGAGGTAAATATGTACAACATATAATGATGCATATAATGGAATAATTGAACCCATTATTTTATATGCTAACTGAACAAAATTACAAAATTATTAACAGAAACTATACTAAATACAAACAATGTGGATTTAGACACAAGGAATTTCTATTAAATACAATGCATTTCATGCCAGTTAAAACTGGAAAATCAATCTTTAGCTCTATATCCTCTTTTATATTGTGTGTTCATTACACCCAACAAATGCAGAAAAGTCCATTCTTGTTAAGTGTACAGGTAACACAAGTAACAATATATCCTGAACCTTGTGCAAGTTGCAAAACACGTTAAAAAATTGAAACCAGACAAAATATGTTGCACGAATGCAAGACAATAAGATATACTAGAATGTGTGTATTAGAATATGAAATATACAATATATCAATAAGATATACTAGAAAAACTGTAAATACTTTAAAACTAAAACATTTTCTAAATGATTTTGTATTAAAGAAAAAATTTAAAGAAATTAGAAAAACTTTAAATTATATGATAAATACATTGAAAAAATATATATCTTTTTTAAAGTACTTAGAGGGAAGCTTACAGTTTTATGTTTATATTTTAATGTAGAATTAAAACCTAAAGTGGAAGATGGTAATCAAAAAATAAAAATAAGAGGAATACAACAGAGAAACCCTGTCTCTAAAAACTAAAAAAAGAGGAATATAATATAATAAAAAAGAAAATAATAATGTCAAGAGGCTAAGAGATGGATCACTTGTTAGGAGCAGTTGCTGCCTTTTCAGAGGACCCAGGGTTCAGGTCCTAAAACCTACATGGAGTCTTAATAACCCTCTGTAACTCCAGTTTCAAAGGGTTCAACTCCATTTTCTGCCCTCCCTGAACATTGCATTAACACAATACACACACACACACACACACACACACACACACACACACACANATATATATATATATATATATATATATATATATATATATATATATATATATATATACACTTTTATTTGTAACAAATATAAATATATATAATAACATATATATATTATTTATATTTGTTACAAATAAAAGTGATACCATGACTATAGATATTAAAGAAATAATGGAATATTTTAATAATTGTGATAATACATTACATGTATGTGGCAGAATGAACTATATGAAATAAAAGACAACATTTGAAAATACAGTTTACAATTCATGAAACCTAACAGACATTCAAAATTTGAATAGTATTCTCATTAGCTTTATGCTGCTACTATAAAATACTGATCAAAGTAACTCAGTGAGGAAATGTATATTTCACCTTACAGAGTATAGACCCTCATCAAGAAAGTCAGGGCAGGAAATCAAAGCAGGAACCTGGAGGCAAGTGCTGAAGCAGACACCATGGAGAAAAGCTGTGCACTGGTTCATTCACCTTGTTTTCTTATATAACCCAAGACAACCTGCCCAGAAGTAACACCACCTACTGTGAACTCAGCCTTCCCCTATCAAATATTAATAAAGAAGATGCTCCTGAAACATTCGCACAGTCGGATTTGATGTAGACAATTTTTCAGCTAAGGTTCCCTCTTCTTTGGTAATTGAAGTTTGATTTGTTAATACCAGCACAAAGACATTTATATCATTTAAAGTAAATTCTTAACTTTACTACAAAGAGAACTGAAGGCTAGGGGTGTGACTCAATGGTAGAGTGCTGGCCTAGCATACACAAAGCTCTGGGTTCCATTCCCAGTATCAGACAAGACAGAGAACTGAAGGAAAGCTTTTCTTTGATATGAATCATATCAAAGACTACAGAAAGAATCAGAAAAAATTATATAAAATCTTTCAGAAAAATATGAAGGGAAGTACTTCCTAATTCAGTATATAGGCCAAATTTCCTTATGCTAAAACCAGTGCATTTGCTTCAGTTCACTGCTTTGTCTGAAATTTCAATTTAATTTGGTTAAACTCTATGAAATCAATGTAATTCAGCTTTACCAGAAAACTACCCAAGGAAACAGTAGTACTAGCACTTCAGGACATTCCCATAATTTAGGCATTTAATTTCAAAAAATTATCTTCACCAGACAGATGTTTGGAGTGACTGTTAAGGAAGACTCATACTAAAAAACACTTATAATGTTATGATTTGAGGCCAGAAGAATGGAAACTGGAAGAATAGGAGTGCAAAAGAATAGAATTCTGAGTCCCAGTAAGGAAAGATATCTTCAAGTTCACACACACACACACACACACACACACACACACACACACACACCTATCGATGGAAGCTTCTATTGGCTGTCTTGGCTAGAAAAGTATATATATAGTCCATCAGATGGATGAGTTCTTGACTACAACACTCTCCAGGAAAAAAAAAAGCAATATAATAGCTGTGTAGCAAGTCTGGTTTGGAGAAGGCAATGATTCCTGTGAAACATGCCAGATAAAATTTTAGTGGTTAGTTTTGAACTTGGCCTGCTGAATCATATAGGTTTTTCCAACCGAAAGCAAAAAAGAAAATTATATTGTGTGAAGAATCCCAATAGATCTATAAATAAGTTTGGGGCCTAATAATGATGCTAATAAGGTTGTAGCACACAAAGTGAATATTTAAAAATTAATTACATTTCAATATTCTGTCAATACACAATTGGAAACTACAATTTTAAATACCATATACAGGAAGAATAGAAACAACTAGCCTTCATAGATCCAAGACCAGGCAGATATTCTCTATTGATTCATTAAAGAATCTACATTACTTAGCAAAGCAAAAAAGGTTATTCACATAAAAATGAACACTGGTACTATTAAGCATAGTGGCACACCTCTGTAATCCTGGAACTCAAGATCATAAGTTCAAGGCCTGTCTGAGATGTACAATTGGACCCTATCCAAAATACATTTTTAAAAAATCTGGCACAATGATGCATGCCTGAACTCCAGTGCTTACAAGGTAGAAGCAAGAGAATTAGGAGTACAAGATTATCTTCATCTGCAAGGTGAGTTTGTGGCCAACCTGGGCTACATGAAACTTTGTCTCAAAAAGTGGAGAGGTAGGGACAGAGAGGAAAACACATGCCCATATGAACACAAACAGGGAGGGGTTGGTAAGATTGGCATACATGAGATAACAGGAGTCTATTAGGAGCAAAGAAGAAATAGGAAATAATTCATACCAGCCACATGTAGACCCAATGACCCCCACCTTTCTCCTTCTTGAGGACCTAAAGTAGCTTCTTGGCTAAATTACAGGTTTAAGCACCTAGAATTCCTCTTCATGCAAATAAAGCATTCCTAGTACCTTAGCCCCTACCAATAATGTACACTCTCTTTGAAAACCCCTACCCCCTCCCCAGGGTTTTATTACCCTGTTTTATAACCCTTGTTACCCCTAAATAAATAGGGCTGCTCTTTCACAGAATATCATCTAAGAGAGCTATCATAAAGAACAGCCATAACACTGGAACTTGTCCCACCTTCATTCCCTTCATTAGGGTCCTGCTCAAAACACTGGCTGAATACCCCAAGGGCAGAAGCTGAGTTGGGCACACAAGTTGTGTCAAACACAGGGCCCAAAGCAGAGTCTTTATGTACAGTGTCTCTTCTCCAGAAATTTAGATGTCCTGGAGAGTTTAGTCCAATTCTGAAACTGGGGCTACTCTTAACTCTTCACATGCCTTAGGTCTGTCTTTATTTCCTAGCCACTTTGCAAATATCTATTTCTTTTTTCCTTTTGCTTTTATTTATTAATCATTTTATTTGTTTATGTTTTAAATGTTATTCCCCCTTCCCAGTCTCTCCTCCATGAACCCACAACCCCATCCACCTATTTCTTTTCAACTGTTGCAAGCACTGGAGTGGGAGTTGATGGACCCTAGGTAATAAGTCTTGTGGGGAGCTGCACGCTCAAGCTGCCCGGCGCTCCCCGGAACGGGTTATCTAGGAACCAGTCACCTGAAAACGTAAACAAACTCAGTGCGCAGGCGTGGTGACGAAATCACGTAAGTTACCGCCCACGGCGGCTCCCGAGTCCGAGTCAGCGCCGGTTGCCTAGAGACGTATGCAAATTCAAGTGCGCCTGCGTCTTGACAGCCACAAGTCACCGCCCAATCCCGGGGCATATCTTAAGGCAGCCAGCCAACCCAAGCGTCATACGTCACACTGAGGTAATCTTGAACAAGGTATTTCTGGGGACGCTCTCCCACGCTCTCTCTCTTTCTCCACGTGGATTCAATAAAGGAATACTCGCAGAAGGACTCTGGCCCCCACTATTTTCTCTCTTGCAGGCAAGCGGGAAAATTGGGTTTTTCACAAAGTCTCATAGCCATGGTCTTATCATGCTTGCATATGTTTCCGGCCTCCTCATTTCTACTGCACAAGAGACACTTATCAGACACAGGTGCAGTCATGATCACACAGAGATCCAGAATCCATACCTACTGCCAAGAAGTATCCCTCAATCCCAGCTTCTTTAGTGAGCAACTGTTCAGACTTTATCACCTATTGCCATTATATATACCAATAACCTTCAGCACTGCTGTTACAGTAACTTTTATTCTCCTGTAGTAACTGTCAACTTCTAGGTTTACTGACTCAGTCGGCTAACCTAGGCTTAATTGAGGAAGCTTCTAGCCTCTGTATAATCTAATCTAGGCCTAGAATGTTTTCAGCCTCTGAGGCATACTGCTGAATAAGCTCAACTTTTCTAGTTCTTTCTGAGCTCTAGCTGGTTGATTCAACATAACTATTCTGGCTTTAACTCCTCTCCAAGCTGACTGATTCCATCTGGCTTCTCTCTTGGCCTCTGCTTGAATTGCTCTTCTTGAACTCATACTAACTTTTGCAATGTGTTCTAGTTTTCTGGGTCCTTCTCATTTTCTGGCTCCTTCTGTCTTCACCTGTGTCTGTAAAACTCTTTCTCCTGTCTCTGTAAAAATCTCCAGGTCAAACTGCCACCTTCCTCCTTCCCTCTGACCTCTTCCCTCTTATGTTGACTCTCTTTTCTCTCTTTTCAGGTGAAAGTTGAGAATATCCTGTTCTGCCAAATGTTTCTCTGAGTCATCCCCTTGCCACTCAAAAAGACATAGTAACTTTCAAACATAGGTGTTTCCCTCTACAAACTAACTTTACCTTCATTGTTTGGTGTGCAGTAAGGGCTCGTCTGTATTCCAGTCAGAGGGATTAAAGGTATATGCTAAGGGATGAGTCACACCACAACTAAAACCAGTTTGTTTGTTTTTTCAGTAACACAATCTCCGGGACCCCGTTGTTATAAAGTATCCTGTAACACTGCTACAGATATCCAAAATATTGGCCAAAGAGAAATGTCACCAACTACCTTAGCTGACAAAGACACTTACGGATACATTCATTAATATCATCTATAATAGTATCAAACCATAAGATACTTCATTACAGTATAACAGAATAAGCAAATATATGTATACAATTATTATGGACAATGCTAATAAAATAACCTATTGATGGAAGCTTCCAGAGACTGCCTTGGCTAGAAAATTAATTGCATGGCCCATCAGAAGGATCTCACTTCTTGTCTACAACTTCCTCTAAGAAAATGTAAAGTTTATAAATAGAGTTCTAGAGAATTATAAAATTCAATATTATAAACTGAAATTTTCCCTAATATTCATCCTTTAATTGACCAGAAGTTCCCATAAAAATACCAGCAAGACTTGTAAAACCCAAATAATCAATTCTATAATGTGTATGGGAAAGTAAAGGAATCATACTAGTCAAAGTTGTTCTCCTCAAAGAAATATAACTCATTGTACTTCTTGCTTAACTGACTTACTATAAAGCAATTAAATTGGTGTTATGATGACAATATAAGCACATAGATCAATAGGATGGAATAGTCCAAAAATAGACCCATTCACACACACTCAAATGGCTTCAACAGAGGTACAAATGAAATTCAATAGAAGAAAAATAGTGTACTCAATAAATGGTTCTACAGCATAGAACATTTGGATGTTTGTATGCAAAATAAATTAAGAGAGAGAGAGAAAAGAGAAATTCTTGTTTGATACCTAATAAATACAATCAAAAAATGAATTCACAGTGGATATAAGCCTAAAGATAAAACTACACATCTAAAATGTGATATGACATAAAATTTTTGTTACATATAATTTGGAGAAAGTGGCACAAACATAACTTAGAGAAGAAAACTTTGATAAATTGCATCCCTTTAAAATTTCAAACTTCAATTCTGCAGAAGACAACTAAGGTAATAAACCCATTATTGAATAGTAGGAGAATATAATTGTAAAATATGTATCTATACTCAATAATATGGTTAACATTATTAGTGTTAAGAAAACAAAAACTAGTCATGCAATGAAATAATATTACAAAACTTCTTACAAGTAGTTACAAAGCTAAATCTGTGAAGTATTGGACAGAATGTGGAAAAGCTTGACTTTTCATAACATTAGTGCTAAGCCATTTGGTAAGTTCATATTTTATCTGAGAAGAAACTGCAAAATTGTTTTCACAGTGATTGCTCAAAAGTTGTAAAATTATGAGAACAAAGAAAAAAATCAGTGGTTGACAGAACCTGAGGTAGGAAGGGGGATTGGTACAAATTGACAGTCATTTGTCTGGCATTCTATAGCTTAACTCTAGTGGTTGTTACTTTAGGCATTTGTCAAGTAAATTTTATGCACATAAATCATACCTGAATAGACTTTACTGAAACCATCCATGTAAAAGAAATGCATGGAAACCCTAGGAAATTCTATGCCCTATTTAAATTAAATATGTTGGCATAGCAGGTGGCTTCCTTTTTCCCTTCAGAATAAAAATCTAATGTCCTCAGATTGACATAGCTTGTCACAATGTAGCCAATGCCTAATTACAAAATGCACACATAAGTTATACCTGTGTCTGATCCTAACATTTACCATTAAAATTAGATACCCACATTGTGTTTTAATATTGCTATCATCATACTTCATCCAATTTCATTGGCATCTAAAGTTATGATTTAACTTTTTAATGTGTAGATGATCAGCTTTCTCTGGCACCTTACACATATAATTCAGCAAAGGCTCCTTTAGCAAGCTCTCTAGAACTTACTTAGCTTGCATAACTGAAACTTAATACACTTCAAATAACTTTTTGATTTCTTCCACATGATCCTAGCAAACACCTTTCTTTCTGATTCAAAGAATTTAGCAAATGAAAACATTTCATTTATGTAGAGTGTTTGTTGTCTGTCCTGTAACTATTACATTTTACTTAGCATCATGTGCCAAAGGTTCATCTCTGTTGTTGCATATGGCAGAATCCTCTTCTTTCTCATACTGAAGAATACTCCCGTTATTTCATACCATGATATACAATATTTTCTTTATACATTTTACCAATGATAGACACTGCTTCCCAATGTTGGCTACTGTGACCAATGCTGTAATGAACACAGGTGTATATAAGTCTAATAAATAATCTGAATTAAGTTCTTCTGGAGATAAACTGGGCAGCCTGTTAGTCTGTCTGTCTGTCTGTCTGTCTGTCTGTCTGTCTGTCTGTCTGTCTGTCTGTCTGTTTGTGGGAATCTCCAAAAGTTGTTGTTTGTCATGCTCCCTGCAACATTTTACATAACCATCAGTACAACACAAGGGTTTGAATTATTCCTTATCCTTGAAAATATATTTGTTTCATTTTTGTCTTTTTAACATAGCTCATATGAGGTAATATTTCATGATTTTAATTTTTGTTTTCCTGTAAATTAATTATATTGAGCTGATTTTTATAGACCTCTTGTTCATCTGCATATCTGTTTTTGGAAAAAATGTACACTCAAGTGTGTGTGTGTGTGTGTGTGTGTGTGTGTGTGTAAGCTACATTAATGTGTATGTATGGGTTTATACAAGTGGGGACAGAAGATAATCTCAGATATCATTTTTCATAACCTATCTACTTTTTTGAGACAGTCTCTCATTGGTTTGGAACTCATTAATTAGACCAGAATGGAAAATCATTGAGCCATCTCTTGCTCCCCTGTGCTTAACTTACAAGTGTATGCCCCCAAGTGTGGCTTTTTCTCTAGTCCTCATGTTTGCAAGCCAAGTACTTTACCAACTAACCATCTCCCCATCCCACTTTGCCCATTTTAACTAAAGTTTATAGAGTTTTCTTCTATTTTTAGTTGTTGTTTTAATTTCAGTTATTTATTTTTATGCTGTAAGATGGTATGCAAGTATTTTCTCCTACTCTGTAGGACAAATTTTCCCTCTAATTGTGTCCTTTGTTCTACAGAATCTTCTCAGTTTTATGTTTTTACTTATATATTTTTGCTGCTTATGTTTTGGTCCCATATCCAAGAAACTACTGTCATGAACAATGCAAGAAGGCTTTCCTCTCTGTTCACTTCTGGTTTTATAGTAAGCCAATCTATCCCATTGAGTGATGGAGTGTTGCATTCATAAAACCATCTTCAGATTCTAGTGCTTTCTATATGTTAGGTGCTTTCTATATTGATAACATACTTCAAACACCAGCCTCTAGTGATTCTTAAATAAGCTTAGGGGTGGATGGCCCCTCTCAGTTCCATTTTTGTTGAAATCATCTGTAATAACTAAGTGCTACACAGAAGTATAAAGGCATAAAGAAAAGTATAAAGTCATAAAGACAGACTGGGGAGCTATGCAAATATGCCCTGCATTTCTGTTATCTACTCTAAAGGATTAAATTTAAAAATGGCAGTTTTTTTCTAATCTGACTATCTTCAAATAATTTAGATAGAACTCTGTTGATTTATTCTACATGCTTTAAGCACAACAACTAAGCATATATTCCTAACCCTTCATGCTGTCTTAGCTATTTCCCAGCCTTAAACACTACACCTAGTTACTTGCTTGTCTTTCCTTGTCTGGTTCTTGTGTAGATATGTGTCCTCAGGGAGAATTCTCTTGATGACTCCTCCTCATGACCAACCTCATGGCAGCAACCTTCTTCTTCCTCCACCTTGTGGCCTTTCTTCTCTTGGACTCTCACCTGCCTTGTGGAAAACTCAGGACCACTGGCTGGGATGAGAAGACAAGTCTTTCTATTTCCTCTGTCCAGTCATTGGCTGTTTAGCCTTTTATTAACAAATCAGGATAATTGGGGAGCATTCTTTGTATCACATTGATACAGGAGATTTTTTCAATATTCATGATAATGCCTGTGTCTAGACTGTAACTAAATCTTTGGGGCACAGAAATCAGCATCTGAATACACAGTACACAAGACCAACCCCCAACACTAAACCATGGTTTCCAAACACATTTTTTACGTTGACTTGTTTACTTGTTTTTTTATTATTATTATTTCAAGATTATCTAGTAGTCTAATTACTCTCAAAAAAACCCTCAAAGTATCTAATGTAAATTCATTTTTTATCTATCCAATTTCTTTTGTATATTTCATGTTACAGCAACAAGTTCTGACATAGCAAATTCTGTTAAATGAACCTCACAATTATGCCTTGAATCTGCCTCTGTCTCTTCATTGTTACTGGCCAACTTTGGTTCAGAATATTATCTTCTAGTTCCTCTCCATACATGCCACCTCACACATTCCATTCAAATACATCTTCTTACATCTTTGCAAAAATGTCTTTTCAAAATGGAGCCTTGATAACTTCTTTTTTTGTTTGTTTGTTTTATTTTTTATTTATTTCTTTTGACTATTTTTTATTAGATATTTTCTTATTTTACATTTCAAATGCTATCCCGAAAGTTCCCTATACCCTCCTCCCACCCTTCTCCCCTACCCACCCACTCCCACTTCTTGGCCCTGGCGTTCCTCTGTATTGGGGCATATAAAGTTTGCAATACCAAGGGGCCACTTTTCCCACTGATGGCCGACTAGGCCATCTTCTGCTACATATGCAACTAGAGACACAAGCTCTGGGTGTTCTGGTTAGTTCATGTTGTTGTTCCTCTTATAGCATTGCAGACCCCTTCAGCTCCTGGGGTACTTTCTCTAGCTTCTCCATTGGGGGCCCTGATATCTTCTTACTTGTTAAAGTTTCTTGAGACTTTCTACTGTCCATAGGAGAAAAAATATATTCCTAAATAGGAATCATAAGATCTTTCAGAGTTTTGGTGCTTGCCATCTTTCATCTTCAATTCAGTCTACAAATCCCACTCAGATGTCAACAACTTTCCTATGCATCTTGAAACCAATTTCAGTCCAGAAATGAAGTAAGGTTCTCTTTCCCTATATCATATGCCTAATAGTGCTACAATTGTTAAAGTAGATTACAATTTACTTGTATAGATGTGCTATTTTTCTAAAAACAGCTCCACAAGGAAACATCAATTTTTCAATTTAGACACATAACACTTGCTCCCAATCAACAGATGATGAAGAGATAAATGACTCAAGTAGAGAAGAAATTAATTAAGCCAGCAAAGGTTATTTTCCCAAAAATTTCAACTAGACTTCTTAATTGTCCCAAATGAGAAAAATTCTGCCAGTCATTATCAGTTGAGCAATGAAGATCGCCACATTGTCATCAATTGTAATAATAACTATAGAATAAAAATAAAACCTCGGTACATATCTGCTTCTATGAGTAATAACTCTGAAAACAAGCCATGAAATTTTCCCATTTAAAAAATTCCCCACAATAATTTCTCCATCATAGTAATAAAATTCTGGTAAAGTCCATTACCATTTGTTTCAGATGGGAATGAGTTTGCAGCTTCAAATGTTAAAAGTCTAATGAAGAAGGAATCAATAAATCCAAAAAGAAAATCTCTGCCACATTAAAAACTACATTTATCATCCTGGAATATTCCTGGCCAAATAGTACCGGCATAGCCCTTTGATAGTTAAATAAGTTCAAATTCAATACGATGATGGGTACATTACACACACACACAGACACACACACACACACACACACACACACACACACACATACACACATGCACACAAATACCCTCCAATCAGACCACTAGAAAGCTCTGTCAGGAGCTAGAGAGATGACTCAGTGGTTAAGAGCACAATGTTCTTGCAAAGGCCTCCTACCTCCAAAGTTTGGAAGTTCACAGCGATATGTAACTCCAGGGTGATATGGTGCCAATGAACCTCTAAGGATACATGCACATATTGACAGACAGACAGACAGACAGACAGACAGACAGGCACATACACACACAGGAGAATTTTAAAAGAAAATAATTTTTAAAAGGAGAGCTCTTTATACAAAAACCTTAGATTATATACCTTTATGCCTCAAAATTTATTCACAAAATATTAAATGGAACCTAATAAAGGAATGACAATATTAATCTGTTCATATAAAAGACTGAGTCAAAAGATATAATTACTATTGTCCTTTTTTCAAATTAAGTTTATTATTTCTGCTATGTGTTATCATCAATTGTAAAGAGGATACAGACCAGCAGTATAAGAAATATCCCTGGGTAAGCTAGTAGCTATAGCTAACTTGGACTCTGACTGAAGACAAACAGAGAAACCAAAAAATTTGTCTGAACATTTCAAATGCCACAGAAGTGATGAAGACCTAAGTCAAATGATAGTCATTGCCCCAAAAGACCTGATAAAGTCATGCAGTGTTTCTGAGTACTGAGAATTGTAAAGCAATTAAATACATGTCAAAATTGAGCTTTTTCTATGTGGTTCAAGTTCCATTCTAAAATTTTTCGCATGTTCTCTGTCTCATTTATTTGACAAATAAAATTGTATAAATTTGTTGTATATAGTATGGTGTTATGAAATGTGTGCACATTTTTAAAGGCTAAATCAACATACTTAATATATGCTTCAGTGGGAGCTAGAGAGAGTACCCAAGAACTGTAGGGGTCTGCAACCCTATAGATGGAACAACAATATGAACTAATCAAAACCCCCAGAGTTCATGTCTCTAGCTGCATATGTATTAGAAGATGGCATAGTTCGCCATTATTGGGGAAGAAAGGCCCTTGGTCTAACAATGTTTATATGCCCCAGTACAGGGGAATGCCAGGGCCAAGTAGTGGGAGTGGGAGGGTAGGGGAGCAGGGCATGGGGAGGGTATAGGGGACTTTCGGATAACACTTGAAATGTAAATGAAGAAATTCTCTAATAATAAAAGAAATATTTGCTGTGCTAGGTAACTATAATCAATATACTACAGTCCTTAAAATTGCTGTGCTGTCACAATAAAAAAGAACAGTGCATTAAGCTGTTCCACTATGTTTGTCCTTCTATGGTCCAAGCAGATTTTACCTGTTTGTATTTCCAAAATCAATGGTAACCAAGTGTTCTAGCCAGGGCACACTAAAATTAAGGTAATAGAAGGAACATTTACTCTCCAAAGGAACTTTTAAAAGCACTGGTCAACATGCAGAGGAACAAGATAATACAGAAGCAGTTATGAACCACTAGACCTAAAGAGAGTGAGGGAGTAGTTTCCAGAAACACAAACAGAACTTTACAGGAAAGTTGTTGATACTTAGGTAAACAGAATTGACAAGAAAATGTCTTCAGCTTGTCCAAGGAAACCATAGATATGTAGCCTCATACTTCTCTCCTGGGCAAAAAGTGGGATATAAGAACAGAATAGTCCTAAATGTATAAAAAAATCCATATTTTATGGGGTAACACTTAACTTTCTCTCATTTGTCATATACATGTATCAGGTGAGCACTCTGTTAAATATACAGCTAATTGTACAAGAATGGTAGGGACCAGATAAATGGGATTGTAGATGGAGGGAAAATCACAAAGGCAAAACAGTTTTCTTAGAGGAAATTAAAAATTCAAGCATATTTCTAACCAGGAACAAACACCCTCATCAACCCTACCTACATTTAAAAATCTACTCGGTGTGGCCTGTGGAGGAGAAACAGCAGTTGCATAGAGGATGTTTGGGAAATGCAAAATTCATGGCCCCACTTCAGACCCACTAATTCATAATTTACTTTTTCTTCTTGTTTGTTTGATTTTCGTTTTGGCTTTGGTTTTGGTTTCTTGTTTTATTAGCATATGCTCATTGTTTATAGTGATGGGTTTATAATGGTATTTCCATTTAAGTATATCACTTATTTTGATCTAATTCTTTCTTCCCCTGTCTCCTATTCCCTCCCACTAGTCTCCTTTCCCCTGAAATAAATAAATTCTACTTTCATTTAATATTTTTTCATTGTTTTTTTATTAGAGAAATTCTTCATTTACATTTCAAGTGTTATCCCAAAAGTCACCTATACCCACTCCCCACCCTGCTCCCCTACCCTCCACCTCCCACTATTTGGCCCTGGCATTCCCCTGTACTGGGGCATATAAACATTGCTAGACCAAGGGCCTTTCTTCCCAAATAATGGCCAACTAGGCCATCTTCTAATACATATGCAGCTAGAGACATGAGCTCTGGGGGTTCTGATTAGTTCATATTGTTGTTCCATCTATAGGGTTGCAGTCCCCTACAGCTCTTGGGTACTCTCTAGCTCTGACATTGGGGACCCTGTGTTCTTCCCTATAGATGGTTGTGAGCATCCACTTCTGTATTTGTCAGGGACAGTCAAAGTCTGCCAGGAGACAGCTATATCAGGGTCCTTTCAGCAATATCCTGCTGGTGTGTGCAGTAGTGTCTGCATTTGGTGGCTGATTATGTGATGGACCACCTGGGTGGGGCACTCTCTGGATGGTCCATCCTTTCGTTTAGCTCCAAACTTTGTCTCTGCACCTCCTTCCATGCATATTTTAATCCCTGTTATAGGTAGGAATGAAGTATCCACGCATTGGTCTTTCTTGATTTTCTTGTGTTTTGGAAATTGTATCTTGGCTATTCTAGGTTTTGGGGCTAATATCTGCTTATCAGTAAGTGCATATTAAGTTACTTCTTTTGTGATTGGGTTACCTCACTCAGGATGATATCCTCCAGATACATCCATTTACTCAAGAATTTCATAAATTCATTGTTTTTAATAGCGCAGTAGTACTCCATTGTGTAAATGTACCACATTTTCTGTATCCATTCTTCTGTTGAGGGACATCTGGGTTCTATCCAGCTTCTGGCTATTATAAATAAGGCTGCTATGAACATAGTGGAGCATGTGTCCTTGTTACCAGTTGGAATATCTTCTGGGTATATGCCCAGTAGAGATATTGCTAGATCTTCCGGTAGTACTATGTCCAGTTTTCTGAGAAACCGCCAGACTGATTTCCAGAGTGGTTGTACCAGCTTGCAATCCCAACAGCAATGAAGGAGTGTTCCTCTTTCTCCACATCATCACCAGTATCTGCTGTCACCTGAATTTTTGATCTTAGCCATTCTGACTGGTGTGAGGTGGAATCTCAGGGTTGTTTTGATTTGCATTTCTCTGATGATTAAGGATTTTGAACAATTTTTATGGTGCTTCTCAGCCCTTTGGCATTGTTCAGTTGAGAGTTCTTTGTTTAGCTCTGTACCCCATTTTTTAATGGGGTTATTTGAATTTCTTGTGTTCAGCTTCTATGTAAAATCTATCATCGACAAATGAGAGGCATCATGTGAGCCTGAATTATTTCACTCTACAATTTTGCTACACATGACTAAATTTCATTACTTATGGCTAAAATATACTTGATTATATACAAATACTATATTTTCTTTATTGATGCATCTTCTAACAGACAGGCTGATTTAACCAGATGACCTTGAGCCTACTGTGCAAAGTAAAAATGTTAAGAAGTTCTTCACTAACGACTATGTAAAGTTACTCAGTGTGATTTTAGAAGTTTGGAGTAATTAAAACTAGAGGGATTTAACACAGGAAATGCACAAACACGTATTTAAGAAGGGCATTCAAATATCATGCTAGAGAAAACGTTATGCGTCTTAATCCCATCATATAGCCAAATGTCAGGCACAATCAGTAAATGAATATATAATATTCATTACATATCATCATGAAAAACAGATAGTAGATCTTTCCTCTGAGCCCAGCGGACACAGCTAGGGACACCCCAGGACTTTAAGATCGCATTGGGGTTACGCGTGAGTGCAGAGGTGGTTTTGGGAGCAGCGGGTCAGCAGTTCACTCCAGGGGCAGGAACTGAGAACTCCGCCCCACCGGAGGCTGGGCCTCCCCCAGCCAGAACCGCGCCGCCGCGCCATCTTTCC
>LR755127.1:1703838-1742614 GCA_902729485.2 Mus minutoides | reverse complement strand
CTCACGTGTGTGTGCACGTGCACACACAGTTTTTAAAAGGGATGGAGAGATGGCTCAGCAGTTTAGAACATGTCTTGCTCTTTCAATGGACCAGAATTTGATTCTCAGCACCTACATTGTGACTCAAAATCATTTTTAACTACAAATCTAGGAGATTTAACACCTTCCTGACCTTCATAGGCACCAGAAAGGCACATAGGACATACCCACACATGCAAAAGAAACATTCATATAGATATAAAAATAAATCTTAAAAATCAATCAAACAAACAAACACCAAAAGTAAGCAACAACAACAACAACAGGAGAGTTCCTAACTCCTAGGAAATCATCATTACCTAGAGAGAAAAATGTGGAAATGTAGGCAAATGTATTATCATAACATCTCCAGTGCACAGTGTTCACTCTTTCAGAAATAACAGCAAAGAATTCATTCTACCATGACAGAGCATGGGAGCCATATAGGTGACAATATAGAACAGTGACCCAGAAAACCCACAGAGAGCGTGACATCTGAGGGAATAATTCTGCACTTAGAAATAAAAGCAAAGAGTTTTCCAAAGAATTTTTTTTTTTAAATTTTAACATGTTCTTCTAAATACTATCATACACCAGATGCTCAGCTAATTAATGTACATCATTTGAACTAAAAGTACAGCCTCCAACATAAGATGAAGTGGAACCGCAGCAGCCTCCTTACAACTGTGATGCAACAGCATGGGCAAAACCAATGACACCAACAGATGCTGAGATGCACCTGACATTGGGATCACCAGCCCACCAGACTCCTTTTATTGAGAAGAATAATCCCTTGTATTTATAAACAAACAAAAAATGAATAAATAAAAGTACTAATGAAACATACCAGGTAAACTGTACTGTTAGAGCCTAGTTCCCCACCTCCTGACATCAGGGTCACCATCACTACCAACCCAGATGAATCTTGCAGGGAAGCTACTCAAGCTATGAGTCTTCAGTAGAAGTGACAGCCAAAGGCAGGATATATCCTCCTTTGCCTTATTCTTGGAGAACTTAGTTTGATGTTTTGAGTGAACTAACACACTTCTGTCAGGGTAGCTCTAAACTGAGTGCCAACTCATTGAGGGAAATTGATGGCTTACTCACATAAACTTTGCCCTGGGGTAAACTAGTCTCAAACCATCTCTTCTATGTACGATTTTGTTCTAGTCAAATCACTTAGAACACACATATCAAGTGCCCGTGCTAGATGAGGAACTCTGCTGAATCCTGGAGCAACGAGAGTACAAACAGGGGGCTGGTGAGATGGCTCAACCCGTAAGAGCACCCGACTGCTCTTCTGAAGGTCCTGAATTCAAATCCCAGCAACCATCCCTAATGAGATCTGACTCCCTCTTTGGGAGTGTCTGAAGACAGCTACAGTGCACTTACATATAATAAATAAATAAATCTTAAAAGAGTACAAACAGGCTGGAGTATAACTCAGGGGTTAAGGGCTTGTCTAGCATGGGCAAGGATCTGAGTTTCATTCCAACATGAAAACATACATACATACATAAACACACATACAAATAATAGTAATAACAATCATAAAACGATGATGTCAATGTTGTTGTTGATGATGAATAAAGTGAAAGCAACAGTTTCTGACATGGAGGGAGCTTATGTCTGACTTCCTGGTTCATTTCAGAGATGAGAAACAAGATCTGAACTTCTGACTTCTCCTCTGGTCTCATAACACCATACATCCTTCACTGAGGTACTTCTCAGCTTTCATGGATTTTAGTTTTCAAGGCCCCAATAAAGCCTTAAATCCAAGAGGATTTCCTGACTCCTTTACTCAAGATCACCTACTTATGCCCTCAATTTCCTGTTCCACAAAATCCGTACTTGAAAATTTTTGTATTATTGCTTTAATAATTGAATGTGTTTATCTTGGTACTGCAGTGATGGTGTTATTTATGAAAGGCAGGAGTTGCCTTTTAAACATTGGGGCTGGCACGAAGTTTATTCTCAATATCTAAGATTTTTCTTAATTGAGGCTTGGGCATCCTTACAGGATACTGTAATGCTAGCTCTTGGGAAGCTGAAGGAGGGTCAATTCAAGGGCAGCCCAGGCTACATAGCAAGATACTGTATCAGAGGAAGGAAAACAACAACATCTAGTTGATTCAATGATGGAAACAAGATCTTTTACAGACTAATAAAGACAGACAAAGATGGTAATCTATTCTCTCACTTTCCAAAGTTAGTTTGATACTAATTCAATTTTCAAATCTCAGCTAGATGAATTCAAATAACTGAATTCCATGAGCATGATATAAAACCAAAAGAATCCACACTATAAATAATATTCCCATTCCAACTCATTGAAAATCAGGTCAATTACAGTGGCAGGAAGGATGATTGACTGTATGAGAAAATTGCATCTTCTGTGATATATCAGCCTCAGAAGTACCTGCCAGAACCTCCTGAATTGTATATCTGATATTAATTTTTTAAACTGCAAATAAATAAAAATATCACAAGCAAAAAACTAACCAGACTGAAAATCTACACAACTCGTAAACTGTTGACCAGTTACAATAGACATTTGGAGTGGAAGTTTTGAAGTTTGACATTAAATTTTACACTTCCAGTATCGACTTTATTTTATGTACTTAACTGTCACACACACACACACAAAAAATTACATGACATAATTAGAACCAGAAAAGCAGTGACCTTTAGAATCTCTTTCATAACCCTTTTCCATTACATGTGTGTAACACATCCTAAATTGAACTGATTACCTCATCATCCATTAATCTAAACGCTTCAGGGTGTTTAAAAATTGAAAGGAATTTATTTTCCTATTGCCATAAATGTTTTCTCTCTCTCTCTCTCTCTCTCTCTCTCTCTCTCTCCCTCTCTCTCTCTCTCTCTCTCTCTCTTGCTCCTATTCTTGAACCTCAATGCCACCTACTAAAAGCTTGTTTAACAGGGGAGGGCACTGAGCAGGGAAAGAGACAGCATCTCTCCTTGGCTTATAATGCATGAGGGGACATGAGCACTAGTAGTGGGGAAAAGCTCAGCTTTTGTAGCTTATTCTCTCTGTAGGGGACCATAAAGACCTCTTTCTTTCCTTCTTTCTTCTGCCTATTTGCAGGGGTGGAGCTCAGTGAAGTCCTTACGACTTTTTAACTGTCTAGTCTTCTTCAGCCTGAAAGAACAGGATGAATGACACTGAAGGCTGTAGATAGGAAGAAATTCTTTAAACTGGGTTTTCCCTCTGTGCTGGGGAAACACTAGTCCTCTAGCTTGTTCCGGTGTCTAGAGGGAAGTCTGGGGTATATGTTTTGGTTTGTGTTGCTTCTGTATTTTTTCTCCTGTTTACAGCAGAATTTCTCCCCTTAGTTCTTCTAAAAAAAAAAAAAAAAAAAAAAAAAAAAAGGAAAGCTAAAGCTCCCATTTAACTCCACCTACCTCTATGTGCACGAACTTGTTTTGGATTTTGATAACCCCTGTTTTGATCCATTAGTCAGAACCAGGCATGCAGTAGAAAGGCATCTGGAACTGAATTCTTTCACTGAATAGAATTTTGAATTCTTTCACTGAATAGAATTTTGTTGTTTTGTTTTGCAGTGAGAGGGGTGGAACTCAGGGCCTAGTAAATATACTAGGTGCTTAAGTGCTTTATCATTGAACTGTATCACCAGCCCTTGGTTCCTGAAGCAGGGTCTTCCTATATTGTCCACATATCTCCCTATACTCGCCTCCACTTAAAATACGCTCATGTCTCTAGCTGTATATATGGAAGAAGATGGCTGAGTTGGCCATCATTGGGAGGAGAGGCCCCTTGGTCATACAGACTCTATATGCCCCAGTACAGGGGAATGCCAGGGCCATTACGTGGGAGGGGGTGGGTAGGGGAGCAGGGCGGGGACGTGGTAGGGTAAGGGAAAATTTCTGGATAACATGTGAAATGTAAATGAAGAAAATATCTAATAAAGAGAAAAAATGCTCTAATAACATAACATGGGAGAAAAATTATCAGATTATTCAAATGTACTTCCATTTACTATAATTTGTGTGGCTAGGTTAATTACCATGTGTTTGATGAGGTTATATGCCTGATATTAGTGTCTCAGGAACATCGAAGTTTTAGTTGTGCTTGACTTTCTCATATTTAGTGCCAAATTTTTAAAAGTCATGTATTTGCTGGGAAAGTATACATTTGCATTTGTAGCCATACTATCTAAAGAGAACTGCTAGCCCTACACAAAGAGATTTAATGTGAAGCAGAGGGAAGGATTCTGGTAACGTGCTATACCCATTGCAGATGTTAGCAACAGCCCTCAGCATATTGTGGAACTAATTTATAAACAGTATAATAAATAAATAAACAAATAAACAAATAAATTAATTTTTTTTCCTCTTTTCACCTATCTATTGCATAAATTACAGGTGCCTGCTATGATGGCTCAACAATTTTTTGGTAATGTTGATAATCCAGGAGCTTGTACAAAGTAAGAAAGTACTCAATCAGTGAGCTATATCTAAGCCCAAAGAGATTTCACCAAAGATATCTTACCAATTAATAAAAAAGGAAAATGTCCTATTGGTAGAACCAAAGCATGCAACCAAAGTCCTGAAAATTCTGTCTCATTTACTACTTTGTTTTCTATATGTGGCACAGAGCCCAATACACTGTAATTAAATAATAATGTGATTGACTAAATAACTAAAATAGAGCAGTGGCAGTTCTCATATATTCAGTATTTATCTCAGTACTTACATGTTGAGAATGCATAATAAAGACATATTAAATAAATGAGGGATTAGCAATAGGCAGCAATATTAATCGAGCATTCATTGATCAATTATCCCATGTAATTCTCACAAAAAAATTATATCTCCATTTTACACATGAAAAAATATCAGATCTCAAAGACATTAAGTAATAGTCCCCAAAGACATTATTCCTGACAAGTAATAGATAGCAAGCATTTTCCAAATGGTTCTTATCAGATGTGTAATTAGTTGTGTCCTTCTCCACCATCAGGAACACTCAACACCCTAGACTTGCTGGAGGAAACTGGTGATGAGAGACGATCTGAGGAAATGGTAGGCTCATGACCCCAACGTTCTATAACAGCTGTCACCACTGGAACAGGCTTCTGCCAAGTCAGTGGATCCAAACTTGGAAACAAGAAATCATCCAGAAACCGAAATGATCATGGGGTCTCAGCCTGCAATACTCAAGTTCCTCTCTCATGTACACATTCAGCATTTTCAAGGTTTTCAAACAATGTTTCTTCCTTTTTGACTTGTTTCTGCTTAAAGACAGATGTCTTCTCACTTTAGCAAATTAGAAGGTAATGTTTAAATACAGGATTTCAGCTTAACTGATGGTTTACAGATAACATATTACAAACAAAATGTCCTGAAAAAATGTCAGGTCCTGAAAAAATGTCAGGTCACACGTGGTAACACATGCCTGGCATCCTACCACTTTCCAGACAAGCCTGAGTTACATAGAGAACAGCCCCTGCAAGCACACACCCAAATGGCATAAGGATTACACCTATTTTGTACTAGGAGGAATAGTTGTAAATGGCCCAACTGGTTTAGAAGTTATTCCCAACCTGTTTCATCTTGCCTTTACATTAGATCATTCATTTTTTTAAAAGTTTTTTTCTGTAATTAGTATGCAATATAATGAGTTTTCATGTGATATTTTCATAACATATATCATTATATTTGGTTGTTCTTTCCCCTCCACCTCCTTGGCCTATTTCTCTCCCTCTTCTTTCTGGTTCCTTTCCTTTATAAATAGTGCCTTCTCTGACTTGGATGTAACATATATTCCATTGCTATTCCTTGTTTTCTTTCCTTACTCTCTAATCATTGCCCTTTTGTGACATACTGAACTTCCTCAGTGTTTTAGTCAGTGTTTTATTGCTGTGAAAAGGCATCATGACCATGGCAACTCTTATAAAAGATGACATTTAATTAGGGCTGGCTTACAGGTTCAGAGGTTCAGTCCTTTTCATGGGTATTTTTTCCCTACTCTAAGGAGGAATGAAGTGTCCACACGTTGGTCTTCCTTATTGTTGATTTTCTGGTGTTGCAAATTGTATCTTGGGTATTATAAGTTGAAAGTTTGGAGCTAAGATGAAAGGATGGACTATCTAGAGACTACTCCACCTGGGGATCCATCCCATAATCAGCCACAAAACCCAGATACTATTGCATATGCCAGAAAGATTTTGCTGAAGGGACCCTGATATAGCTGTCTTGTATGAGGCTATGCCAGTGCCTGGCAAATACATAGTCATCTATAGGATGGAACACACGGCCCTCAATGGAGAAGCTAGAGAAAGCACCCAAGGAGCTGAAGGGGTCTGCAACCCTATAGGTGGAACAACAATATGAACTAACCAGTACCCCCCAGAGCTCGTGCCTCTAGCTGCATATGTAGCAGAAGATGGCCTAGTCAGCCATCATTGGGAAGAGAGGCCCCTTGGTCTTGCAAACTTTATATGCCACAGTACAGGGGAACACCAGGGCCAAGAAGTGGGAGTGGGTGGGTAGGGGAGCAGGGTGGGGGGAGGGTATAGGGAACTTTTGGGATAACATTTAAAATGTAAATAAAGAAAATATTTAATAAAATATTTTGATGAGCTGAGCGTGGTGGCCCACACCTTTAATCCCAGCACTTGGGAGGCAGAGGCAGGCAGATTTCTGAGTTCGAGGTCAGCCTGGTCTAGAGTGAGTTCCAGGACAGCCAGGGCTACACAGAGAAACCCTGTCTCAAATAACCAAAAAAAAAAAAAAAAAAAAAAAAAAAAAAAAAAAAAAAAAAAAAAAAAAAAAAAAAAAAAAAGAATATCAGAGGCTCAGTCCATTAACATCAAGGCAAGAAGCATGGCAGTGTCCAGTCAGACATGGTGCAGGAGGAGCTGAGAGTTTTACATATTCATCTTACAAGCAGGAGAAGGAAACTGGGTGCCACACTGGACATAGTTCAAGCAAAGGAGACCTCAAAGCCAGTCCCCACCTGTTTCCCACTTCTTATAACAAGGTAATACCTGCTAATAGTTTCACTCCTTATGGAACTATTGGAAGCCAATTACATTCAAAGAACCAAGCTAGGGAATAATAAATATGTAATGATTCTTACTTTGATGGCTTCTAAACAATAAGGACTGTCCTAAAGGGTGTACAATCGTGACACATCACAGAGGTCACATAATCAGTGCTATTGCCCTTTGCTTGAAGCATTTTATCTCCCTGGCCAGAGATCATGGAAACAAGGTCCAATCAAGAACATATCACCTAAAATAAACTATTTACAACCCTATCTCACTTTAGAATCAGATCTCATCATCTATAATAAAATCAACCTTCAATTGTAAGTCACACTTGTAAATATTTTAAAAGATAGTTTAAAGAAAAGGCAAAATTAGCTGAATATGTTGGTACACAACCATTATCCCAACACTTAGGAGACAGAGGCAATAGGACTGTGAATTTGAAGCTAACCTGGGACACTTATGGACAAGGGCAGCTTTCTTCAGCCTCTTCAAGGTAGCATATTCCTACTGGCATGGACTGTCTACTTACCCTGGTCTATAGGCATTATTGATTCATTCTATAAGCAGAATTCTACTTAGCAGTTTTCATTTTTGGAAGTGGGGATGGTAAGAGGAAGAAGGCTTAAAAGGTGAAGTTATGTTTATGGTTGTGAGCCTAGCCTTTAACGGCTGAGCCATCTGGGGAGCAGGGCCAGGAGGGGGGAGGATATAGGGAACTAGCTGGATAACACTTGAAATGTAAATGAAGAAAATATCTAATAAAAGTAGTAAAAAAAAAAAAAAAGAAAAAAAGGAAAAAAAAGGTGAAGTTATGGAGATAGCACTTGTCAATCACATTTCCTGTTGTAATTTTTTTAAAGGTACACATGTAGGGGTATAGTGCAACAGGCATAGAAGTTCAGCTCTGAGGAGGCTGAGGTGGTAGTCTCAAGTTAAAGGCCAGCCTATGCTATATAGTTGCACCCAATCTCAAAAACACAAAATAAAACAGACATATACAGAGCAGCGGTTTGGCTCTGTGATGTACTGTGAAGCATGTGAGGTCATACTTCAATATCAAAGCACCACAAAAACAATCATAATAAAACCAGACATACAGAAACTAGCCTAGATTAGAGAAATGGAATTTGTGAGACATAGAACAAATGTGTTGATTATTTGGTTTTCATCTAGGCTCTAGCTCAGTACAGTATTTTATATAATAGTTCTTTTGATGCTTACCATTTTTGCAGGGACATATATGAGGGCTGGAACTGCACAGGTATGTAATAAAAGATTGACTAATCATGAAACTAATTGTATTTCTGACATTGTCACTGTCTAGCTGAGTGACCACAGGCTAGTCAGTTAGTTGTTGGGCTTCAGTTTTCCATAGGGAGATGATGAGGAATTTAGAAGAGAATAATGAATATTTTATGCTTGTGTGATGAATGAAATCTCCATAACAGACATTGGAGGCACTGGAAGGAAAAAAGAGACATAATATTGATCTGGTTTTCATATTTGTATCTTCATTGATTGTTAGAATTGAAGGAAAATCCTTATGCATCCAAATAACATTCATGTAGGCTACCCTTATTTAGACTGACAATTCACTTCTTAATTTTTCTGAAGCTAGAAATAATAGAAATGTATGATCTCTTTTTCTGTGTAGTATCAATTATATTTTCCTATAAAACAATCATTCTGGTATCTTAAATGCCAAAGAGCCGAATAAAGGAAATTATTAGAGATAAGGCAGCTTTACACAAACACAAGGTGTATATGACCTCATGAGGGAAATTATTACAGCAAAATTTACAGAAGTCTTCATGTCTGTCAAAATCTATCAATTCATGAATCATCAAACTCAGTTTGTAGGTTTCTCCATAGGTTTACAACCAACAAACATAAGCCTTCTACATAGTGCCTTTTTAATGCTTCTGTTTAACAGCATATGCTGTACGTTGACAAACCTGCTAATATTTTACTTCAAAAAATACAGTCAATACTCATCTCAAATTGCTGACTTTTTAACATATTAATATATGTAGACTGCCTGCAGCCTACGGTATCTGGGTTCCTGTGGAGGTGGCTAGAGCTAGATAGGAGGAACAGTAGAGAGGCAGAACATGGAGGCCAGGATGCTGTTCAAAGCCCCAAGGTTTAATGGCAGGAATTTACTTTTAGGAGGGTAAACCAGTCCCCCACCCCACCAGTCCTTTCTGGACCTCTGGCTCCATCCTAAAGAGATCACGTGCAGGAGGAGTCTGGTCTCTGGAAGGTCTCAGCAGGCAGCAGCATCTTGGAGAAGGACAGGGCTAGTTGATATAACAATAGAAGCCATCCAAGTCCTGCAGGTGACAGATGATGTCTGACTCCAGCCTGAAGCAGGCTGTGGGGGAGGGTACAATTCCTCCCTAAGTATATAATAAAAAATAGCCAGACTGAGACATAAAATTTATTTATGCTCCATAGTCCTGCCTGGGAGTTATGGTGGCTGGCAGCCGTGACTGGTTTAGGATCTCAGATTTTCCTGAACTATTCATTTACATCAAAGGGCATATGTGCAGCTTGTTTGTGTTTATTTTGCACAAACAAGGCTCTGTGGTGTATTATTAACAAACCAAAGCCCCTTGGCATATAGCCCTATCTTAGAATGATATAGTTCCAAAATCTGGTTGCTTGTCATTGACTGACCGGCCCCCATAGCACACCTTGTCCCAATTTCAGACCAAGGCCACAAATATTCAATATGCTTCTTCATAAAGATGGAATTCTGCTGCTGTGTTTGCTGGAGGTGAGCTGCATGCTTGTTGGAAACAGGCTGTAGGGGAAGACTGACCTGCTTGAAAAACAAAGCCGAATACAGTTGAAAAACAGGATAAAAAACGTTTTTTGGGAGGAATGTCCAGGTACTTTATTCAGTTGCAAATTAGCACTGATCAAGCTTAGTCTCTGACCTCCCCCTGTGGGGGAGGTGACTTTGAGAATCAGCAGAAAGGTTGTTTCTCATGTAAATAGGCTAAGCTCTAAGTTAACTTTGCTAGCCAATAAAGATTTTTAGCTAAATTCAAATAGGAAATTTCTAATATTGGAATTATTACTAGAACAGTCCAAGATTGAGTTGGAATAACTGATCACACATTGAAGGAAAGAGAAGAATCATTATAACTCCTTCTTATGACTAATTTTTTAAAGTCAATTTCCATGGTCTCTAATGTTCTCTGTCCCAAAAGATTAAAAAGCTTAAAGCAAGACAGCTTAACTTGTCCAATCTGGGACAAAGGCAAACAAAGGTTGGTTAAATGTATATACCCAAATCAACTTTCTTGTCACCACAGTCAGGGCACTTAGTAAACTCACAGGTCAGCTTGTCACAGGAATCATTCCGGCAGTTGTCAGCTTCTACAGCATTCTGTGGAGAAAACCTAAAAACTCCCTCTTCCCCAGATAAAAACAAGTAAGACAAAAGCAAGGTGTGCTTTTGGTGACCTTGGGGGGTATAACTGTCCCTGTTTTGTTTTTAAAAGCCAATTTTTCAGAGTGTGATGAGCACATTCAACAATTCCTTGTCTTTGAGAATTATAAAAATTCTCAGTAACATGGGTATACTGGCTAGTTTTGTGTCAACTTGACACAGCGGGGGGTTATCATAGAGAAAGGAGCTTCAGTTGGGGAAGTACCTCCATGAGATCTAGCTGTGGGGAATTTTCTCAATTAGTGATCAAGGGGGAAAGGCCCCTTGTGGGTGGGACCATCTCTGGGCTGGTAGTCGCGGGTTCTATAAGAAAGAAGGCTGAGCAAGCCAGGGGAAGCAAGCCAGTAAAGAACATCCTTCCATGGTTTCTGTATCAGCTCCTGCTTCCTGACATGCTTGAGTTCCAGTCCTAACTTCCTTCAGTAATAAACAGCAATATGGAAGTGTAAGCCGTATAAACCCTTTCCTCCCGAACTTGCTTCTTGGTCATGATGTTTGTGCAGGAATAGAAACCTTGACTAAGACAATGGGTAACATTAAATTGTTGACAAAATATTTCAAATACTTGACTATTATAGCTAGTTCCAACATCTGTATTAATCTGATTTGGAATGCCAAGCATATAAAAAAATTTTTAACATAGGCAATGACACTTTTAGTTGTTTCTCCTGAAGAGTAGTTGTGACTAGAAAGCTTGAAAAATTTTCAGTCACATGTGCATATTTTAATTATTTATTTATTTATTTATTTATTTATTTATTTATTTATTTATTTGTCATAAATAAGAGTATCCAATTGCAGCAATTGATTAAGTATAAGTCCTCAAAAATTAACACCATTAAGTGGAAACAGGTAGAACCTGAGGACACTAAGAACAAATTTTTACAATTTGATACGCACATTCTCTTAAAACATCAAAACATTATCTTAAGCCATTACTATTTTGATGATGTAAAGAACGAGATTATATGGCCAATTATTTTTGTGTAAGGCCTGTAATCCCCCTGGGAATATAAATCTAGCTTGGCATTGCCTTAAGAGGTCTTGTCCAGGCAATCTAGGACAAATTTTTAAATGTAAAAGAACAGCATTTTTTCTTATGAGTTGTATATGCTTAAACAATTGCAAATTTGAAAATTAATAGTATCTGAGGGTCAAACAATTTTTAGCAATTGCAAAGCTCTGATATATATATAAAGACTATTAATATATAAATTAAAGTTTGATTATTCAACATTTTAAAACACCATCTACAGCACACAATTTAATTATCTGTGCTGAAGCAGGAGAAAACTCAAAAGAATAAACATATTATCTAATTCATATATACTTTTCTCACAAAGAAGGGCTGTCTTTAAATACAGTAGATGGAATTCATGCATGCATAAATTTAAAGAAGGTACAAAAGCATGCATAAAAATAATTTTTCCAGGATGGCCAGGACTATACAGAGAAACCCTGTCTCGAAAAACCAAAATAAATAAATAAATAAATAAATAAATAAATAAAATAAATAAAAATAAATTAACTTATCTTTAGGCTAATGATTATCAACTTTATTTAAAATGATGTTATGCAATAAGCCAATTATCAGTATTCTGCAATAACCAATTTAATTGCTGTTTGGAACAAGGAACAGACACTTTGTCAGGTTTTAAGACACAATTTTTTGTTATAATTTTTCTAAAATATATGAATTCATCTTACAATTCTTAATTAGCACCACGGCTGCCTTAATAGGATGTTAAAATTTTACTTTGAGGTAAAGAAAGATTATTTTACATGAATGTTTTCTCTTGCGAAAGAATTGATGTGGGCACATTTAATAAACATAACTAAAATAAACAGCTGGTATTTAATTACCATTGATTATAATTGATAACAATTATAAAAGCTTTCTTTATTTTCCGTAAAGCCTTTTGTTCTTTACCAATTAATTTGTGTCTCTACAGATAACACCCAACAAAGGTTTAAGTCACTTTAAGACCTTAAGGTGAGGTCTTAGCCAATTAATATCTCTTGGAAGCTTTTGAAAATAAAATTCTGAAGAAAATCCTTTTTTCTTTCTTAGATTTTCCCTAAATATTGCCTCTGAATATTTTCTTCAGGGCAACAGTTACTCCCCAGAACTTTAAAACTCATTGTGTGAGTGCAAGAATTTGAAGTAAACTTTCCTTTAGAGGCATTAGCTAACAAAATACTTTCCACTTAGGAAACAGTATACATTGAAAGATTCAAATTCTTAGCTTCCTATATTGAAGCAAAAACAATAAATTTTTTTTACATAATTTAAGGCTACTAGCCATACCTTGAGGCAAAATTTTCCAGTGACTACAAGCTCACTAGATGCAAACACTTTATAATTATCAGGATGCAAAGGAAAAAACAAACTTTTCAATCTATAATAATTTTATATGAAGTAGGCAAACCAGCTTGCAATGCTTTTATAAATTCTACAGCCTGATCTACCTTTTATAAATTTTGAATTTAAACTTTATTATGAACAACACCTGGGTAGATCTGAAAACTGTAGTTTAGCTAGAAGAGAATCACCCTGGAGGCAGGGAGGGGTGAGGTCCTGAGAGCTTACTTAGTCTTGGTTTGTAAAACAAAAGAAAGCCACACAAGCTTCCCCGAGTTTCGTATTAACTCCAAAGTAAGTATTTTTTAATCTGAGCATCTTGGCCCTCCTGCAATGAGGACAGATTCTAGGATTTTTTAGTTTCTTTTGCAATATTAGAATATATCTACAACTTTAGGAAAGAAAAACCCAATTTTAAAACAATTTATAATCTTTAAAATCAATATTAGAAATATCACTATCACGTTACAAAGTTTGGTTGCAAATTTATGAATGCATGACAGTGCAAATTTTAATGCTTCACTAAAGAGACATAGTTTTAAATCTTATCTTTATGTCTATTTTCTAGGATAAGAATTACATAAAATATTATATCAATTTAGAAGTATCTTTGAGGCCTAGTTTTCTGGGCTTGTTTACACCACATGGTAGAAATGATTCCAACACTGAGTTACGAATTTAGAAGTATCTTAGAGGCCTAGTTTTCTGGGCTGCTTTATGCCATGTGTTGCTATTTAGAATGACTCCAATTCTGAGTAACCAAATTAAAGCTAACTTTCTTGTAACTTATGTTACACATTTTTGATCATACCCACTAGTTTTTAAGCTAATAATCTATGATGAAGGCCTGTAGAGCATATGTATACCTTTAAGACCAGTCAGAAACTAATTTAAGTGGCTACACAAATCTTATAAATTCAGACCAATCAGAGAATTTTACTTTTTCTAGCTATAATTTCAAGATAAAGAAGTACTTTGTCACTTGCTAAACACAATAATCACGATTGCAGAGAATTTTCTAGGAAAAGACCGACTCTCAGCATTTTTGCCTTAGAACTAAGAAGCTGCAGACTCCTTTTAAAAACAGTTTTTCAGCAGGAGCTTCCTTGCTGTATGTCACTCCTGGCTACAGTGCAGGGCAAATTGAATTAGCCTCTGCTGTGTGAAATGAGACTAAATCAGCAGATAAAGTTCAAGCCACTTTTCTTTTCTAACATGAAACACAGAACAGTCAGTCATTCAGACAATGAAACAAAAAACATACATGAATTGAAACGTGGACAGATTGGTGCACCAAACAGATAATACAAAGACAGTAGAGAACTTCTCCTGTAGGGGCCAGAGAGAATTAATAGGACGTCCCGCGATTCTCTCTGTCCCTGGGAGAGTTCCAAGATCCATTTGTCCTTCTCTCTTCATCTCTCTCTATATATATTTATATTTATTTTTTAAATTTTACTATTTTTATTTTATTTTATATTTTTAAGCCCTACTCCTCTCGCCTGATGCAGTTTTTTTTTTGTTTGTTTTTTTGTTTTGTTTTGTTTTTTTTTTGACTGCAGACAAATCGTTTTCACTCCCATTTTCCACTGTCAACTCCTAGCTGACATCAGCGCTGGGCAGACACTGAGCTAGTCTAGCCCATATCCCTTTGTACCTACTACAACAATTTTAAAAAGATAAAGTTTAAAGCCAGCGCTAGCCATGTATACCTGTTGCTCACTATGCAGATAAGTCTTCTTAAACTTTTCCTGTAGCTCTACCAAGACAGTGCTCTCTTGGTTTATCTATCCGTACTCGGTCGCTGTTCAGGGACACCATTCTGTAAACCGCCTGTGGCCTAAGCTATCTGGGTTCCTGATGGGGTAGCTGGAGCTGGATAGAAGGAACAGTATAGAGGAGGAACATGGAAGCCAGGATGCTGTTCAAAGCCCCAAGGTTTAATGGTAGGCATTTACTTTTTAGGAGGGTAAACCAGTCCTCCACCCCACCAGTCTTTTCTGGGCATCTGGCTCCATCCTTAAGAAACGGAGCGAGTGAGGCTGGCCAGGCAAGCGAGGGGGGGGGCGAACGGGGACGGCCAGAGCGAGTGGGGCTGCCAGAGCAAGACCAGAGCGAGCGGGGCTGGCAGGAGTGTGTGGGGTCAAATGGGGGCAGCCAGAGCGAACAGGGGCAGCTGGAGTGAGCTGGGCCGACTGGAGCAAGACCTGAGTGAGCAGGGCCTACCGGAATGAGGAGTGAGTGGGTCAGACCAGAGCGAGTAGGGTTGACCAGAAGGAGGAAAAAAAAAAAAAGATGGGCAGGCGTGGGCGTGCAGGAGGAGTCTGGTCTCTGAAAGGTCTCAGCAGGCAGCAGCATCTTGGAGGAAGGCAGGGTTAGTTTACATAACAGAAGCCATCCAGTGGCGATGAGGTCTGACTCCAGCCTGAAGCAAGCTGTGGTGGAGGGTACAAATATATATTTTATCTCCATTATAAGACAATATCTTTCTGGTGGTTCATTTTAACCAACAAATACATAAGAATCTTTTGTTCCTCTTAGTGCTGGAGATGGTACCCAGAGCTTCACAAACATGAGACAAGCAGTCTACCATGGAGCTACATCCCCATCATGAATTGGGAATTTAAAAAATATATCATGTTATTATTACAGAACTATGGGTTTGATTTAACAGTTGAAGCAAAATAGGGCACCAACATTGGACTGTTGAAACTAATTCTCAACTATAAGAAAATATTTTGCAGGGCAGTGGTGGTACACACCTTTAATTCCAGCACTCAGGAGGCAGAGGCAGGTGGATTTCTGAGTTCGAGGCCAGCCTGGTCTACAGAGTGAGTTTCAGGACAGCCAGGGCTATACAGAGAAACCCTGTCTCAAAAACATTTTCATTTTTTTAAGAATATGATCAATATGACTGCATAATTAGGAATAGGACAATACTAGAGATTAGAGCATGAATAAGTAAGATATGTTTTTGTCAATGGCCACTATAATTTTTCCTTTAGAAACCTCTAAGACAGCCAACAAGCTGGCTCAATGGGTAAAAAACGCACATACCACATAAGCCTGAGAATCTGAGTTCAATTCCCAGGACCCACATGGTAGAAAGAGATGACTGACACCCAGAACTTGTTCTCTAAGCTCCACGTATGTGCCATGGAATACACACACACACAAACACACACACACATACACACACACACACAAAGATATAATAATAATAATAATAATAATAATAATAATAATAATAATAATAATAACAACAACAAACAATTTTAAAAAGAAAACAGGAAGATATTGATTTTTTGTTGTTTTTTTGTTTACTTTTGTGGTCATAGGATTGCCTCTAGAGACATTCAGACTCTAGTCTACACCTACCTACAGCTCCCTTTCTGAGGAGCTGGGTCAAAGATGTGTGCCACCATACTTAGAAAAAATGTTGTGATGAATTTCAAGCATTCTAGTAACTTGGGTCATTTTACAGTTTCTTCAATATCAATTCAAAACATTAGTGAGATGAATAACTCTTCAAAAAACGTCAAATTTCTTTTCTGGTCTGAGGTGGCTAACAATAGCCAACTTGAGGAGTTCTTCTATGGACATCCTCTATGAAGTAGGTATGGCCTGAGTTTCCATGGACGTGTTCATATCCTTGTAGTTTGGGTTACAACCCAGGCTCACAAGCAGCATTATGGATATATTACCTTGTAACAATACTCTGAATATAATGTCAGCATGTGTTATTTTTTTTATTTCATGGCTGAAACAACATACCTGACAATGGAAAGTTAGGGAAGGAAGGAAGGAAGGAAGGAAGGAAGGAAGGAAGGAAGGAAGGAAGGAAGAAAGGAAGGAAGGAAGGAAGTTGGTTGGTTCATTTTGGCTCATAGTTTGGTAGTTCAGTCCATCCTATTGAGGAAGGTCTGACCAGATGAGCTTTAGTCAGTAGGCCATGTTACATTTGCTGTCGGTAAGAAAAGCACAATTAATGCTCATGGTCAGCTAGCTTTCTGCAGTGATGACCACAGTCTTCTGAATGGTACTGTCTACATTTGGAGTGGGTATCTTCCCCTCTGTTAGCCTAAACTAACTAATCCCTTGAAGGCTTTTCTAGAAGATTATCTCTTAGAAAAGTCTAGATGCTGTTAAATTTAGGTGATATTAACAATAATATAGCTGATATATATCAGCTGGGAAAAGTGTCTACTACCTTTGAAGGCAGTTATAACAGTGCTCAGCAACTTGAAACCCTACACAACCTGATCAAAAGGTACAACAAGTTCCCCATGACATCTGCTGGGGACATAAGCTAGGCCAAGCCCAGGGATCCAGTGAGGGCAGTTCTCAGACCTCCTAAACCATAAAGTTATTAGAAATAACTGTCAAAAAGATGGGCATGTCACAGGCTGAAAGGCACCATCAACATGTAGTCCTTCACACCACTGAATTCCACATTTTTTAATTTAATAAAATTTACATGAGAAGGCTAAACAAATGTAAAAAAAAAAACGTAACAATGCATTGAAATTGAGATTAAGAGAAAAAGTATGACATAGTGGAACACACCTGTAATCCTGGTAGATGGGAGATGGGCTGCCACATGTTTGAAACTAACCTGGCTAAACAGAAAGATTTTGAATCAAAAATCAAAAAGAAAGTGACCTTTACCACTCTACCCAGTACCCAGTGCCACATCCTTCTCCAGGGTGCATGGAGGATATGCCTGACGATGATTTTTCTCCAACTCACCAGATTGAGCCTGAGTCCCATATACAGTACACCAGCCTACTTTTACATCCCTTGCCTGCACCACAAAGGATCTCTAAGGTCCAGGATCAACCCTACCTATCTTCAAACCTCTGAGCTCTCCTATAATGCATCCATCTTTTCCATTCAGCTAGATTTACCCTCACACTCCAGGTTTGGAACAGGAAGTACATTCTGTATATCATCTCAGACCCATCTGTCTACCTGACTTGATTCCATCCCAAAGATCTCCAATCTCTAGACCCAACCCATGCCCCACATTTTCTCTTCTTCCTCACTCAACCTATGCTATCCACAACAAACTTAGAACTAGCAAAGAAAGCCCACATGTCATGATATCATTTCAAGAATACCAACAATACTAAAGATCAAACCAGGCTCTGTTCAAAACTTATCAGTTCTGCACAAATGTTTGCCAGTGGAAATTGCCTAGGTGAATTTCAGACACAGAATGTAAATGAACAATCAAATCACAAACTTCATTGAAGAGTTAAAAAAGTTTAAAGAGGACACAAAGATACATATCAATAAAATCAAGGAGAAGGGGCTTAAAAAGAGATATCCAAGAAAACACAAACATAAGGCTGGTAGAAATGACAAAGGCAATCCAAGACTTGGGGGCAGAATTCAATTAAAATATAGAAACATTGAAGAGTACTCAAGCTTAAATGAAGTTGGAATTGAAAATCCCAATAACTTAACAAGAAAATTCAAAGGAAAGCCTCAAAAGTAGAATGAATCAAACTCAAGATAGAATATCAGAGCTCAAAGATAAAGCAACAAATTTAGACCCAATATTCAAGGAATATTAATAAAAATAAAAACATAGGAAAGGAACACCTAAGAAATGTAGACACCATGAAACCTTCAACATGATCATTATCTTTTTTTCCATTTGCCAAGCTGTGACTGTTTATTAACTGACCAAATTACAAAAATATCATGGGCAACACCTTAGTTCATCTGTCTAATAAGCCTGTTTATATGGTCTTCCCTGTCACTAGCATCACCACCTTCTACAAAGTGAGTTGTCTTTTTCTTCATTCCACCTCATGAGGAAGATAATTTGAAGGGCCACAGGAAGTTATTTGCTTCCTCAGATTGTTTCCTCACTGTATGGATCCTATGACCTACATCCTCCATGCAGATGATGCCAAACATACCAAGAGATTGAGCAATCAAAGAATTATCTGTCAAGGCAGTCTGCTTCTTACTGATTTTGCCCTAGCCCCGCTTGTAAATGAGCTCATTTACTGACTTCAGATTGGGGTACCCCCAGGTAATATACAGTTCCACAATCCTCAGCATGTTAATTGAAGCCTTGTTGAACTTAATGAAGGTACCATTGAGATCTATCGAAGATGAAGAAGCTGAAATATTTTGCAGACCTTTGGGCTTCTCGTTCGATACCTCAGATTCTGATGACACAAGCCAATTTTGGTTCTGTAGGCACGCAGAAGTTCCCAGCTTTCCTTGTCATCCTAGCCATCCGAATTTCAGTCCAGTACACACCTACCTGTACTCCTTGGGATGATAGTAGTACTTTGGCTTCTCATAGATGAACTTGCCTCCTTGCCTTTAGCAATGTCTTTAGGGCAAACTTCTATAGGCGCTTCACCTTCAACTCTGTGAAATTTCTTTGCTTTTTCTTAAGGGTTTCTGGCATAGCAGGAACCTTTTCCCTAAGTGTTTCTCGCACAGAAGCAACCTTCTTTTTCTTCTCTGGCACAGCCTCCATGGCTCCAGCCAGAAAAAGAGAGAAAGCTGGCACATGCCATGATCATTATCTTAATCACTGTTCAATTGCTGTGAAGAGACATAAGATGACTCTTAATAGTCAAGACAGGGAGCATGGTGGCAATATACATGGTGCTTGATATAATCTGAGAACTACAACCTGATATGCAGTCAGAGAGAAGGAGAGAGAGAGACAGGGACAGAGAGACAGAGAAAGAAACACACAAACAAAGACAGAGAGACAGAGAAAGACACAGAAAGGGAGAGGGAGAGGGAGAGGGAGAGAGAGAGAGAGAAAGAGAGAGAGAGAGAGAGAGAGAGAGAGAGAGAGAGAACGAGAACCTGGTGGCTTGGGCTTTTAAAACCCCTCAAACCCACTCCCAGTGACACACTTTCTACAGCAAGGCCACACCTTTTTTTTTTTTTTTTTTTCAAGACAGGGTTTCTCTGTATAGTCCTGGCTGTCCTGGAACTCACTTTGTAGACCAGGCTGGCCTTGAACTCAGAAATACCATCCAGCTTAAGGCCACACCTTCTAATCCTTTCAAAATATACTTGGATGTGGAGTGTAGTTTATGAGAGCCATTATTATTCAAAACACCACAATGATAGAAGAAAATTTCCCCAAACTACAGAAAGGCACACCCATACTGATAAAAGCAGCACATACAAACCTAAGTAGACAAGACCAGAAAAGAAAATCTGAAAAGTATATCACACTTAAAGTACTAAGAATACATGGCAATGAAAGTGTATTGAAAGCTACAAGAGAGGTTCCCTGGGGACACCACCAGATCTTGGCACAGACCTAGCTTTTAGCTCTTTCCTGAGGGCCTTCTTAACCCTCCCTTTTAGCCTATCCCCATTCTGTGATGTCAGCAGCTGATACCTAGAAACAGTTTCTACCAAGGATGCCCAGTAGCCACACCTGGCTGGGACTCAGATAAGTGACTTTCACTATGCTTCCATTGTTACCCTCAGCTCTGTGTGTTTGCAGGTGACGCTTTCCCCATCTCAACTCCATTCACTAGAGACTCTTACTCTTGGAACAGACCTGAGATCCCTCTAGACTTTTCATCCTTATCTACAGGCAGAATTTTGATCCTACTGTAGCCTACTTTCAAGATTCCTTCCTCCTGCCACACTAAGTCACAAGGGACCTGCTTCTTGGTATGAACAGAATCCTACTGGCTCTTTTCTACTGCCTCTGCCATCCCTTTCTCCTTATTCCATTTTGTTTGTTTGTTTGTTTGTTTGTTTGTTTTTTGAGACAGGGTTTCTCTGTGTAGCCCTGGCTGTCCTGGAACTCACTCTGTAGAGCAGGCTGGCCTCGAACTCAGAAATCCGCCTGCCTCTGCCTCCAGAGTGCTGGGATTAAAGGCGCGTGCCACCATGCCCAGCTCCTTATTCCATTTTTATTCTTCTCTGTCACCAACTGACCTGCAGAAACACTCTTCCAAAGAACCCACATCTACTACATTTTTCAAAGATCCAGGGGTGGCAAGAAAAACCAAGGAATGGAACACCCATACAACAAAGATAAGAATGGATAACACCTAGGGTTGCCTCAATCATTGTAACTCCAAATGATTAGACATTAGAGCAAAACTACAAACAGAAACAGCGAAGACAATATGTTTCCACCAGAATCCAATAATCCTACTATATTAGGCCCTAAAAATGCAATATAGCTGAAGCACAAGACAAGGATTTGAAAATAGCAATTATGTGTTCAAGGACCTTAAAGAGAATGTAAATAAATCCTCAAAGAAGTCTGTGAAAACACATTGGATTGAAATAATGAAAACAATTTAAGACAATAGAAGTAGCATCACTAAAGAAAAGCCAATTGAACAGAATTTTGTAGGGGAAAAGGGTAGTTAGTAGATCCAAGGGGATGTGGACCAGGTTAAAAGTAGTTCCTTTGGGTGATCACACTCTTTGTTATCAGGATTTCAACAGTCCAGTACAAAAAACATAAAACATGGATCAGTAGTGATAGATCCATCCAGAAACATTGAGGGTGACAAATTGGCATGAGTCTGCAGAAGTGATAAGGAGGAGCTGGAATACCATGAAGTGCATTTCTCTTTACGAATTCACAAGTGAAGATCAGTGAAGATCAGCAAAACATTGCAAGGTAAACCAATGTAAGAGCATTCTCTTACTGTCTCTGGGGTTATATTTATATTATTTCTAAACATCATGGGCCCTCTCTAGTGTCTGATCCAACAAAACATCCTCTCACATGTCTGCTTCAGCAAAACATCTCATAAGACGACATCCAGATAAAACATCACATGACACAACTGAGTCTCCAAAGAAACAAGAAATTTCCATGTCAAAACCCAGCCATACAGAAGGTGCTAATAAGAAATTTCAACCTGAAGGAGTTAACTACACCCAAGAAAACACAGGGATAAATAATTTCAAACCAGCAAATGAAAAGAAAGGAGAAAAAACTGATACCGCAACAAAATATCAGGAATCAATAAACACTGCTCATTCATGACTTTCAACATCAATGTTCTCAACTCTCCAACAAAAAGATACAGACTAACATATTCATGTAGAAAACAGGATCCATCCTTCTGTTGCATAAAAAAAAAAAAAACACACACACACACATCATCATCAAGGATAGAGATTTTACCTTAGGGTAAAAGATGTAAAAAGATATTCTAAACAAATAAACTGAAGAATCAAGCTGGTGTAGCTGTGGTGGTTTGAATAGGTATGGCCCCCATAAACACATGTGCTTGAATGCTTCACCCATAGGGAGGAGCACTATTCGGAGGTGTGGCTTTGCTGAAGGAAATCTGTCTCTATGGAGGCAAGCTGTGAGGTCTCATATTGTTCAAGCTACACCCAGTGTAGAAGACACAGTCTCCTTTTGCTGCCTGCAGATCCAGATGTAGAACTCTTCTTCTCCAGTATCATGCCAGCCTACATGCTGCTTTCTGCCATGATGATAATGGATTAAGCCTTTGAAACACAAGTCATCCCCAATTAAATGTTGTCCTTTACAAGAGTTGCCATGGTCATGTTTCTTCATAGCAATGAAACCTTAATTAAGACAGTAGCCATTTTAATATCTGACAAAATAGATTTTAAATCAAAACTAATCAGAGACAGTACATACTCATTAAAGAAGAAACTCACAAGAGGACATTGCAATTCTTAGACAAGTCATCTAGCTAAATCTAAACAAAAATACTGGTGCTACCTAATGTCATAAACCAAATGGATCTAAGAGAACATTTCACTCAAACACAAAAGAATATGCCTTCCTCTCAGTTGATAATGAAACTGTTCTCCAAAATTGACCACATACTTGGATACAAGGCAAGTCTCAACAGATAAAAGAAAATTGAAATAACACCTTGTATCCTATCTGACTACTATGGATTACAACTGGATATCAACAACAGAAAAAACAAAGTTTACAAACTTATGGAAACTGGACAGCTTACTACTGAATAAAATGGGTAAATGCATAAATCAAAAAATATTCATTAGAAAAGCCAAGTGGGAAGTCAAATATATAAGACTACAGGGGCCAAGTCATTCTTATTCAAACCTTTACCCATTCATTAAAGAAACTTCTCTTTGAAAAAGAGGGAGACCACCACTACAGAAAATTACATCCAAGCTAAATCCAGAAGTGAAGAACCCAGTCCCACCTGGTACATCTACAAAATACTCATGCATGTAAAGCCCATGGAACATTTTGGAGAAAGGGATGGAAAGCTTGTAATAGCCAGAGGATCAGGAAGTTTGCTGTGAGATTGTGTCTTCTAGTAATGTAAAAAGCTATACCCATAAGGTCTCACCAACATGACTACTTAAACATAAGTTGCACAAGAAGAATACCAATACTCATGCCAAACTGGGTGATGAAAAGCTTATGAGGCCCCAACCCTACACAAAGAATTACAGATCATTAAGGAATGCTGAGAACAGGAGAAAGTCTTCCCCAGGGAATAGGACACAAACTGGTGGTTATACAATACGAAGTGGTCAGCCCTGAAAATATGCAAACAAGTAACATTATACAGACTGAGCAGGTTATGTCTGTGCTTTCCTGTGTGAGGGGACACTGAATATCAATTAATCTAAAAAGAGACCATGAATTTCAAGAGTGGGTAAGGGTATATTGGAGGGTTTGGAGGGAAGAAAGGGAAAAGATAAATGTAAAAAATAAAATAAAATCACATCTTTAAGGTGACAAGCAATGCACGTCACTCATGACAAGCAGTATGAAGTTTTATTTTCTGGATATGTGTGGAGCTCAGTAGTAAAACACTTCTCTAGTAGGCAAAAGGACTGGGTTTGGTCTCAATACTACAAATGGTTGAATGAATGAATGAATGAGTGAATGAATGAATGAAATATACTACATGCACATATTTCTTTTTGCTGATATATATATCAAATATATATGTATATATATGATATATATATATATATATATATATATATCATATATATATAAACAAATTTTGAAGGAGACATTTAAATGTGTTCCAGTTTTGTCAGTTTTAAGGTCATTGGTCCCCTTTCATCTTCTTACCTGCATCTTTTAACTATATCATCCTTCCATGAGAAATGACTCACTCCCAAGTACTCCACTTCCAGATTGAGTTCTCAGGCAATAACCTTTGTGCTGGCCAGAAGACTCTGCCAGGCATCATGTACACGGGGGCAAAACATAAAACCGCTTCTAGTTGCTTAGACAAACATGAGGCTACTTGGGTGGAGTTTATTCTCTTGCATTTTCCTCTTTGAAGTATCTTCTATTTTCTTGAATTCTCTCTTAACACTTAATTGCCAGTTTGCAAATGGTACAAAGACTGGTAAGCTGTATTCTGGACTTTGAAATCTGTTACATATACCCAGGGGCCATAGGGAAAAGTGGGGGTGTCTTGCACTTTCAGTACTAACAGGCAATTATTTTCTATGATCTTCTTATTGGGTAACTTCCATGCCCAGATTCAAAGTGCTGATATTTTTAGGAGGCCTAAGGTAGTTGATTGCACTTTTCAGATCTCCTACATATTTATGAGGAGTTAGAGCCTTGATCTCTTCAATTGATGGATGAGCAATAATCTCCCTTAGGACATCACATCAGGAGGCATGATCTGACTGGAGATAAGTCACACTGGCTGGGTACAAACTGTCCTGCATCCTTGTTCTAATTGTACCTGCTGTTATTATCGGGGAGGCTGAATCTCTTCTCCCCACAACGAGAAAAGAGCTTCAATTATTGAACTTTAAGTCTCTAGAAAGAATTGTGCTAATGAAATATTAGGAAAAAAACTTATTTAGCTCACAGATGCCTAGGCTGGAAATGCAAACATGACAGGTTCTGGTAAAGGGGTCTTGCACTGTGGCATAAATGCATGTATATTTCTGTGTCTATGTGATCTCTCCCTCTCTTTCTTTATAAGGCTCCCAAGATTCACTTGAGGGGGCTGCATCAACCTTTACCTCATAGTTACATTGATTGTAAAGTGTGTGTGTGTGTGTGTGTGTGTGTGTGTGTGTGTGTGTGTGTGTGTGTGTGTCTATATAGAGGGGCAGGTGGCAAAAGTTGCTGTCACATATCTTTTTCACTCTTCTCCTATGTTTTCAGTCAGTGTCTCTCACTGCATCTGGACCGCACTGATTGGGCTAGACTAACTAGCCAGTAAGTACTGGGAATTATCCTGTCTCCACCAAAACTGAGACTACAGCTTCATGCCCCTGTGAAGGTTTTCTTTTATATAGGTACTGAGGACCATATTCAGGTGTTCATGCTTGTGAGGCAAACACTTTTGTGACTGAACTATTTCCCTAGCTTCTGACCTTGACTGGGGCTTCAGGCTTGCAAGCAATCATTCTACCATTGAGCTACACTCTGGCCCTATTTTAACATCTTACTAGCATTAACAGGTGACAGATATAAATCATATTCAAATCACACTGATAGACCTGATTAAGTATCTGTTATAAGTTAATTAATATTGGTCTTTTACTGCCCTTTCAAAACATGGTCCTGTGGATTCAGCAGTAGATTTTGTGACTCTGCCTCCTAATAATTATGCCTTTGTGTGCTCCCCTTTCCTTCATGTGGCTGGGACCTGTAACTTGCTTCTGTGAGACCCCAAAGCGCTTCCCCCTGAAATGTACAGCCCCTAAATGCTCCCCCAAGTCTGTTTTCCTGATCTCTAAGAATACAGCTGGTGAGATGGCTCAGCAGGTTAGAGCACCCGACTGCTCTTCCAAAGGTGATGAGTTCAAATCCCAGCAACCACATGGTGGCTTACTACCACCCTTAACAAGATCTGACGCCCTCCTCTGGTGCATCTGAAGTCAGCTACAGAGTACTTATGAAGAATAATAAGAAATGAATCCTTGGACCGGAGAGACCAACCGGAGCGAGCAAGGCTGTCAGAGCGAGCGGAGCGGAAAGGGGATGGCCAGAACGAGCGGGGCCAACCGGAGCAAGCGGAGCCAATTGGAGTTAGCGGGGCCGACTGGAGCGAGCGGGACTGGCTGGAACAAGCGGGGGGCATAAGGGGCGGCCAGGAGCGAGTGGGGCTGGCCAGAGCGAGCGGGGTCAAGCAGAGCGAGCGGGGTTGACTGGAACAAGGGAGAAAAAAAAAGAATACAGCCAGTAAGAAGCTCTTTGTTTTCTAAATCTAGCAAGAAGCCTTTTGTTACTCTACCTTAGGTGACCTAGCCAGGCATGCGTGCATGCCAGCCTGCCTGCCTGCCTGCCTGCCTGCCTGCCTGCCTGCCTGCCTGCCTGCCTATGTCAAGGACTGGAGATAAACTCCACAAAGAAGAGCTCACCCACTCCCAACTCCTCTGAACTCCTGCCAATTCCTCACTCTTTCCTTTAGAAGCCTCCTACTGTTACCACTCCTGGTGGAATTCCCCTGCCCTATGCTAGAAAGGAGTTTGTCCTCAGCTAGCTGACAATAAACCTCATGCGGTTTGCATCAAGCGGTTTCTCTCAAGTTTTGGGGGTGCCAGCTTTTCCTGGGATTTGAGTGGCCCTGTTTCTGGGGTCTTACATTTCCAACTAGTATAGTGTGGTATAGGTGAAAAGATGCCATCCTCACAATTATAATACTCTAATGTGTCAGATAAAAAAAAAGACAGTGATATATCAAATTAAAAAACTTCAAGTAACAGAAACAATTAAGAAAGAAAAGGCAAACTGTACAGTAGAAGAAAATATTTGCATGTTGCAGGAAATATTAAAAAATAAGACACATTCCTGAGCTTGTGCCTCTGCCCCAGAAGCCTGGCTGCCCATGCACTGGTTGGAAATGGCCGACTTGTTTTTATCTCATGAACACTGACTCAGAACTCCACAATCTCTCCACCCAGCTCGATAGGCTCCCACTGGCAGGTCGTTATCATACCAAGACCATGGTTCAAATCCCCCACAGCCTTTGTGGTGCACATCTGGCAAACTCACCATTTGCCGCCTTCCCTTTCTCTCTTGAATCCAGACAAGCCACTGTGTGAAGGAAAAGACAACACAAACTTCGTTCAGAAACAATGGTAACTCAATGTTTGGACACAACAACTAAAACCTAGTCTTGTAAACCTTATTAAAATCTGATTCCTCCAGCCCGGCGTGGTGGAGCACACCTTTAATCCCAGCACTTGGGAGGCAGAGGCAGGTGGATTTCTGAGTTCGAGGCCAGCCTGGTCTACAGATTGAGTTCCAGGATAGCCATGGATATACAAAGAAACCCTGTCTCAAAAAATCAAAAAAAAAAAAAAAAAATCTGATTCCTCCAGTGGTGAATCCTTGCAATCTGCCATGATACCAGGGAAACACTAGCAGCTTCGTCTTAACCCTCTGCTGTCCCCATCCCAAAATGACCTAACTCTCTTCTACTTCTTCTCTTCCTCTGTCCAACCTGGAAGTCCTGCCTACTTGCCCAGTGATTGACTCTTTTATTCATTAGGGGATTGGTTCACAAGAAGACACCTGAGCATGTTACTCATTCCTCATTCCAGACAACCTCTCCCAGGAGAGCAGAATTAACATAAAATAGAAGCAGCACAGAGTCATCCATAACATTTGCATACCTGTAATCAACAATTATTAAAAAGGAATCAACCAGAAAATGACAAGTACTAAAGAATATGGAGATATGGAACCTTTGTACACCATTGATGGTAATAAACATTGTGCAGCCAATATGGAAAACAGTAGTACATCCTCCAAAATGTTAAAATTTCAACCATTATATGATGAAACAATCTCACTTCTTGGAATAAAAAAAGTCAAGAACAATTTAAAGCCTTAAAGCCAACGGTGGTGTCTTATAAGAGTTTGAGATCAGCCTGGACAACACAGGACTATATAGAAAGGACTATTACTCCGTTTTAAAGAAAGGTAATCCCGTCCTATGCTAAAACAGGGATGAATCTCAGGGACATTATGTTAAGTAAAGTAAGCCAGTGTCTAAGTCTAAGTAAACAAACAAACAAACAAATTCTGTTTGATTTTATTTACACAATCTGCTGAAAGCAACTCAAACTCTTGGAAATGAAAAGTAGAAAATGACTATAAGGAGCAGGTTGAAAGGGGAGAGGTGGAGCCATTATTCCTGGATACAGAGTTTTAGTTTTGAAAGATGTGAAAAAGGAGCAAATTCTAGAGTGTTTCATTTGTTATTATGCTATACACTTAAGATAGCTAAAGGAAAGCTGGGCACCATCGTGTTTAACAACTTCAGTTCCTGCATGTGAGAGTCTGAAGCAAGAGAACTATTAGTCTGAGGTCACACAAAGACCTTGTCTCAAAACAAACCTAAACTAAAAATTATTAGAATAATACATTTTATGTAAGGTGTTTTTACTCAGATTTTTATAAACAGTCTTGGTAGCTACTCAAAAGACTTTTCAGGATTATAAACGGTCATGTTAGTTAAGACCATATAATAAGAAATACAGGCACTCTCCAGAAACTCTAGGCAGCCTGTAAGAGCCTCCACCTGGTGGTCAGCAAGAAGTCAAGGCTGGCAATTAAGAAATGAATACTGCTGGGCACAGAGAGATGGTGCAGCACTTAATACATAGTACTTGTTGCTCTTGAAAAAAAAGCAAAAAAAAAAAAAAACAACCCCAAACAACAACAACACCCCCCCCCCAAAAAAAAACCCAAAAACAAACTGCGTTCTGTCCCCAGAACCCACAGGCAGGTTACAAGCACCTGAAACTCTTAACTCTGGGGCAATGGTTCCCAAACTTCCTAAAGCTTTTACCCTTTAATAAGTTCCTAATGTTGTGGTGGCCCCCAAACCATAAAATTATTTCAATGCTACTTCATAACTGTGAATATCAGATATGATCCTCCAAGGGTCGTGACTCACGACCCACAGATTGAGAAACACTGTTCTAGGTTATCTGATGACCTCTTCTCGATTTCTTTGACACCTGCACTCACAATCACACATACATTCACAGGCACGTGTGCGAGTGTGTGTGCGCATGCGTGTGCGCATGTACACACACATGTATGTGTACATATGCACATACATACATACATACATACAGGCATACATCTAATTAGAAAATAAATTTATTTAACACAGAGATGATGAAGGGCAGTGGTGGTGCATGCCTTTAATCAGAGCATTTGCAAGGCAAAGATGGCAGAGGCAGAGGCAGAGGCAGAGGCAGGAGGATCTCTGTGAGTTGGAAGCCAGCCTGGTGTACAAAGTGAATTACAGGGCAGCCAGGCCTACACAGAGAAACCCCATCTCAAAGAGAGAGAGAGAGAGAGAGAGAGAGAGAGAGAGAGAGAGAGAGAGAGAGAGAGAGGTTAATACTGTCAAGGTCAGTAATTTGAGTGAACTCGGAATTGTTCTATGTAGGAATGTAGCCTGCCTGACACAATTAACAAAAGATTCAGTGAAGCCATGCCTGGACTCTTGACCCGTACATTCTGCAATAATAAATATGTGTTATTTTAAATGACTGAGTGTGTGGTGAATTTCTATGTGGCAACCAATAAACAATAAAAAGGGATGGAATTGGACAACCTATTTTCAAATAACCGACTTCTGGTGGCAAGGTCTACATGAAATATCATAAAAAATCTTTGAGACACTGAACTTTGTGAAACCTTGAATCAAGGCAAAGAACAAAACCACTGCTTTGGCTATTTTTCTTCCTTTCACTCTCCTCATCTGTTCATCTCAGTGATAGAAATTCCCTTTCCCATAAAGAGTCAAATCCGTTATAATAAAGTACAAATACATCTCTAAAAGTAAACTGTACACCTTTAGGGCTGGTTGTAACACTTGGTGACCTTTTATAATCCCCAAGAACCTCAGATATGATTCAACAAGTTGAAATGTTGACTCATTACCAAATAAATGTTTAATGCTAAGCTAAATTCAAGCACGATTCTAAAACACTAAGCACTAAATAGAAAATGGCTTTAGTTTTTCTTCTTTGGGAAGTTATTCTTGGTGTTGAGTCACAGAATTTGAATGTATTGCTATCAGTATACACGTGACAAACTCCTGTAAGTGCTCTAGAATTCTAAACAGAATCAAAAGAGGCAAGGGCTTGGTCATCTGTGTCAGGAAAGACACTACTGGCAGTAACTCAGGTAGAATGGGTTCTATTTTTAAATCTCTTTGCAAAAAAAAAAACATTGCATAAGCTCTTATAGTGACTCAGAAATGCACTGAGTCATGGGAGAGTGGGAGGGGTAACAGAAAACGCTGTTCTGCTTTCATTTCTACATACAGGATATTACTCGTTAATAAAGGCAAAGTCACCTACTAAATATTAGGAGTGGCCATCTGGTACTAATCTAACCCCTCACTGTACAGACCAGATGTTGAAGACCATCTGATGCTTTATCTCATTATGGAGAGAAAAAAAAAAAACTCTTCTGACTGATTATGGAATCCAGGCAAGGCAATGGTAGCAGGGTACTCGACATATCTGTCCAGGAAAGTCCATAATAAAAGAAAGGTCATTCCCTAGAGACATGAATACTAACTTGTTCCAGTGGGCATGACCAGGAATAGACAAACCCAACTGTTCCCAAACATTTTGGTCTCTGGGTATCTAAAATGTAGTGTATTCAAGTTTTCTTACCTTTAAAAATGATAGAAAACATAACACAGAGCCAGACATCCCTGTAATCATTGGAGTAATGATATTGTGACATGTCCAGTAAGTTTAGAATTATTTCAAAATAAAAAGTTAAAGGAGCCAGGGCTGCACAGAGAAACCCTGTCTTGAAAACAAACAAACAAACAAGCAAAAAAGTTAAAGGAAACAAAAGAAGTACATGGACTGGAGCAAGTAAGTACTACAACAGCTTTCAACAGCAAAGAAAGCTGAGAGATGGTCAGATACCAATGTGCGGAAAGAAAACTTCCAGACCTCAAAATCTATAAGCAGTGAAATCAACTCTTCAATAATGTAAGATGGCATACATCATTAAAGCGAATTATCAAGCATTTCTCTCGTTCAGAAGGAAAGTCCACAAGGAAGAACAGATGTTTAAGAAGGAAAGGTGGGGAGGAGTAAGAAAGAAAATATTGCCAAGTGGTGGGGGACAGAGGCAGGAGGATCTCTGAGTTCCAGGCCAGCCTGGTGTACAGAGTTCCAAGACAGACAAGGCTACTCAGAGAAATCCTGTCTCAAAAAATAAATACATAAATGGAAGGACGGATAGAAGAAGGAAGGAAGAAAGAAAGGAAGGAAGGAAGGAGGGAGGGAGGGAGGGAGGAAGGGAAGGAAGGAAGGAAGGAAGGAAGGAAGGAAGGAAGGAAGGAAGGAAAACATTTTAAAAGTAGCCACTGCAACACTGGTTCTCAACCTTCGTTCTAGTGCAACCATTTAATACAGTTTCTCATGTTGTGGATTGTTCTCAACCATAAAATTATTTTGTTTCTACTTTTTAACTGTAATTTTGCTGCTGTTATATTGTTATGAATTGTAATGTAAATGTCTGATATACAGGCTATGCAATATGTGACCCCAAAGGGGTTGTGACCCACTAAGCTAGAAGGAAAGCAATGGAGGGATCCTAAGAACTGACCTTAGAACATACAAGAAGAGCAGGCTGTGGTGAAAGTGATTAATCCTAGCTAGCACTGGGCAGACTGAGGCAGGCAGATCTATGGGATTTGTGAAGTCTAGGACAGCCTGTTGTAACATAGTGAGTTCCAGGATAGTCAAGACTACATAGAGAGGCCCTGTCTCAAAATTAAAACAAGATTCAAACCCACACCTTTCTTTAGTCATGAAAATGGTGACATCACCACATCTCAATGAACTGCCTGTGGAAAATTACTAGAGAGGAAAGGAAAATTATGCCTCCAGACGACACATTGAGAATGGCTGCTGCTCTTATCTTTCTGTCATACTCTAAAGCTGGGCTTCCTGAGTTTGCTTTTCTCAGCAGTGTCAGGGTCACAGAGGCAATTCACACGTTCTATTTACGAAGGTTACCAGGGGACAAGCTGGCATTCATATTCTTCCGGCAAGGATCCGCAAGGCGCCGCTAGAGGACGCGAGGCTAGAGAAGGCAGCAGAGCACCTCGCCCTACCCCGCCCTCCGGGTTTGCGCCATAGGTGTCACGAGAGAGCCCGGAAGAGGGCAGTGTCTGGAACAGAGGGCGGTGCTCCCACAGGCTTTCATCCTTACTGGTCGCGATCTCTCAGGCTCCCGGTCCGGGGAGGAGCTTCTGCAGACTTAAATTGCACCGTCTTGCCACTTCTTAGTTGCGCAGCTTCCCCGAAGTAAGTCTGCCAGTTTTCAGTCTTATACTGAGGTTCGCCGGGTCATGGTGCCAGCCTGACTGAGAAGAGGACGCTCCCGGGAAACGAATGAGGAACCACCTCCTCCTGCTGTTCAAGTACAGGGGCCTGGTGCGCAAAGGGAAGAAAAGCAAAAGACGAAAATGGCTAAATTTAAGATCCGTCCAGCCACTGCCTCTGACTGCAGTGACATCCTGCGACTGATCAAGGTAGGTAAAAGTCCGGGCTTTCCCTAGGGTAGAGGGTAGGGGAGGCTCTGTTTCCCGGGGAAATCCTCAAGTTCAGTTCTGAGACGCTGCCAGGCCAGTAAATTCCGCCTTCTTGGTCTGCCAACCCCAGCCCGGGTCAGGCTCGGCAGTTCGGCGCCAGGCAGGACTCAGTCACCGCTCGACCCTGACTGCCCCATTTCCCCTCCTGTGAGCTGGCTAGGTTGGCCAGGAGTTTCATTGTCCTTTTCTTTATATGTCGTCCCCAGGAACTGGCTAAATATGAATACATGGAAGATCAAGTCATTTTAACTGAGAAAGGTAACAAGGCGTGGCGGGGGTGGGGGAGGGGGGAGAATGTATCTATTTCCTGGCACCTCCAAAGGTCAACTCACACAGTCTCTGCCTCCCCTATCTTACAGATCTCCTAGAGGATGGTTTTGGAGAACACCCCTTCTACCACTGCCTGGTTGCAGAAGTGCCTAAAGAGCACTGGACCCCTGAAGGTAACCCTTACTCCCTGTCCAGAAGTCAGAGAGAACTAATGTTATATCAAAACCATAGAGCCTACTGTGCAGAACCCATGACTACATGGGCAGAGGTTACTGAGGAGCTGGCTGGAAATAACAGCCAGCCAGTGTGCAAATGACTACGGAAAAAAAAAAAATATGTGTAGTGTACTTTATAATAGGGCGGGTTACGAGAGAGCTGTTTGAGCAAGTATCAAAGTGCTATAGAAACCCGGAAAAGTTAGGTATAATGTCATTTGTTGTGATTCCGTTTCATAAAATGGTTTTTGTTTGACCCTAACCTAACCTTTTTTTTTTTTTTTTTTGTAATTGTGTTAAATCACATTTTTTTCTTTAATTTGTCCCAATCTTCAGGTTACAGTCTCTAGCTTCGCCATGTACATGGCCCTTCTGTGTACATGGATGGGCGGGGAGGTAACTAAAAGATCCTTTACACAATAAAGTAGATGATCATGATAAATGAGGTAAGGTCCTATTATCGCACACTTAAAACACGGTAGATCAGAAATTTATTTTCGCTTCCTGTCTGTCTGCAAAGAAATAGAAAATGGCTAGAAAATTTAATTTGCAATCATTGCCTCTAATTTGCAACCTTTGCCTCCATTTGGAATTGAATTGACACTCCTTATGAGGGAGTCCATTTTTAATTATTTTTATTTTTAGTTATGTATTTACACTTTTTTTTTTTTTGCTGGCCCTTGTTGACTGGTCAGGAGACAGCTAAAAGGGGAAGTTGTTTGGGTGGGTGCTTTCTTGAGTTTTCTTCTGATGTCTGTTTCTTAGGCTTGAAGATAATCAGAACTCGTAAGGGAAGAGATAAGTTTTAGAAGTATGTGGGTGTTATGTAACACCCGTTTCTGGTTACTGCTATTTCTCCTGCCTTAAAGAGTGGGGGAAGTAAACTGAAAATTTATATGTGGGAGGGCAAGTTCTGAAAGTAAACATTGTTCTTTTGGCCTGGTATTCTGACCTTAAAGAAGCAAGAGTTGGTAAACTACAAGTATTTCCTCTTCTAAACTGCTGTGTAAACCGAACTTTTGCCAAGCCAACATACCAGCATGTCATTAGGATGTGAATAATATGTGTGTTTAGTTTAAGTCCCTGGCCCTTTTGTTCTGGCAAGTAATAAACGTGTTCTCATTTCCTAAGTGTGAGTCCTACGGCGTGCAGACTAGCCAGTCCACAAGTGTAGCCTAGCTTCAGCTATCTCTAATGTGTGCCTTTTGCAAGTACATGTCTGAGACCAGAGAGATCATTCATCATTGGTCTGGACTATAGTAGCATAAACATAAGGAGGCAGTCCAGTTCCTGGCTACTTGTTTCAGTGGTGCACGCATGTATATTTTCTTACACTAGGCTTCTGATTCTGCCAATACAGCTCGAGTGGGTTGTTTTTCTTCTTTGCATCTCATGGGATACTCTTATTACAGGACACAGCATTGTTGGGTTCGCCATGTACTATTTTACCTATGACCCATGGATTGGCAAGTTACTGTATCTTGAAGACTTCTTTGTGATGAGTGATTACAGAGGTACAGTTGACTTTGGGATTGGAGGTAGTTTAAGGAGAAATCAGAGCTCTATGGCCTTAAAATGACTAAATTGAATTGTATTTCTTTCTTTTAGGTTTTGGTATAGGATCAGAAATTTTGAAGAATCTAAGCCAGGTATGTTCACTAGCATTTCACTGCATAGAGCCCAGGCTGGCCTCAAGTTAGTCTTCACCTGCCTAGTGCTGGGATTAGAGATGTGACCAGATGTCCTAGATTTGGGATTCTGTATTTGTAAGAGTTACTGGGTTAGTGTTATGAATGGATCAAAGTTGGGTCTTAGTAAGAGGGTGAAATGTTCTCTCTGGCTTGTACTAGGTTGCCATGAAGTGTCGCTGTAGCAGTATGCACTTCTTGGTAGCAGAATGGAATGAACCATCTATCAACTTCTACAAAAGAAGAGGTGCTTCGGATCTGTCCAGTGAAGAGGGATGGAGGCTCTTCAAGATTGACAAAGAGTACTTGCTAAAAATGGCAGCAGAGGAGTGAGGAGTGCCGGTGTAGACAATGACAACCTTCATTGTGCTTTAGAATAAATTCTCAACTTCCCTTGCTTTCTATCTTGTGTGTAGTGAAATAGAGCGAGCACCCATTCCAAAGCTTTATTACCAGTGACGTTGTTGCATGTTTGAAATTTGGTCTGTTTAAAATGGCAGTCATGTATGTGGTTTGGAGGCAGAATTCTTGAACATCTTTTGATGAAGAACAAGGTGGTATGATCTTACTATATAAGAAAAACAAAACTTCATTCTTGTGAGTCATTTAAATGTGTACAATGTACACACTGGTACTTAGAGTTTCTGTTTTGATTCTTTTTTTTAAAATAAACTACTCTTTGATTTAAATATTCAGCGTGAACATTTTTTACTACTCCTATCTTCCTCATTATCTTTGCAACAAATGATATGTAAAATAAAAATACCTATCCATCAGTTCTCAGGTACTGGTAAGCATGAATAGGAGAGGATGCCTGGTGTTCAGAATACCCTATGTTTTATCCCTGGCAGCAAAGGGAGTGGGGGATGACTTGAGAAGGAAAGAAAGAAACGAAACGGAACAGAGTGGTGCACACAATGAATAAGTCCATTGTTACACAAGTAAAATGTGAAGGTGGGTTTATGAAACATTAACAATCAGGAAAAACATCTTGTCCCCAATGACCTCATCCCACACAAAATGCCCTTTGAAGTAAAACTAAGTGGGTCATTCTGCTAATCAAGAGAGAGTAAAACTCCCGATTTTTAACAAGATTGCAACTTTAAAAAGTGACACACAAGCAACTTTGTCACAAGCAAATCAGATGACTTCACATGTATGTACATACTGTGTTAAACTAATGTTCTACAGTAATGACACAATAGGAGTCTTTCAACTAGGGAGACATAAGCAAATACTTTTCTCAGGAACTGAAAATGAGCAAAGCAAAGGGAATGACAATTTTCTTAGAACTATGGATTTTAATTACTCATTATATTGACCTACATTCCCAAACCCACTAATTTGCATAATCATAAAACTGATAGTTAAGAATTCCTGAAAACTAGTGTCCAAGATTAATGTTTTCCAAAAGCATTTTTAAGATACCAGCACACTAGCAGGAAATAGTGAACTCTTCCAGTTAAACAGCTTTGTTTTTGGGTTCCTTTGGCTCGGTTTCTGCTACACAGTTCTAGATTAGAAGGCAGCTATATAGGAGAGTATGATTATGCATTTCTTTTGAGCTGTGGGGTTTATTGGTGGCTCAATATGACCGGAAAATATGCACACAGAGTTAGATCTCAACCAGGGTCCTGCTCAGATGGCAAGTAATGGAATTGCTGGCAAAAATCAAAGGCTAACTGAACACAAAGAGCCTTGTGAAGAAGGAAGATATTTTGAAGGTTGTGTTCTGGAAACTGGGCCTCATAGAAGAAAACAACTGCATGCTGACTGTGGCTAGATGAATAAATTAACCCAGTGAGTAACAATCTAACCTTTTGTGTTCACACCTTAAAGACACAGTGCTGTAAAACCAGAAGGTCCTTGTGAAATGTGGGTCCACCCCTAAGAGTCCCTTACAAGTAAAAATCTGAGTAGATACTCAGACCCCCACATCAGCCCACTTAATATTCAACTCAATTACAAAGATATCTCTTTCCAAACAGCTACAGAGCCAGGCATATTAATGCACACCTCGAGGGGCTGAGGCAAGGACTAAGGTTTGAGACCAGTCTGGCCTACAACAAGGAGACTCCTCTCAAAAGGAAATAAAACATTTCAAACAACAATAGCAAAAATCCCTTTGGCATAGGAACACATGCCTATAGTCTCAAGTGCTTGACAGGCCCATGCAGGAGGATCACTTTACTCTCAAGAGTTTCAGGTCAACCTGGGCAGCACAGTGAACACTGTCTCAAAACAAACAAACAAAAATTTCTTCAAGACAGGTGGCCTTTAATCCCAGTACTTGGAAGTCACAGGCAGGTGGATTTCTCAATCTCAGAACAGTGTGGCCTACAGAGTGAGTTTCAGGACACCCAGGGCTACAAAGGGAAACCCCCAAAAAATAACTCCCCTGCCTAGAAAAGAAGTAAATTTATATGTGTAAGACTTAAAGTCAATATGTGGATTTAAAAAAAAAGTTAGAAGAAAATTATCTACAAAGAAAAAACAAGCATTATAAACCTAAAATAAAAGAAAAAAATGAGTCAGAGTAAACAATAACCCTGTAAAAGATAAAACATTTACACTGGGACTAGAATTCATATCTCACTGGAAAGACTGAGACAGGAGTTCAAAGCCAGCTTGGAGACAATGTGACACATTTTGTTTAAAAAAACAAAACACCTTAAGATGAGTGTAGTGGGGCATACTTGTAAGTGCCTGAGCCTACTTCCTTTCTTAGCCCAATGTAAATATTCTTGCCAAAATCCTTTAAGTGGTACCCAGAGCTCTCCACATTTTTTGCTTTTTTTTTAGTTGGATATTTTATTTGTTTACATTTCATTTCAAATGTTATCACCTTTCCAGTCCCCCACTCTGCATTCTCCCTATCCCACCCCCTCCCCCTGCTTCTATGAGAGTGTTCCCCCACCCACCCATTCCTACATCATCTGCCTAGCCTTCCCCTATGCTGGGGCATAGAGCCTTCACAGGACCAAGGGCCTCTCCTCCCCTTGATGACCAACAAGGCCATCCTCTGTAACATATGCAGCTGGAGCCATGGGGCTATCCATGTATACTCTTACTCTCTGGTTGGTGGTTTAGTCCCTGGGAGCTTTGTGTGTGGAGGAGTCTGGTTGGTCATATTGTTGTTCCTCCTATGGAGTTGCAAACCTCTTAATACAGGGATTCCCTATACAATCCTGGTTAGCCTAGACCTTGTGATTCCCCCTTGTCTCAGTCTCTTAAGTACTAGGATTGCAAGCTTGTTCCCCTGTACTGGGTTTAATACTTAATACATTATTATCCTATTTAATTGTCACAAATACCTTCTTTGGTAGGTATTACTATTAGTTCCATCTTTGTCGTTTGAGACAGTGTCTCCTTGTCAACTTTTAGGAGCAGGTTCTTTCTTTCCACACTGTGGGTCCCAGGAGCTGAACTCAGGTCACCAGAATTGATGGCACCTGTGTCACTTCCCTAATTTACTGATATTTTAATGTGTATTTCAAAGTGCACATATAGCTGAGACTTACCAATCTGGGTAATCAATCAGCCTGGGCCTGGATCTCGCTTATAATGGAAATGTAACCATTTTGACTCATCTTCACACTGACCATCTCAGGACCACAAAGTTAGCAGGAAGCTGTCTCCAAGGAAATAACAAGTGAATCATAACACGCTTTGTGAAGGAGAACCTTCTCAAGTATTTTTGAGAAGGCTACTTGGGAAAGTTGGGACATCCCAATTCTCCAAAAGGCAGGGAACCCACAGAATACCTCCCTAGGCAGTTAGCTCCATGATAAACAACAACTTTCTTTCATCAAAATATCTTCCCTCTCTTTGAATTAATTGAATTAATACTGTTCACTTGAATTTTGTGCACTCAGTAGTTCTGTTTATATTGTACGTTGGTTTAAGAACTGGAACAATGACCCATCAGTTTGGCAACTTTTTCAGAGGACCTGAGTTCAGTATCCACATTAGGTGGTTCATAACCACCTGTCATCTAATTTGGGGGATCTGGCCTTCTTCTGGCCTTCTTGAGCACCTGCATACACATCACATAGCACACACACACACACACACACACACACACAAATCTTTAAATATATATATATATATATATATATATATATATATATATATATATATATATATATA
>LR755127.1:1672020-1703738 GCA_902729485.2 Mus minutoides | reverse complement strand
CAGCATTATAAGTAAGCATTTTGCAAACCTATCCACTCTAATAGTTTACGAAAAGGATCAGAAGGACAGAGAGGTAGCTCATTGGTCAAAAGCATGCTTGTAATGCAAGGGGCTCCAGTTTTTGTTTTTAGCAAAAATAGGAAAGGGAAAGGTAAGATTTCATCAGATTCAGGTTTAGCTTTTGTGTTCATGTTTGTGTGTGGTCAAGAATAGTTGATTGGTGACATTTTTCTAGCAAGAGGCTAATGAGGGCTGACACCTCTTTCTGAGTTGCTAGAGGGGTTAGTGACTATCAATACGTAAGCAAATGATTCATTAGAGAGTTGCAAAATGGGATATCTTATTTCAGTCATTCCTCATCCTGTGTGTGTGTGTGTGTGTGTGTGTGTGTGTGTGTGTGTGTGTTTATACTCTGAGATACAGCTTATTCAGAACAAATGCTTACTTCTTTCCTTTTATTTACTAATCTTTAAAAAAAATGGCTGCATTCCCCAGCATCTTCCAATTAGACATTTTTCCCTTTCAGAGTCTTATGGTGTCCAATGTTTCCATTCATACTTATTAGTTTTAGTTTTCTTATCTAAGCTTAGATTTTGCTAAACACTCAGTGAACGCTTCTTCAAGCTGGCTCCAGAGTCCATTGGAAGTGACCTCAGAAGCCTTGACAAATTTCCTGCTGTTAAGTTGTCCCAGGCTCAAGGAGTACATTTCCTTCCTCAGACCTGACATCAATAGCTTGCTCATTTCAAGTTTCAGAGGTTCCCAAGGGAAAATAATGTTTATTGAAATCAGGTGGAGTTCACAGCTCTCTATTTTGATAATGTCAGAGGCACAGCAGGGAGATCCTTTTAAATGGAGGATCTGAGTGGGGCCATTCACTTCAGGCTTGCCAAAGGTGGGTTCCATCAACAGTGCTGCCTTTTACCTGGTACTCAACTGCTTTCATCCAGCAAATCCAAAACAAAAGTAGTTTCACAACAGCTAACTCAGGGAGTGTATGGATATATGCCTATGATGCTCTGGAAACTAGAGTAAGAAGATCTATAGTTAAAGGCCAGTTGAGGTAACATGGAAAGATTCCACTGCAACAAGCAAACAAACAAACAAATTACAAAAAGCAAACAAAAACAGTGGTAATGTCGGAAACAAAAGTAAAAGGCAGCTAAATAATTTCATAACAACAGTCCTTTTTTTTTTTTTTTTTTTTTTTTTTTTTTCTGGCAGAGAGATATAGTCCAGAAGCACTTTGGGTCTGGTAAATATTTGACTTTGTATCACACAAATTTAAATTAGATCCTGGTTCTTTGTGGTAATAAAAATAAACTTCATGAACTGGTGAGATGGCGCCAGGTGTTAAGGCACTTGCCACACAGCCTGACAACCTGAGTTGTATCCCTGGGACCCCACTCAGGGGAAGGAGAGAATCAACTCCCACAAGTTGTCTGTGCTCTGCCACACACACACACACACACACACACACACACACACACACTTTCGAAATTTCTGAAACTAAAAGTAAATTCCTAGAGTTACTGTGATAATTAAATGAGAGCACGAAGAACATGAATGAGAACATGATTTCAGAATGTATATATATATATATATATTTGAGACAGGGTTTCTCTGTATAGCCCTGCCTGTCCTGAAACTCACTTTGTAGACCAGGCTGGCCTCGAACTCAGAAATTCGCCTGCCTCTGCCTCCCGAGTGCTGGGATTAAAGGCATGCGCCACCACACCCAGCTCAGAATGTATATTATTAATATTTTTTATCCCCTCTCTTTCCTTTTCCTTCCTTCCTTCTTTAGGACAGGGTTCCATATATTCCAGGCTGGCCTTGGACTTGTTATGTAGCTTTAGATGATCTAGGTTAAAGTCACCTGCATTGACTCCTGGAAGCCTCCTCTATCCCAGGTCTCTGGGACATCCTAGAGATTTCCCTTCCTCCCCAATCCCTACCCCCTGGCAGCTGCAGATTTCCAGTCATTCTCCTGGTCCTTGGGTTTCTCTCCTGTCTCTCTCCACACCTGATCTTACTCCCCATTCTCCTCCCCATCACTTTTCCCACCCACTTCCCTCCCTAGCTTTGCCTCTTCTGACTATTTTATTCCCCCTTCCTGTTTAGCTTCTTTGGGTCTGTGGAGTGTATTGTGGGCATCCTGTTGTCCTTATTCATTTCCCATTCCCTCTTGTTCACTTCCTCTTCCTGATTCTTTCTTGTTAGTGCCCTTCTTCCCTGAAAATAGTCTCCAATTTTAGATTTGATTTAGAACTACATGTAAACAAAAAATGTCTACCCCTCCAGACTGTAAGTATTCTAGAAAGCAGGGACCATGTTCCATAATCTTTGTTTTCTCAGTGCCTCAATCTTTGCATAGCACTAAGCATCCATTTCATAAACATCTATTAAGTGCATGGGATATAGAAACTTGTTTTAGAAGGAAATAGAGATAGAAATCATATTGAATATTACTCAATATATACTCATTTTGATATTCTTTAGAAATTGAAATATGAACTTTAAAATTCTTCACTCCTCCTCCTCCTTCCCTTTCTTTCTTCCTTCCTTTCTTTCTTTCTTTCTTTCTTTCTTTCTTTCTTTCTTTCTTTCTTTCTTTCTTTCTTTCCTTCCTTCCTTCTAAGACAGGGTATCATTTCATATCCCAGGTTGGATTTGAACTTATTATGTAGTCCAGGCCTGTGGCAATCCTGCCCCAAATTCCCAAGTGTTAGGATTATAGGTGTGTATTAGCATCACTGAAAAAAGATCTAAAAATTGTGGATACTTATAACTCTCAAATGTTATATGTATATTGTGTCATTTAATCTCTCTGTATAAGGAAGGTAGAGTATAGGGAGGTAGAATTTATAGTTTATGAAGACAGAAGCAGGAAGGGCTAGACATTGTTCAGTGGTTAAGAAAACTTGCTACTCTTCCAAAGTACCAATGTTTGTTTTCCAGCACCCACATGTCAGCTCACAACTGTTCATAATTCCAGTTTTGGAGATCTTTAGCATTCTTCTATGCTTTGTGAGTGTACTGCATGCCTGTGGTATAGATATGCATGCAGGTTAAATACTTATACAAAATAACAATATACATAAAGAAAGCTCAACATTGTTAGCCACTAGGAAATAAAAATTAAAATTATTTATATTTCAATTCATTTTTAGTCAGAAGAGCCAAGATCAGCAAAGCAAATGACAGCACATGCTGGTAAACAGGCATAGAACGAAGAACAGTTATTCATGAATGGTGGGAATATAAACTTGGACAGACATTATGAAAATAAATATAATTTTTGCTTAAGAATATGGGACCTAATGTACCTCAAGATCCAGCTATGCCAGTCTTGAGCATATACCCAAAGGACTCTACATCCTACTTCAGAGATATTTGCTCATCTATGCTCATTGTGACTCTATATTTTTAATAGATAGAAATTGGACATGGCCTAGATGTCCATCAGTTGAGGAATGGATAATGGAAATATGGTATATTTATACAACAAAAATATTATTCAGCTCTTAAAAATGAAATCATGAAATTCATAGGTAAATGGATGGAGTTAGGAAAAAAAATCCTAAGGAGGTAGCCCAGACTCCAAAAGACAAATATTATAAGTTTTCTCTTATATGTGGTTGTTAGCTTTTAAGCCTTCCATATGTATGTTACAGTCTGAAAAACCACAAAATTTAGTGTATTGGCTGGTTTTGTGTGTCAACTTTGATACACAAGCTAGAGATATCAGAAAGGAAGGATCCTCAGTTTTAAAACAAATGCCTCCATGAAATCCAACTATAAGGCATTTTTTTCAATTCATGGGGAAGGGCACATTAAGGATGGTGCCCTCTCTGGGTGGTGGTCCTCATTTCTACAGGAAAACAGGCTGAGCAAACAAAGAGGAGCAAGTTCATCAGCACCCCTCCATAGCCTCTGTATGCCAAGCTCCTGCCTCCAGGTCCCTGCCCTGCTTGAGTTCCTCACTTTTTTTCGATGATGAACAGCAATGTGGAATAATAAGCAGAATAAACTCTTTCCTCCCAGTTTGCTTTTTGGTCATGGTCTTTCATCATAGCAATAGAAACCCTAACTAAGAGAATTAGGTATAGAGTAAGGGACTAGTGGAAGAGGGGAGTTCTCCCAAGAAAAGGGAAATTGAACATATAGTTATGGAAAGACAAAGGGGAAATGTAAATGTAAATACTAGTTATTAATATGACCCAGCCAGCCCCCATCCAATAATCAAGGCAGAGACCTATGTGTTTTTAAAATTAGCTCTAGCACAATTATTGTGGAATTGCCCTTAATCTGTATTTCTTTTTGTTAAATTGTCTATTTTGAGCTGCATAACCCAAGTACTTGCTATTTGAATCTCTCCTTGGTTACTTCTATTCCATCAAAATGTTCTCAGGGTCCATTTCACAGGAGCACATGCTCCAAGTTCATCACATGGAGACTTCCTGTTCTCTTGTCTTCCTCCTCCTTCACATTCCTTTCTTTTTCTTCACTCTTCTCTGTCCTCCTCTTCTTCCATCTAGTAGTCCCTACCTACAATCCCCAGCCTTCACCTCTTCTATTCTTCCCAGTAATTGGCTGTAGCTACCTTTATTTAACCAATAGTTTTAAATTGGAGAGCAAACTTTACAAAGCATCACCTGGTATACTTTCTTGAGGGCCAGTATTTAGCATTTGAATACATAGCAGCACCAGACTAACTTCCAACAGAGAAAGGATAATAAGATTAAATAGGAAAGGAGATCAAAGAGAAGGGTAACATAGGAAGGGACAACTAACACTAAAGGTCTTTTGAAAAAAACAGATGGAAACCTACTGCTGTATAAGTATCCTAAAATACATACATATGTGAAAAGTGTCTTGGTTGGGGACCAAGAAGCAAGTTGGGGAGGAAAGGGTTTATTCAGCTTACACTTCCACATTGCTGTTCATCACCAAGGAAGTCAGGACTGGAACTCAAGCAGGTTAGGAAGCAGGAGCTGATGCAGAGGCCATGGGGGGATGTTACTTATGGGCTTGCTTCCCCTGGCTTGCTCAGCGTGCTTTCTTATAGAACCCAAGACTACCAGCCCAGGGATGGCACCACCCACAAGGGGACCTCCCTCCTTGATCATAAATTGAGAAAATGATTTACAGCTGGATCCTATATAGGCATTTCCTCAAGGGAGGCTCCTTTCTCCGTGATAACTCCAGCTTGTGTCAAGTTGACACACAAAACCAGCCAGTACAAAAAGAATCTAAATCGAGTCATCAAATAGGAAGGGAGTCAATTCTGCAACTAATATCTTATGCCACCGAGTAAAGCCAGGAATGGGTCACATGCTATTGTTGAATTGTTTCCTAAAGGAGCCATATGGAGCCCCCTCACCCCCATCCCAAATCACAGGCTGTTATTAAGGCTATTTGGTATACTTAACAATGTGACAATAAGGCCCTATTGCTGAGAACACTGTTATCAAACATCGTGTAGTCATTCTAATACCAAACTAGAAACTTCCCCAATACTGACTGGCATTCATGGTGCTAGTAATGTCTGTGTGTGCTACAGAAGAAGAAAGGAAATCATCATTACTTCCAATCTACAATCTCTGTGACCTACAAAAGTGACCTGCCACAATATATTCTGGATCAAAGGTAGCACACATGTTATGAGAACAACCAAGCACTTACTGATTGGATATATGGCTAACTCCATGGGATGGAAACCATATCTGACACTGCTCAAGGGGCCAGGAACCTGAGACTAGATAGATCATGGGCCCAGGGGAAAAACATAATCCTATTATTCTGCTAAAGAAACATGGTAATAAATGATAGCTAGTGATATACTGATAAACCTGTAGATGGTTGACTCACTCAGCCATCATCAGAGAAGCTTCTTTTTGCAGTAAATGAGAACTAACATAGAGATCTAAAACTGGACAATATATAGAAAGTGAGAGATTTTGAAGCACTTAATCCTAAATGTAATATCTTCATGAAAGACCTCCCTGCAAGGCTCAGGAATCTGTGTGAAGCATGGGGTGGAAAAGATTGTAAGAACCAGAGGTGATGGATGACTCCAAAGGAAACAGTATCTTCCAGACACAAGAGAACTGATGCACATATAAACTCACATAGACAGGGACAGCATACATAAGGCCTTCACAGACTCAAGCCAGACAGAATACCAGCAATGGAGTGGAGGAAATAGACACAGACTCCCAACCCTAATCAAGAAGCTATGAGCAATTGATACCCACTGGCAAAGGAAAAATCGGTATTCTCAAATGCAGTCTGTCCAGGTATATTCACCACTCCTCAGAGCAGTTCCCAAGTCCGGAAGCACCGACACCAACCCAATGGTACTTTTATAGACCTTTTTTGTGTGTCACATTTTGCTTTGTTTTTGTATCTTTTGCCTTTTGCTTATTGATTTTAATTTTCAATTTTGTGGCTTTTTATGAGATTTTTTGCATGTGTGTTTCTTGATTTTATTTATTTATTATTTTTTTAATGACAGAGAACTTACAGTTGCATGGGTATGGAGATGGGAATGATCTGTGAGGAATATGAGGATTAGGAAACATGAATAAAATACATGAGGATTTTTTTTTTCTTTTAGTAAAACAAGCTAAAATTAATAAATAAGACCTCAGATTAACAACAATAAAAAAGAGGGTGGCAGGAATTCATATACACCTTAGGAACCACTTCATACCCAGTGGCCTCTTGTCATGAAATACTGCTTGTACTTTAGAGCTGAGGCATTTTCTTCAAAAAAGCTTGCTTGTATGTCATGAGGTTGGAGACAGCAGGAGGGATGTGGGCCCCCTACCTCTCCATTTGTTGAATGTGCTGCAAGACACTGCAAAAAAGTTTAGTTTTCTGCTAAAGACTAGATTCAGGGCTACACAAGAAAACAATCCTATTTTGCGTTCATGTTCTTGAATTATATCTGAATGTTGGTATTAGATACAAAATTTTGGGTTTTGTCCTTTTTTTTTTTTTTTTTTTGCTTGTTTTTTTTTTCCCTAAATAATCCAAAATTAAATAAAAAAGAGCCTCCTTCCAAAGAGTTAAAAAACAGAAAATCATTTTCCAGTTCCTCTGGCTTCAAGACTGAATTTCAGCCACGATCCAACACTAATAATCATCCAAAAGGCTGTCAGCGAGATGGTTATTATGTACTCTGGCAGCCCTGAGGCACTCTTGAGCAATGTTGTTATAACATTATGTTATAATTATACCATACCTTGTTTCCAGCACATCTCACAAATGCTTATCCACCACCAGGATGATGTTAGCTTTGACAAAAAAAGTAATAGCGGTAACTTCTGAGAGAATATACAGCTGAAGTTTGAGAATACTCTTTCACCAGTTAAATATTTTGTTACAGGCCAGTTACATCAGGCTGCATTTGTATCTGTTTCTTTTAGAATTATGTCACTTACTTCAGTACCTTTCAACCTCAAGACACATGATCTGGGTGTGTAGCTCATTAGTGCCAAATCCTGGGTTCAATCCAAAGTATCAAAAGACAAAGGAGACTTTGAACTGCTGGAGAAAATTCTTACAGCCCTTACCTCTTAGACAGGCACCTAAATCCCACACCACCTTCCAGGAGAGTGAAAATTCTCAATCATGTAGGCATGTTCTCTTTTCCCTCTCCCCCATAACCCCTTCCCCTCTCCCTCTCCTCCTCTCCTCTCTTCTCTGCTTCATCTCTTTGTTCCACTAGGGTGGAGGAGGGGTAGGCTATGCCTGTGTCATGAACCTGTGGTCTTAGCCAGACCAAATAGAATGCTGTGGCAATGTTTCCACTGAAATGTGGGGAAGTGGGGAGGAGAAAGGTCGGGAAGGAAGAACCCAGGTAGTGGTGCTTTCCCATGCAGGATGTGTTTCCAAGCAGGTTTTCATTAACCTCCAGTTGAAACTTGCTAAACAAGTTTTGCAGACCATGTTACTGTGTTGGTATTTTTCTGGATGTACAAATGTCCATGATTTGCTGAAGAATGATACCCCAGACTCAAACAGTATGTAAACACAAGGAGTGTTTTATTCCTCAGAAGTCCAGCATGCTGGGGGTCTCCCATTACCAAGATAGACAACCAAGTGAGCTCACAGGTCCGATTTAAAGCACATTAGGGGATTCTGGAGTAGGTGGCCTTTATCTTACTCCATCTCTAGGGACATTCCTTTATCCAGGCATGGGGGCTGGAGCTGTTGCTGAGGAAGTAGATGAGGAAGTCTGGAAACTGCTGCTGACCCATTGGCCTTGCCTCAGGCCAGGGGGTAGGGCGGCTTCTGAGGCCTGGACTTGTCTGGAATTGTTCTAGGAAACAGAGATTTAGACCTAGTTTCCTTAACTGCCAATTTGAAGCTTGTCATAGAATCAGTCTATCTCATCCCTCTCAGGTGTATTGTCCTATTTTTGAATATCATGAAGTTTATTATTCTTTATAACTATATATAGTTCAGTAGGAAAACACAGTCAATGTACCTTTTTAAACGTAGGGATTTCCTGCCACTGACTCATGAGAAAGAATATTTTACTAAGATTCAGACTAAGAGAGCTAAAGCTATGTTTTTTAATTGGCATTTATGAGTAGCAAAGAAACAACAAAAATATTTTTTTACAAAGTATCTTTATTTTAATGAACTATCCACAGTCTTTTGGTCCAGACAATAATGACTTGAGATTTACCTCTTAAAACAAGCCTTTCAGTTTCATATTCTCCAACTTGTATGGGACAGATTCAGAACAGTTTGTTTCTTTACTCAATTCTATTAAGGTTGGCGTATGAGAGCTTATTTTTAATGAGCTCCACATGAAATGTCTGAAATAATAACCATTGAATATTATTTTCTCTATCTTCTGTGAAGGGGCCCCTGAGAGAAAGTAGTGTTGGTGTGTGACCTTTCATTATGTATCATGAATGCCATGTATGACTTCCCTCTAAAATTATAAAAGTTTGTTGTTATTTTTTTGTTATTTGTTTTTTGTTTGTTTGTTTGTTTGTTTTAGTTTTTTCGAGACAGGGTTTCTCTGTATAGTCCTGGCTGCCTAGAACTCACTTTGTCTACCAGACTGGTCTCAATTTCAGAAATCCACCTGCCTCTGCCTCCCAAGTGCTGGGATTAAAGGCTGTTGTTTTCTTTTGTTTTGGATTTTTAGACAGTCTCAAGTAGTCAAAATTGGCCTTGAACTTCTGATTGTCCTTCTTCTACCTCCTAAATATTGGGAGCAAACTTGTTTAAATTGAACTTTTGCATGTAAAAGAGCTTGAGAACTGAAGACCTGAGATCTGAGGAAAACTACCTCTCCCCCTCTCCCCCTCTTCCCCTCTCCCCCTCTCCCCCTCTCCCTTTCTCTCTCTGTCTTTGACTCTTTCTCTCTGACACAGAATATCATTATATAGCCCATGCAGGTCTTGAACATATAATCTTCCTGCTTTGTTCTATTCCTACTGCAGTGCAAGGGTTTATAGGCATGTACCGCCACACAAGGCCCATGTTTATACTTAACTTAGTTGAAGCACAGACAATGACATAGAACTACAGCTGAACAACAACAAAAAAAGATACTCTCATGAAGGGGACCCTAATAAGTACTGTGCATTCAGATTTTTCATGGCCTTTTTTTTTTTTTTTTGGTGTAACATTCTTTCCTTCTGGGTACAGAGTAAGATCCCTTCTAGAATGGTAATATTTTATCTATCTATGTCTCTCTCTCTCTCTCTCTCCATCTAACTATTTCTATTTCTATTTTTGAGGCAGGGTATCACTGAGTAGTCCTGGCTCTTTATCCTAGAACTTGCTTCATAGATCAATATGACCTCAAACTCAGAGACCTATCTGCCTCTGCCTCTCAAATGCTGGGATTAAAGGCAAGCACTACCACACCTAGCTTCACATTCATTTAGTTTTTGAGGTGGTAGGGTGGAGTGCGGAGGTATTTTCTTTTTTTCATTTGTATTGGTTATTTTAATTATTCACATTTCAAATGTTATCCCCCTTCCCAGTTTCCCCTCAACAACCCTTCTATCCCCTCCCCTCTCCCCCTGCCTCTATGAGGATGCTCATTTTTTAAAGAAAAATAATCTTTTATTTTTTTTTTTAGAATTATTTCCTTTTAGTATATTCTTCTTTTATATATCATACCTGAATACAGTTCCCCCCTCACCTCAGTTTCTCCCTGCCACCTCCCTTTTTTCTCAGACCCACTCCCTTTACCTCCCCCCAGAAAAGACAAGACCTTCCAAGGATATCAACCAAATATGGCATTACAAGGTACAGTAAGACCAAGCACATATTCTCACATCAAGGCTAAACCAAGTAATCCAGTTGGAAGAAAAGTGTCCTAAAGGCAGGAAAATGAGTCAGAGATGACTCCTGTTCCCACTGTTAAGAATCCTACAAAAGCCGGGTAGTGGTGGCACATGCCTTTAATCCCAGCACCTGGGAGGCAGAGGTAGGCAGATTTCTGAGTTCAAGGCCAAGAATCCTACAAAAACACCAAGCTACACAACCATAGGATATATGCAGAGGATCTAGATCAGACTCATACAGTCTTCCTGATCTCTGTGAGCCCACTTTTGTCCAGGTCAGTTGATTTCTGTGGTCCTTGTTCTTGTGATGTCCTTGAACCCTATGGCCCCTCCAATCCTTCCCTCCCCTCCTCCACAGGACTCCCGGAGCTCCCCCTAATATTTGGCTGTGGGAATCTGCTTGCTTCCCATTAGTTGCTTGATGAAGTCTCCCTGGTCTCTCTGATGACAGTTATGATAGGCTCTGGTCCCAGCATATCCTGCAGGCATTACAAACTGTAGGTCAAAAATTTTGTGCCTGGACTTGTATCCCAATCCCTCTATTGCAGACCTTGTCTGGTTACAGAGGATGGCCTGGTCAGGCTCTGTGTCCATGTTACTAGAAGTCTTTGCTAGGGTTATTCTCATAGATTCCATGAAGTTTCTATTGTACCAGGTCTCCACCTCACCCCTGAAATGCAACCCAATTTTCAGTCATTTATCCCAGTTTTGTCTCCCTCATCTACCTAACCTGAACCCTCCTATTCCCAAACCTTTCCACCCCAAGTCCAGTGACAAAATCCATTTTCCCTCCTGGGGAGATCCTTGTATATATGCATCCTTAACTCTTCCTTCTTATTAAGCCTGCCTGAATCTGTGGATTCTAGCATGATTCTCTTTACTTCATAGCTAATATCCACTTGTAAGTGAATATATGCCCTGTTTGTTTTTCTGAGTCTTGTTTACCTTACTCAGGATGATTTTTTTCCCTAGTTCTATCCATTTGTCTGCTAATTTCATGATGTCATTTTTAACAGTTGTGTAATACTCCATTGTACAAATGTGTCATTGTTTTATCCATTCCTCAGTTGAGAGACATCTAGGTTGTTTGCAGTTTCTGGCTATTATGAGTAAAGCTTCTCTGAACACAGTTGAACTCAAGTTTCATTTATTTATTTTTATGTTTTTTTTTTTTTGCATGTTTATAGGTATACCATGTGCATGGCTGGCACTGGGGGAAGGCCAAAGATGTCTGATCTGAAACTGGAGTTATATATCCTCATGTGGGTGCTGGAACCAAACCTCGGTTGTCTCGACAAGAATAAGTAATCTTAGTCACTGATCTATCTTTCCAGCCTCCTAAGTCCACATTTTTTTGGTGACCTGAAAGAAGGCTAACATTTTGCACAACTTTTTAAAACTAGGATTGATTTAGTTGATTGTTTATGCTTGTTATTTGTATTTTGAGATATCAGGGATAGAACCTGACTGCTGACTAAGCCCTCAACTCCAAAATGATTTTTTTCATTATTTATTTGTTCATTTAAACAAAATCTCACATAGTTTAGGCTGGCCTTTATTTTACTATGTAGCCAAAGCTGTCTTTGCACTACTGATTCTCCTCTTCAACCTCTCACGTACTAGAATTAGATGTATATGATCCTGTGCCTAGTTCACAAAGGGAATTTTAAATAGCCAAATCTATGTGAGAGTATATACAGTTAAGGCACGTATGAGAAAAATATAAATGTAATTGAAATAGTACACCCATTGCATTAATGCTGGACTCCCATTTGGTGGTGTTACGCATATATTCAGTGAAGTTACTTTCTATGGTAGCTCGAAGCATTACTTCAAAGTTCTATTTATTAGGAGATTCAGTGGACTTAAAAGTTGAAAATTGTCTATGTTGTTACCTCTCACCCCGTTGTACCCTTAATTCTGCCCACTGGAAATGGAGGATACTTTTACCCCTGGAGCTGGCTTTTGATGACTCAAAGATATTCAGCCCTTCAATGACTGTTCATTAAATATAATTTACTTTGAAGAACTCCATTCCCTGTACTTAATTAACCCCTCTTCCTTAACTCTTAGCTTCTTCTTTCTTTTTCTTTTTCTTTTTTGATTTCTTTTTCTGTTTCTGTTTCTTTTTCTTTCTCTCTCTCTTTCTCTCTTTCTCTCTTTCTTTCTTTCTTTCTTTCTTTCTTTCTTTCTTTCTTTCTTTCTTTCTTTCTTTCTTTCTTTCTTTCTTTCTTTCTTTCTTTCTTGTTATATAACAGGTTTCACTATGTAATCCAGGCTGGCCTAGAACTTGTGATCTTCCTATCTCTGCCTCCTGATTGCTATGTTTACAAGTGTGTGCCACCATACCTAGCTTAATTCTCAGTTTAATGTTACTTCCTGGACCTCCAAGTTGTCCCTTCCACACACCCTTCCTTTCCTTTTTTTTTTTTTTTTTTGGTTTTTCGAGACAGGGTTTCTCTGTGTAGCCCTGGCTGTCCTGGAACTCACTTTGCAGACCAGGCTGGCCTCGAACTCAGAAATCCACCTGCCTCTGCCTACCGAGTGCTGGGATTAAAGGTGTGTGCCACCATGTCCGGCCCTTTCCTTGCTTTTTAAATGGTGCTGAGGATGGAGACCAAAGCATTCTGCATACTATGCTAGACCTCTACCACTGAGGTGCATACCCAGCACCAAGGTGTTCATTTCTAAACGGAAAAATGAGGGAGGGGAGAGGACAGAGGGTCAAAAGTACAGCCTTTCTTCACACTGCTTGGCTTTGTTTTTCTCAATTGAGAAGACCTTCATTGCTAAGCACTCTCGCTTACATTGCCTTGTCTGAAATGTGTTATAATTCCATTGGAAAGAAGTCTGGATAGTCTAGTATTTTGTTTTCTACTTTTTCAAGTGGAGGAAGCCACAAATCTAAAGTAAACAAAGTAATAAAGCTTATATTACAAGCTACGGTCTTAGAAGTAATTTGGGGTTGGGTGCGATGGCTCATAAAGTAAAGGCACCTGCTTGCAAGCCTGATGACCTACATTCAACATCCAGGACCAACTTCATGAAAAGAAAGATCTGACTCCTGTAAATTGTCCTTTGATCTTCAGACCTGCTACATGGCATGTGAGACGCTTTCCCCAATAAATCAAGTGTTTAAAAAAACTGTTTAAGAAAGTAATTTGAGGGACTGAGGAGATAGTTCAGTGTGTAGTATTTGCCATGCAAGACCCATTTTGGAGTTTGGACACCCAGAAACCACATAAATCTAGGAAAGTGTGGTAGATTGTCCATAATTCCAGTGCACAGGAGGCTAAGAGGGGGACTTCCCACAGGTAAATTGGCTAGTTACACTGGCTGACTTGGTGAAATTCCAGGCCAACAGTAATTCAGGCTCAGACAAAAGGTTAAAGGACATCTTTCTCCACTGAGGAAAGACACCTGCCTAGAGTTATCCTCTGACAGCCCCCTCCCCATTCATATGAAGATCTGCACACAGATGTGCACAGACACACATTCATGTGAAGACCTGTGTACAGATATGTGCACTACAAAGCTTTAGAAATGCTGTATATGACTGGATATTTTCCTTGTTAAAAGTTTTCAGAGACTTCCTGTTTCCAATTTCTCCTGGTCTCAAAACATCAAATGATTGTGACTTTCATGGTTTCTAATCAATATGTGAGCCTGACATTCTTTTATCTTTTTCCTGAGTCAGGATCTCACAGTCCTGATGGTTGTGAACTCATGATCCGCCTGCCCAAGTCTCCTGAGTGCTAGAAGACAGAAAAGCTTAGAATACATTTTTAATCGGAGAGATCATATAACATTGTTATATGATTTTGTCTGGGAAGGCAGCAGATCTTCAGGTAAACTTCATTTTTAAAATAACTGTACACAAATGTCCACTTGACATTCAAGACAATTGAGTCAGCATGATTTCACCGCCAAGTGAGGTCCTTTAGTCTGCCTTGTGAAACACTGGTGGTTCTGCTTTCAGTTAAGGAAATACTGTCCTCAGAACTCGAATAATATTTTGCCTTTATTGTTTGACTACTGAAAAGAAACAAATAAACACACATATATATTTGTAGAATACAGTAGTATCAAATATGTCTTGGGACTCTTAAGGGTGGGAAGAGAATTATTTGTTTTGACTAAATTATTATTATTATTATTATTATTATTATTATTATTATCATTATTATTATTATCTTGTGGTATCTGTGCTTGCCAAATGCTAAACAGGTACTCTAGCTCTGAGCTCTGTCCATAGCTCCTGACTTCTTTTTAAATAAATGTTTTATTATATTTCATTTATTTAGCATTGTGTTCATGTGCCATGGCACATGTGTGGAGGTCAGAGGACAACTGGCTGGAGTTGGTTCTCTCCTTCCACCATGTGGTTTTAAGGGATTGAACTCCAGTTTGGCAACAAATACTCTTACCGACTGAGCCACCTGACTGGCCCCCACCTAAGTTTTTAAAGAAATCTATTCATCAGGTAGTTGTTTCAAAGCTATCTTCACTCATGCCATTGTGTTCTCATCTGCCTACTTTTGTCCTCTGTCACAGATCCCTACATCCCAATCTACACATTCTTCCCTGGCCTTTCAGAACTAAGCCTGGGGTAGCTGCTAGGGAAACAGCCCAAGTTTTCTCAGTCTAGATTGGAAAAGACATCTGAATGATTTTGTAGGAGGTTTTCATTATTAGCATTTATCATTTTAAACAAAGTCCTACATAAGATGTGCTGATAAGTCTTCAAGGCTTAGGAAGAGGAAAGAGGAAGAATTTTAAAAAGCAAAGCATTTCATTTGCAAGCAAGGGCAGGAGGGCAGTAGAAGGCAGAAAAATAGCTGAGCTGTGAGAAGTCACAGAGAAAATGGGAGTGGTGGGGACAGAGTTGAACAACAAGTGACTGTGTCTTTCTTATCGTCACAGGGATCAGTATGACAATTACCTTGAGGAATCTGCAGCCAGTTCAAGGTTGTTTGGATTTTGTATTGTTTGCTTAGTTTTATCAGGCAGTTAGGATTTCTTAGAACTCTGTCTGGAAAGGAAATAGTTGAAATGTCAAATATCAGGGCCTGTAGTGGCTTGAGCCTGTGCCTAGCCTTTTTCTTGTTTTTCAGATTTGAAAACCTCTCCTGACACCCGAATAGTGTTCCAGTCGTACAACTAGCAGAGATATCTCACCCTTCTCCATAGCCATCCACTCCCAGCTCTTGACCCAGGGCTGGAGAATGGAGGCAGCTAAGGAGTCCATGCCACAGCTCCTGCTATTTTACTGTATTTACTGCTTTAACAGTGTGCTTCCTGCAAAATGTAGGCGAAAGAGGGTATACTATGCTCCCTATTTAAGATGACACAAGGATTACTTTGGCTGAGGGCACCTGAAAACAGCAAACACAAGAAGCCTTTCTAATTTCCCACTTTTCCCTGAAAACAAGAGGGATGACGTCAGGTGGAAAGACATCTTTCCTTATTAAGAAAAAGGAAACATTTTTCCATTTGGAGTTCTAATCAGGAGAATCGTGAGCCAATACTCTTAAAATAATTAGCTTCCCTTAGCCAATGTAGTGACTTTTCCATAAGAGCCTCTTTCTGTTCAACTTAGTGCATGATTACATTGACTTTTACAACTTCTCTTTTATTTGTTTCCTTCTGAGGGCCTCTATGTCATGTGAAATTTATATTCAACTTTTTTTTTTTTTGGTTTTTCGAGACAGGGTTTCTCTGTGTAGCCCTGGCTGTCCTGGAACTCACTTTGTAGACCAGGCTGGCCTCGAACTCAGAAATCCGCCTGCTTCTGCCTCCCGAGTGCTGGGATTAAAGGCGTGTGCCACCACGTGCAGCTTTTTTTTTTTTTTTTTTTTGTATATTCAATTTTTATACTCATCTGTGCATGTACTACATCCCAAGTTAATAGTCACACCAAGGTGGTGACTTAAGAGGAGAGAGTTTGGACTCCCCTACACTATCAGCACTGGTAGAATCAGAGCTTAGTCAAGCCCTGGATTAACTGCAAGGGCCCTTGTGATGTTTCTCCTGTCAGGAACTCTGATCTGTTCTCAGTCCTTGACCTCCCAGTTCAAGGCCACAGTGATCATTCTAACAAACTGAAGCAACTACTTGTTAACTTCCTGGTGTTTATTCTCTCTCTCTCTCTCTCTCTCTCTCTCTCTCTCTCTCTCTCTCTCTCTCTCTCTCTCTCTGTGTGTGTGTGTGTGTGTGTGTGTGTGTGTGTGTGTGTGTGTCTTTGAATATGTTCCTCTCTCCTCATTCTCTTCTGGAACAGGGCCTCATGTAACCCAAGCTAGCTTTGAACTTACTATGTAGCTGAGGATAATCTTGAACTCCTAATCCTCTAGTCTTTTCTTCCCATGTGCTGAGATAACAGGCATATATCACCATGCCAGGCTAGTCGGGTATTTGGTTTTGTTTTCAGATACTATCTTCCTATGTAGTCAGGGCTTGCCTCCAATGCTTTTTCCTTGTACCTCAGTCTCTCCAGTGTTGGTATTCTTTTCTCATAACAGAAAGTATAATAAAGATAACAATTATTTTTCATTTAGTAGAGGATACCAATCTGAGTGTCCTTAACTGATTATTGCAAAAATAAAAAAAAATGAGGGAAGTTGGTTGGGGCACAAAAGGGCTAGCACAATCTAAAAAGTTTTCAATCTCTCTAAAGAAGATGATGTCCACTGATAATGTCAGAAAGCCCTTAAAGAAGTTAATTCACCATTTAATGAGTAAAACTTACTAAGAATAATTTGTTATCTCATTTAACCCATATAACCAATTTCAGAGCTTCAAGGTTACTATTGTGAGATTTTGACATGAATTATGAATTGAAACAAAATATGTATCTCTGGTTCCAAATTCCATACAAGAAAAATGTTTGCCTATAACTTTTCTCTTTACCATTTCTTCTCAACCAACAAGCCAATGTGTATCATTTCATATCTAGAATCTGGAGAAGAAAGGACAGTCAAGGGCAAAACCTTACACGCTCCACAAAGTGGGCCAAATTCTTCATTTAAGTTTTGTGAAATTTATTTCCCAAGCAGCAACCTAAGTGCTTCAGCAGAGGAAAACTAACTGCCAACCCAGACTGAAGCAGGCCAACCTTGACAACTTGGCCTGTGAAGGACAGCCTCAGCCAGGGGCATGGGAGTTGGAAGGACAAGTCACTTGGACTAGGACTTTCCAAAACCACAGCTGTGGGCCCAAATAGGACTGTTGTCTGAGCCTTTCATTTACTTTGATTTTATGTGTGCATTTAATTCCAAAGTGGGAAAAACAAAACAAAACAGGAAATGAAGCTGGTTAACATCAAGGAGACCAGGAGGCAAACTGAAGAAAAAAAAAAAAAAAAAAAAAAAAAAGAACAAAAAGAGTAAACACTTCAGTGAGTCATAACCTTTCAGGACTCAGCGTGGGAACCAGGAGACACCCCAAGGGAGAATAGACTTAGAGCTCTTTGAAGAGTAGCAGCTTCTATACAAATAGCAAAGAGTAGCCATATGCTGCAGTGAGGCCAGTCAGAGGATGGAAAAAGGATTTTGTTTGTGAAAATTAATTTCAGAATAATACATTGATTCCAGCTCCTGTACATTATCCATTCACTCTTTGTTGCAGTGGGAACGAACAATCCTTAAGGGTCTTTCCCCTTAGGCTTCTAATGTTGCAAATGTTACAGATAATATGGTACTTCAAGTTGGCAAGAAAGTTTGTGGGCCATTCTTGGGTAAAAACTGTAAATTTAGCCAGCTGTAGTGTCTCATGTCTTTAAGCTCAGCTGTATGAGCTCAAGGCCATAGGGAGTTCCAGTTTAGACTGCACTACATAGTGAGACACTGTCTCAAAAACAAAAGAAACAATGGTAATTATGAAATTGACTATAATGTAATTACAATGTTAATACTTTGACTTTCTTACCTCAAAGCCTCCTATATAACCCCCTCCCTGTCTTCCTTCAAATCATGGCCTCTTTTTTTAACTAATGGTTATTGAATGCATATATGTATATACACATATATTCCTGAATATAATCTGATCAGTGCATATAATGTTACTTTTAATGTATGTTTTCAGGACTGATCATTTGGTATTGTACAACCAATTGGTGTGCTCTTCCTTGATGAAGACAAACTCTTCTGCCCCCAGCTTTCTTCTGTTGCCTTTAGGTCTTTGTATAGGGTTTGGGGTTCATGGGCTTCTCTTCTCCATTTTGACATGTTTATTGGTATCATCCTTGTTTAGGTCATATTAGGGTAGTCATGTTGATAAGATTCTACCAGGTAGCTTCTGGTGAGGGGGGCACAATCAAGTGGCAAACTCTTTGATCTTTTTATGGCTCTTACAATCTTTCCACCCATTCTTCTGCAGAAAGGGGTGAATTTGAAGTCATGATAGAAAATGGTAGCAATTTTGTTCTTCTCTGAGGCTCAGTAATTCTCACATTTGGAGATATATATATATATATATATATAAACTACTGATGCGTAGTTCCATCCCTCCTTTCAGAGATTCTCTTGTAATTCAGGTGCTGTGTGAATATCACAATAAGAAAAACTTTTAATTTTATTATTTATTTATTTATTTATTTATTTATTTATTTATTTATTTATTTATCTATTTTTATGAGCCAAGATCTGATCATTTGTGTGGCTACTCTTTTTTTTTTAATTAATTAATTAATTTTTTTTTTACTTATTCACTTTACATCCCAATCACTGACCTCCTCTCTGTCACCCCCTCTCATAAAACTTCCCCCACCCCACTTCTGTCATCTCTGTAAACTGGTGCCCTGCCCTCAGCTTCCCCCAACCCTTGTACTTCAAGTCTGTGCAAGGATAGGTGCTTCTTCTTCCATTGAGGACAGACAAGGCAGCCCAGCCAGAAGAACCTGTACTGGCAACAGCACATTGCATTTGGGAAAGCCCCAACAACAGTTGTTCAGGACCCACATGAAGACCAAACTGCATATTTGATATATATATGTGTGTGGGGAGGCATAGGTCCTGCCCATGTATGCTCTTTGATTGGTGGTTAAGACTCTGAGAGCACCAAGGGTCCAGGTTAGTTGACTCTGTTGGTCTTCCTTTGAAGACCACAATTCTTCCTCCTATTACTCCATAAAAATCCCCAAGTTCCATGCACTGTTTGGCTATGAGTGTCTGTATTTGTCTGAGTCAGCTACAGGGTGGAGCCTCTCAGAGGACAACTCACTCCTGTCTGCAAGCATAACAATATTATTAATAGTGTTAGGGGTTGGTGCTTGCCCAAGAAATGGGTCTCAAGTTGAGCTGGTTATTGGTTGGCCATTCCCTCAGTCTCTGCTCCATCCTCTGCTCCTGTGTTTCTTGTAGACAGCATAAATTTTGGGTTGAAACTTTTGTGGGTAGGTGGATGTCTCTATAGCTCTACTGGGGTTCCTGTCTGGCAAAAAGAGGTAGTGTCCTCAGGTTCCATATCCCCAATGTAGTGAGTCACAGATAATGTCACCCCCATTGATTCTTGAATAATAGTGACAAAAAAAAACTACATGGTATTGGTACAGAAACAAATATATTGATCTGTTGTGGTAAATCTCTCCACCCCAAATATGCCCCAGCAATGAAAACACAACTCAGTTAATATGAATACATGCTGTGAGTCTAGATTGGGCAGATCTACCACTACACTACCATCTTCCACTGTAAGCTGCCTGCAGCCACGCTAATTGGGTTCCTGAGTGGGAGGCCAGAGCTCTATGGAAGAAAACGGCAAGAGAAATAATGGAGGCCAAGACAAAGTTCTCTGTTCAAGGCCCCAAAGTTTACTGAGAGTCTGTGCTTATAAAGAGGGGAGGTTCATCCCCCACCAATCCATTCTTGGTGCCTGGAGCCAGCCTGTAGGCGATCTGGGAATATCTCAAGGGCCTCTCAGCAGGTAGCAGAGTCTTGGAGAAGTAGAGCAGTAGCTGACATAACAATAGAGCCATCTAGGTCGGAAGGCTCCACCCTAGGTGGTCTCATTCTTAGTGGCAGCAAGGTCAAAATCTGAATCAGCCTGCTTCAAGGCCGAGGGAGGCTATATTCCACATCTATGAGACCCCTTAGAACTTGCAGTTTCTCCAGGCCATGTGCTTCTGCTTGGCTTTTCTTCTTCCTCCTCCTCTGAATCCTCTCCCTTTTCCATTTCCTCCTTCTTCTCTCTCCCTCTCACCTGCTGCTCCACCTTCCCTTTTATCTGCCCAATCCTCAGCTCTCTTTTATTTTACAAATTAAGATGGGAAGCAGGTTTATAGGAAATCATCTGAGTGTTGACTCATTCCTTGTTCTTAGCCATTCACAGGAGAATGGAATTAACATAAAATACAATTAGCCCCAGGGCTATCTACAACATTGATTAATGGAATAGAATCAAAACTCCAAAAATAAACCAACATACCTCTGAAAAATTGATCTTAGACATAGAAGCCAAAACCATACAATGGAAAAATTAATCTATCTTCAACAAATGGTGCTGGACTAACTGGCTGTCAACATATAGAAGAATGAAAATAGATCCATACTTATCAACCTGCACAAAACTCAAATCCAAGTAGGTCAAGGACCTCAATGTAAAACCAAATACACTAAACTTCATAGAAGAGAAAGTGGGAAATACCTTTGAATCCATTGGTATAGAAGACAATTTCCTGAATAGAACACCAATGCCTCAGGCTCTAAGATCAACAATTGGAAAATGGGTCCTCATGAATCTGCAAAACTTCTGTAAGGCAAAGGACACTGTCAATAGGACAAATTAGAAGCCTAAAGATTGGGAAAGGATCTTTACCAGCCCTACATCTGACAGAGGGCTAATATCCAAAATTTACAAAGAACTCAAGTAGTTAGATACCACCAACCCAAATAACCCAATTAAAAATGGGGTGCAGAGATAAACAGAGAATTCTCAACAGAGCAATCGTAAATGACTGAGAAGCACTTAGAGAAATGTTCAAGTCTTAGTCATCAGGGAAATGCAAATCAAAAGGACTCTGAGATTCATACTCTGAGATCTCATACTCCTCAGAATGGCTAAGATAAAATGTGGAGCAAGGGGAGCTGGTGGGAGTACAAACTTGTACAACTACTCTAGAAATCACTCTGACCACATCTCAGATAACCGGGAAAATAGTTCTTCCTCAAGACCCAGCTATACCACTCCTGGGCCTATACCTAAAACATGCTCCAACATCCCATAAAGACACTTGCTCAACTATGTTCATAGCAGCTTTATTTGTAATAGCCAGAAAATGGAAACAACCTAGGTGTCTCTCAACTAAAGAATGGATAAACAAAATTTGGTACATCTACATAATGGAATACTATCCATCTATTAAAAACACAGACATTATGAATTTTGCAGACAGATGGATGGAACTTGAGAATATCATCCTGAGTGAGGTAACCCAGTCCCAAAAGGACAAGCATGATATGTACTCACTAATAAGTAATAAGTAGATATTAGCCATAAAATACAGGTACCATGTTACACTTCACAGACCCGAAGAAGCTAAACAAGAAGGAAGGCCCAAGTGAAGAAGCTTGAATCTCACTTAGAAGGTGGAATAAATTAGTCATAAGAGGCAGATGGAGGGAGGGCACTGGAAGGAAAAGGGAATGGGGAGGGAAATAGGGGGTTCAGGATCAGGTGTAGAGAAGAACAGGAGAGATGACTAGGTGGCAATGAAAATGTACGGAAATTTGCAACTGAAGGTGGTGAGGAGGTGTGAGGCATCTCCATGATGATACAGAGACCTGGGGTAAGGGAGGTACTGGACAGTGTTTTGCTTCTCTTAAAGATTCTTTTTTTTTCTCCTTTCCTTTCCTTTCCTTTCCTTTCCTTTCCTTTCCTTTCCTTTCCTTTCCTTTCCTTTCCTTTCCTTTCCTTTCCTTTCCTTTCCTTTCCTTTCCTTTCCTTTCCTTTCCTTTCCTTTCCTTTCCTTTCCTTTCCTTTCCTTTCCTTTCCTTTCCTTTCCTTTCCTTTTTCTTTGTTTTTGTTTTTAGTTTGACAGGATTTCTGTCCTAGCACTCAGTTTGTAGACAGGGCTGGCCTTGAACTCAGAAATCCTCCTGCCTCCACCTCTCAAGCGTTGGGATTAAAGACATGCATTACCACTGCCTGGCAAAATTCTTTTTTTTTGGGGGGGGGGGTGAGACAGGGTTTCTCTGTTTAGCCCTGGCTGTCCTGGAACTCACTTTGTAGACCAGACTGGCCTCGAACTCAGAAATCTGCCTGCTTCTGCCTCTGGAGTGCTGGGATTAAAGGCGTGTGCCACCACGCCCGGCTTCTTTTTTTTTTTTAATTGAAAATAATTTTGGGGGCTGGTGAGATGGCTCAGCGGGTAAGAGCACCCGACTGCTCTTCCTAAGGTGATAAGTTCAAATCCCAGCATCCACATGGTGGCTCACAACCATCTGTAACGAGATCTGGCGCCCTCTTCTGGAGTGTCTGAAGACAGCTACAGTGTATTTACATATAATAAATAAAATAAATCTTAAAAAAAAGAAAATAATTTTGATACAATATATTCTGATTATGGTTCCTCCTCTCCCATCTCTGCCCATATCATCCCAGATTCCCCACACAGAAAACCCATAAAAACAAAATCAGAAACCATAACATATAAGCAAAAGATCTGTAAGGGGAAAACACCTACATAAAGCATTGTAAGGAAATAAAATCTGCAAAAATAGTATTGAGTTTGGTTTATGTTGGCCATCTAGTACTGGGCATGTGGTATGCCTTTAAGTGTGGCTTGTATATCCAGTAAGACTTCACTGGAGAAAACTGTTTTCTTTGTGAGTGATCATCAACTTGAAATAGGTTTTGAGTTAGTGATAGGGACTTGTGTTTACACTGGCTCTCATCACCAGGACTCCTTCGGCTTAAACCTGTACAGGCTCTGTGCATGCTACTATAGTCTCTATGAGCTTATATGTGCATCCGTTTTATTTTGTCTTGCAGGTCTTGTTTCTTTAGTGTCTTCCACTCCACTGTCTTTTACATTCTTTCCCCCTGTTCTTCCCTGAGCCCTGAGGAGGGATTTGATGGAGATATCCCATTTAGTATGGAGTGTTCCAAAGTCTCTTACTCTGCACATTGTTGAGTTGTGGTCTTTGGGTTTGTTCCTGTCTACTGGAGGAAGAAGCTTCTCTGCTGATGGCTGAGCAAGACATTGATGTATGAGTAGCAGAATGTCACTAGGAGTCATTTTATTGTTACATTCCTTTATAAGAACATTGATGTTTGGTTTTCTCCTAGATCCATAACCTATCTAGTTTCAAGTTCTTGGACATCTAAGCAGTATAGGGCTTGGGTTCTATCTCATGAAGTGGGATTGTATTCCAATTAAGATATTCATTGGTTACTCCCACAACTTTTGTGCCACAGTTGCACTAGCACATCTTGTAGGCAGATCACCATTGTAGATTACAGGTTTTGTAGCTGAATTGGCATTTATCTTTCTCCTTTGGTAGTGTGCAGAGTACCTTCTGGCACCATGAACATTAGTCAATATGGGTGAAGGATTCATCTGGATTTCTCCATTGCCAGTGGGCAATTCTTATTTTTTGGCTGGCTTAGGACTTAGAAGTAGAAGCACTCAGTGAGCACAGCCAATGCTTCTTTCCAATCTACTAGTTCATGGTGTTTTCCTTTGGCTTTCTTCTCTCTTTATCAAAAGTTTAGCATATTCTTTAGCATCTTCCATATTTTCCTTAGTGTGCTTTTTCTTCTGAACAGTATGTTGTCGTTTGTACTGCAGGACATGTGTAGTAACAAGATGCTGAATTTTGGGTGCTTTGGTTCTGGCCTTCTTACTCTCTTAATTCTGACAACATATAGTCAGACATCATCTTCTTTAGAGAGATTGAAGGCATTTGGATCCTGCTAGTTCTCTCTCTCTCTCTCTCTCTCTCTCTCTCTCTCTCTCTCTCTCTCTCTCTGTTATTTTTATATTAGCCAAGTTGAGGACACAATGGCACCAATGTACTCCAAACAGACTTGTGCTTCTTCTTTCCAGTTCTCCTTGGTTTAGAACAAGAATTAATTAATTCTCATTAATCAACAACAGACACAGTTAGATGTTGGTCAGGACACTGATTTATAGAAAAACCTTGTTTGTCATTCCCACTACAGATTCGGATCACTCATAATCCTTCCACTCTCCTCCCAGAGCATCAGCAGCTATTTCTGTGACTGTGTGCTTCTCTTAGAAAGTACAAATCTTGCATTCCTTTCCCACTTCAATAAGTTCCTGAGAGCTGGTGCCTGAGACAGAAGTATTTAGCTTCTTGACACAGCTGATGGCCTAGCAGGTAACATGAGAAAGTAATAACAGCTTCAGGTGATTCCCATCCTTCCCACCCACTCAAGGATGTGTTCTTACAGTCAAAAAATCTAAACTTCAAATAATACCACCTAATATCTCCACTTTTTTTTTTTCTTATGGAAGAAAACAATATAAAAGAAATGTTCATACTGTCATGAAAGTAGTTACATATCTCTTACATTGGCAAAAATGAATTCAAATCAGGAGCTGTAGGTCATGTTTGTAATCTCAGCACTTGGAGAAATGAGTCAGGAGGATTACCATGAATGTGAGGGCAGCCTTAGCTACACAGTGAGTATCAGGGCAACCTGGGCTATAGAGTAAGACTTTGCCTCAGTAACAGTGTGTTTAAAGGGACTTTATTTGATGACTCAACAGGTTAGAGTAACTTGTGATCAAGCCTGACAACCTGAGTCCATGGAACTCTCAAAGTGGGAAGAGATTAGCAATCCCTGAAAGTTGGCCTCTTACCTTCATTGTGACATGCTGGCATGTACATGTACACACACAAAAGAAATAAACAAAATAATTTAAAATGTGTAGTTTTTTTTTTTTTTAAATATTTATTTTTATTTATTATGTGTAAGTACACTGTAGCTGTCTTCAGACACAGCAGAAGAGGGCATCAGATCTCATTACAGATGGTTGTGAGCCACCATGTGGTTGCTGGGATTTGAACTCAGGACCTCTGGAAGAGCAGTCGGTGCTCTTAACCGCTGAGCCATCTTACCAGCCCATGTGTAGTTTTTTTTAAGTGCTATGCATATTACTTAGCCGTGAAGCACCTGCCTAGCATATACGAGGCCTGAAGTTTCATCTCCAGCAGTACAAAAAAAGATGACAAATTTTATATTATGGTTTTATTTTACTCTAGTTTTAAAAAAAATCTTGGTTTTAAGCATCAGAAACAGAATCTGGGTATTTAAAGGAGATAGTCTGATCTTTGGAAGACTACTCTCCAGTGTTCTGGGTAGGTTGATGATCCAAACTGAAGATACAAGAAAAAAAAAAAAAGGCTGGTAGGATGGCCCAGCTGATAGGATACTTGCCACCAAGCTTGATGATCTGAGTTGCATCCTTAGTATTCAAGTGGTGAAAGTGTAAAATTGACTCCTGGAAGATGTTCTTTGATCTCCATTCACAGACAACACACACACACACACACACACACACACACACACACACACACACACACGCACGCACACATACACCCCCAAAACAAACAAACAAACAAACTCATTTTTAAAAAAAAGGAAAATGAAGACCGAGAGCTTTTTCTGTTCCTTTGACTGGGAAACATCCTGTGATGAATTTCAGGCTTTCAGATATCCTGAAACTATGCCCCCCACCCTTCACTCCCTACCCCCACCCCCCACTCCCACACACAAGCAGAAGCACAGTCTAAAAGCAGTCAACAGTTGTGGCAGAAGATGAAGTCTACTTTTTAGGACAGGAGGAGTCACGTAGTCACAAATTATGAAACTGCTTGGTTGGAATCTCACCAGCATGGAAGATACTCAGCATTTTGATCTGAGCCTGAGTTTTTTTTTTTTTTTTTGCCATGGTCTTATTATTAAGCTCTGGATGGCCTGGAAGTCACTATAGAGACCAGGCTACCCTCAAACAGAGAGATCCTTCTGGCTTCACCTCTGCCTCTACCTCCCTAGTGCTGGGGTTAGAGATAAGTACCACCAAGCCTGGCTTTCATTATGTATTTTTCTAAGTTTCTTTTTGGTGGGAGCTAAAAACAAAGTCTGATTCATACTGATATTTCCCCCAAAGTTATACAAAGGGAAATAATAATGTTGAGTGTGAGAATTAAAGCTAAAATCAGATCTCAGCCCAACTAGCATAACCAGTGGGAACAATGGACAATAACCATGAGTCTGATGAAATCCATTTCTCAGCTGAAGGCACAGGGTTGGTGTTTCTTTTGCTCTATTCTTAGTACTATATCAAACTTTGGGGAAACAGCTCCCATCAGTTTGAAACAATGGATATTCTCCCTGCATGCCATATATGTTCTGGCTCCCACTGTGGTGAAAATGTCATGACCTCCTTTCTTCCTCCAGAAGTTATGACAGAGATTTCCCTTCAGCAAGAAGGGTCACAGCAGTCTTAAGAGCATCAGTGTGTAGAGTCATATTAGGTGGCCCAAATCTGCCTTGAGATAGAAGCAGTACTGTCGAAGTATAAAATATAAAGGAAAGCTCAACATCCTTGCAGGCTTAAGCTACTTGCAGGTCACTATAGAACTGATGGCTATGGAAGACAGACCGGACACCCTGGTTTCTTTTGTGTAATAACTTCTACTTTTGGGAAAATAACTGATAAAACAGGATGTGTGAGTGCACATGATAAATATTCCCACAAATGATCCTCAGCCTACAGGGAATGCATTTGGATCAAAGAAGCAGAAAGTCCACCATGGTTCCAGATTTGGCCATGATTAGGTCCAGAGTAAACAGTCTTTGGAGTTCAGGGATGAAACTTGGTGGGAGCACAAAGAATGCATTTCTCAGTGAAAACAGGTGAAGGGGAAAGAAGTCTTGGAAAGATAGAAAGAAAGATGAGGACTGTAATAATAAATATTTAAAAAATCCTGGTGTGCAGGGTTTCTTCTTGCCTTTGATTGCTTATGTTCCCAGATAAAACACATACACATAGCCTTATATTTTAATATGCCTTAAATAGCACAATAGCTGGGCAACTGCCTAACCTCCATGCTGTTAGAATCCACTTTCCTACAGATAATGCTGAGTTACTACTTACTAATTTCTACGTTCTATCTTGGCTGCTCTTGACCCAATTGAGCCATCCTCTGAGCCACCATCTCTTGGCTCTTAGCTCATGGTGGAACTCCTTTTCCCTCCTGTACATATTTTTTCTTCCATGATGGCCTCATCTCTCCTCTCTCCTCCACATCTTCTCTATCTCTTGGCTGTTTCTTCCCCCTCTTCCTCCTTCCTCATGGTCTCTAGTCCAGAAACCTAAACCCTACCTATGTATCTTCTCCCCAGCTATTGGCTGCCTGAGTCTTTATTTACCAATCCGAATTAGCTGGGGGCACAGTCCGTCATACTGCATGCAGACTCCAAATCTTGGGAGCCAGCACCTAGCATTACAATAAACAGTAAAAGAGAAAACATCAACAAGGGCCAACCCTGTAGATGACAGTGTGTGTAGCTAAGAGGAGTTTGAGTACTTTGTGTCTTTGGAGGTATCATATTAACTCTGGGTTGCTTATTTATAAAGTTGTATTTAAGATGCAAAGTTTTAACTATTAGTTTTAGGGCTACTGTACTACAACTAACCATATTTCAATCAGATACAACTGCAGCCTTGGAATATATACAACTAGGAGAGATGTCTCAAACCCAAATGCCTTTCTTCCTTTTTCCTTTTTAACGTTTAAAAAAAACCCAAAACACTCTATAAGGCCATGAGTTCTCTATCTCCCAGAAGAATTCTTTTTGTTTGTTTGTTTGCTTTTTGTTTTTTGTTTGTTTGTTTTTTTCAAGACAAGGTTTCTCTGTGTAGCCTTGGCTATCCTGGAACTCACTTTGTAGACCAGGCTGGCCTCAAACTCAGAAATCCGCCTGCCTCTGCCTCCCAAGTGCTGGGATTAAAGGCGTGTGCCACCACTGCCTGGCCCAGAATAATTCTTAACTAGAGATTGTGTTAATGCTAAATTCTTGTCTCTTTCTCCTACCCTACGATATCCTGTCCTGTCCTATCCTATTCTATCCTATCCTATCCTATCCTATCCTATCCTATCCTATCCTATCCTATTCTTGTTGTGGAGTATCTACCACAAAACATTGCCCAGATGTGAGTTTAGGCCAATGGAAAGTCTGTATTAGTTAGCCAGCAACTATACTCAGAATCTCAGTGTAGCCTTTCTTTGAGTGGGCTTTTAAGCACAAAAAACATGTTCTGGGTTGACATACATCAGTCAGCAACAACAATTAGCCAGAAGCAGAACTACAGAAGCTAAGAAAACAAGGTTAGTACATTTAGAGACTTTCCCAGAGCTATGGACTTTAATTGACTAGGTCTTTGTTTTTGTTTTGGCAGGTGGTACTGTGTATGTGTTGAGGTTTATAGCTTGAATGGTACTTCCATCATGGAGTTATAAAGTTAAGGTCTGAGGGGCCTACTGAGATCCAGGAGCTAGTTATCTTCTCTCCTCTCCTCTCCTCTCCTCTCCTCTCCTCTCCTCTCCTCTCCTCTCCTCTCTCCTTCTATCTCACTTTTTAAAATTTTTCCCCCAATTCTGTGAATGAACCCAGAGCATTGCCTACACTAAACAAATGTTTGGCTGTTGAGCTACATCCTCATACCTCTTGTTATATATTCTTACAGAACCATGAAGGTAGTTTAACCTGGCTAGTAGTCTTCAATGCTGGATGCTCCCTGCTGCTTCTAGAAACCAAAGCAGTGTCTTGTTGCTTAGTCAAAATTTCCCTTCCTTTGCTTCTCTCATTCCGGATATCTAGGCCTGACTTTCTCCATGTGGCAACACGGATACTTAGAAATTGAATGGCTGTAAGGCTTAATTTGAGGAGTAAGGTAGGAACACATACATTCTACAAGTATATAATTCAGAATCCATTCTCAGGAGACAGAATTCATGAGGAGGTTTTAGAGACAACAGAGTGGAACATGGTAGGAAAATGAGTTGAGAGGCAGATCTGAGACATAAACACAAACCAACAGTATTACCTTCAAAGAAGGTGGGTAGATATCTTTGGCAGTTCTTTTCAAAACAGGTGTCAACAAATTTGTAATTGTTCCAGAAGCACACAGAGAGTAAGCCATGAGTCTTAGGAGGCAACCTGAATTGGTTCTCAGAGCCAAAACAGGAAGGTACAGGAAGGGTAGCATTTGGCCTTGGGGTAAACTCTCCCTCTCCCTCTCCCTCTCCCTCTCCCTCTCCCTCCCCTTTCCCCTCTCCCTCCCCTTTCCCCTGCCCCCCTCCCTCTCAGAGAAGTAAGTTTCCATTTCCTTGTTTCTCAAATTAAGCTGGCTGAATTGGTGGCTTTGAGAGAGGATTAGTCAAAGATTCCAAATCTCATATTCTTATTTGATCCCTCTCAGTTTTCCTTGCTTTCAGCCTTGGCTACTGGATGACTACCCAAAAGGAGAAGGGGGAGATGTTCAGCATTTTCAGTAGTGTAGCTTCACTGGCTCCTACTTTGTCTCTTGTTTTTACCAGCTACACATCACTGAGAATTTCAGTGGTACCTCTGGAGGATTTAGTTGTGATGCCTAAAGCTTGGAAGAAAGAGGCCTTCTCAGGACCCAGATGAGAGTTCCGGGCTGGCACAGAGACCTCACATCAGGTGATGGCACAGCACTGGCAGCATCTGGCACCTGATTAGCCTAATCTTGGTGAGGTCCTCCTTAGTGAAGACAAGCCCAAATAGTGAAGACATTCCCCCCAAATATGAGGCAGCAGCTTATCCAGAGCTGGTGCCCCAAGATGGCTTTTCATATCATGGTGATCTTGCCTATCAGCACCACAGCCTTCCCTTGAGGGAACATGGGGATCTTGTTCATCTGCTTGGAGCCTGTATGGTCTGCTCCCACAATGAAGCATTTCAGGTAATTGTCCAAAAGCTGGATGATCTTAAGGAAGTAGTTGGACTTCCAGGTTGTCCTGCCTTCCCTGGGCATCAGGACAGTACATCCAGGACTGCCATGTAGGGTTTAAAGAAGATATTACTTTAATGAGGACCCCTGGGAGAGAGGCATTTAGGAAACATAAATTAGCCCTGTTGGCCTTCCTGTGGGGTTCCCATCCCACCTCAGGGCCTCGAATTCTTTCTTTAATTCTTCCATAAGAGTACCTGACCTCAGTCCAATGTTTGGCTGTGGGTATCTGTATCTGTCTGAGTCAGCACCTGCGTGGAACCTCTCAGAGAACAGCCATACTAGGTTCCTGTCTGCAAGTATAACAGAGTATCATTAATAGTGTCAGGGGTTGGTGTTTGCCCATGGGACAAGTCTCAAGATGGGCTAGTCATCGGTTGGCTGGCTATTCCCTCAATTTCCACTCCATCTTTATCCTTGCAGCTTTTTAGACAGGACAAATTTTGTGTTGAAATTTTTGTGGGTGGGTTGGTGTCCTTATCTCTCCACTGGGGTTCTGACTGACTGCAGCAGTTGACCTCTTCAGATTCTATGTCCCCAACCCCTGGGAACTCTCATAGATGGAGCTGCCAACCAAAGAACGTACACCAGCTGGAACTAGGCCCCTGGTACATATGTAGCAGACAGGCAGCTCAAGCACCATATAGGTCTCACAACAAGTGGGGATACCCAGGAGAGACCTCACCTTCTCAGAGGAGAAGGGGGGTGGGTGTGGGGGAGGGATTCTGTGAGGGGGGCACTGGGAGGGAGCAGTGTTTAAGATGTAAATAAACACATTTAAATAAAAATCATAAAATATTTTATGTATAGTAATACAGTTAACTTATTAAATAATACTATAATAAAATGACTTGATATATTTTAAGACTTAAAAATATGTTTTTGGGTATGTATATGTGTTTGTCTGTGTACATATACATTGATACTCAAGGTCAGATAGTGTCAGATCCCCTGGAGTTATAGGTAACTATGATTCATTTGCAATGCATGTTGGGAACTGAACCCAGATTCTGTACAAGAGCAATACCACCTCTTAATCACTGAGCTATCTAGCCCAATAATTAAACAGAAAAACAAAAGGAAAAATTTCAGGTTACAAAACATTCTCCCAAAGTTTTGAAAAATCATTTTTCTTTCCTTTTACTTTTAATTGATTGGGATGATCAGTTTTGTAGTCTTGGAAAGATTGGAACCCACCATGTAAACCATACTAGCTTCAAACTTACAGAAATCCATTCATCTGCCTGTTCTGTTTTTTCATGGTACAGATTAAGGGCTTGAGATAACATGCCTGGGTTATTTTTAAATTCTCTCTCTCTCTCTCTCTCTCTCTGTGTGTGTGTGTGTGTGTGTGTGTGTGTGTGTGTGTGTGTGTGTGTGTG
>LR755127.1:1657023-1671920 GCA_902729485.2 Mus minutoides | reverse complement strand
TTAACTATCTCTCCAGTCCCCCAATCTCCTTTTCTAGGTGAGTCCATAAGACAAATGTCGTCAGTGACTCTTCATGTCTAATTTCTGTTGCAATAATGGTCAATGGGGCCACAAAGAAAACAAACAAAACATTCACAATCCCTGCCTCAAATGAATACAAGTTGTATTCTTTTGGAATGCAAGAAGGGTTCTTGCTAACTTTAACACCCAGAAAGTGGAATTCACTTCTCAAGGCTAAACTTTAAACTCAAACTCTCTGAGCAGCATGTGATGGGAAAGAGAAGTGGTTTACTGAGCACATGCCTTCTGTCCCTTCCACAGAAGTCTCATGAGAAAGAAACGAAACCACCTAGAAGGCATCAGTGTAGCTTCTTCCAGAGACAAGCTTCTGGCATGGCTTGCATAACTCTTTGGTGATATTTAGAAGTAACAGTTTGTGTTAAACTGGGAGAGGTGCAGGGTGGGGGTGGGGCTGTGGATGTATCTCAGTGGCAGAGCACTTCTTTAGCCAGTATAAGGTCCTGAGTTCCACTGTACTGAACTGCCAAAAAGTAATATTAAAAAAACCCAAACAGATATTATGCTATGTGGCAATATTCACGTAACCTAACATTTAACATTTTAGCTACAATTTTTTTGGAAGAAGTCTTACTGTGAAGCCCAGGCTAGCTTGAAATTCATAATCCTAAAGCTTTTCTTTCTTTCTTTCTTTCTTTCTTTCTTTCTTTCTTTCTTTCTTTCTTTCTTTCTTTCTTTCTTTCTTTCTTTCTTTTTTTTTTCCTTCCTTCCTTCCTTCCTTTCTTTTTTTTTTTTTTTTTTTTTTTTTTTTTTTTTTTTTTTTTTTTTTTTTTTTTTTTTGTTTTTTCGAGACAGGGTTTCCCTGTATAGCCCTGGCTGTCCTGGAACTCACTTTGTAGACCAGGCTGACCTCGAACTCAGAAATCCGCCTGCCTCTGCCTCCCGAGTGCTGGGATTTTTCTGAGATAGGGTTTCTCTGTATAGCCCTGGCTGTCCTGGAACTCACTTTGTAGATCAGGCTGGCCTCAAACTCAGAAATCTGCCAGCCTCTGTCTCCCAAGTGCTGGTATTAAAGGCGTATACCACCACATCAGGCCTGTTTTAGCCTTTTGAGTGCTGGTATCATTACCATGTTTGTTTGTTGCAACTACTTTTTTAAAAACATAAAACCAATACTGAGGATTGGACTCTGGGCTTTATCCATGGTAGGAAAATATTCTACAAAGCTATACCCTGAATATAATAACCATTACTTTCAAAAGATTTATTTTTATTTTATGTGTAGGTATTTTTGCCAGTATGTATGTCTATATATCATGTACATGGTGGAAGAACCTTTAGAAGTTGAGTTATAGAGCATTGAGAGACACCATATGGATGTTTGAAACTGTACCTGTGTGTACAGCAGGAGAGACACGAGCTCTTTAATCACTGAGCAATCTCTTCAGCTTTCCCATAGTAAGCACTTTTAAATGAACACTGCAGTGGCATTAAATAAGTACATTCTTATCAGCACTAACCATCTCGCAACATTCTGTCTCTTTTGTAAGATTGTATCTTATGTTTCTAAGACTGGCTTTGAACTCATTACATAACATTGAGCTTCTCTTCCAACTCCCAGTCAGCAAGTGCTGAGGTAACAACCCAACCAGGTTTATGTAGTGCTGGAGGTCATAGCTTCTAGGAAAACACTATACTAACTGAACTCCACCTAGAGACTGTAACATTTTTCTTTATATCTCCAGCAATTTTTCTACTCTAGGTTTCTCTTATAAGTAGAATCATAGTATTTGCCTCTTTCTGCTTATTTCACTTATTATCTTCTCTTATCCATTTAAAGGATGGATAATATGGTATTGTATGTTCATATATAAATTGTTTTTAGAGAAAAAAGTAAGCACATCTCTCTCTCTCTCTCTCATGTGTGTGTGTGTGTGTGTGTGTGTGTGTGTGTGTGTAAAATTACAGAAATATATAACATGGTGAAAGCTGTTAATTTTTAATTTTATCATCATTCATGCTTAGGCAATTGATAGTTTTTTTACATGTCAGGTGGTAGAGAAAAGAGATAATATAATGTGTCGGGACCTGCAAGAGAATTTATGATTTCTTTCATACAAGATAACAAATGTTATGTCAGAACAGAGGAACACATAAATTCTCCCCTACATGGCGTCAGAAAGTTTGCTTTAAGGTTAATCTTTGAGCAGGCTTTTAACAGCAATATAGTCAGGAGTGTCTGGATTGGTGAACTCAGTAGCTGGGAGAAAACTCCCATAGATGGAAAGTGGGTCGGCCAATTACCACAGCTGAATAAACATTGTACCCCAGATTTGGAAGCCTAAATCTAACCCCCTTTGAACTGTCACTTACATTTTTCACACCAAAGAAAGATGCCCACCTTTTGAGTTCTGTGGATTTTACTCAGTTGGTAGAGTGCCTGCAAGAAGCTCTGGGTTCAATCCCCAGCACCGCATAAACTAGACATGGTGGCACCCTTGTGTAATCTCACCACTTGGAAAGTAAAGTCAAGAGGATCAGAAGTTTAAGATCATCCTGGACTATGTAATGAATTTAAGGCTAGGCTGAGCTGTATGAAATTCCACCTCGAGAAATCCTCTGATGCTGCCAGATTCTCTTAAAGCATGGTGGGGGCAGTTTTCACAGCTCATAGTGCTCTGCTGGAAGACCAAAAGGCTCTGTACTAAACAGAAAGATTTACTCAGCTACATATCTGATAGGAAAGCCATCCATACGAGTGGCACACCTACAAGTGGCTTTTCTTTGGCCTGGCCTTTCTCACATTGTGGTGGCTAAAATCTGATCATACTAAGAAACAACTAGGTAAAAGGCTATGACCTCTTTTCTGAAGTCATGTAATGTTTATTTGGGATATAATCTCTTAGATCAATGGTTCTTAATCCTAATGCTGTGACCCTTATGTGTTTCCTGTGTCATGGAGACCTTCAATAGTAAAATTATTTTGTTGCTACTTTGTAACGATAACTTTGCTCCTGGTATGAATCGTAATGTAAATATCTGATATGCAGGATATCTGGTATATGACCCCGGTGAAAGGGTCATTTGACCTCCAAGGGGTCATGACTCACAGGTTGAGAACTGCTGCTTTACAAGGAAGTTCTTACAGCCAATCTGAATAGCAAGGGAGAAGAGGACTGCCAAGGTCTTACAAAATGCGAATAACTAGAGTAATTTCTGTGTTCATTTTTAGTGCCAGCATGTTTGGCAGTGTGTTTCTGAAGTGGGAAGCATCTAAGTATGGCATGGGACTCTCTATGGGATAACGGCTGAATCCTTGAATACATCAGCCTCAGCAGCTCCAAATGTCCTGCTCTCCCTCTGAGTTTGTCTACTGGGACAAAGTGGTAGAGAGGCAATAAAAGAGGAAGTGGGATGGCCCTGAGGGCTGTGTGCTTCCTCATTCAAAAAGGTCAGCTGCTAGCTGCTCTCTGCCTTTCTTTATAGTCTGAACAAGGACCAGATAATCCAAGAGTTTGCCTGGGCATACAGTCAGGTTTTAGAAAACTGACAAATATTGAAATTACTGCCAGTTTACAATTCTATACCAGCAAAAAAAAAAAAAAAAAAAGCTTTTTTGTTTGTTTGAGTAGTGAGGGAACTTACTCATCTTGAGAAAACTGAAATAAATTAACATTATTTTCTGGAGGGAAAAAAATAAACTCAGTCAAAATAGGAAAATACAAGCAGAAATGAGCTCTAATATAAAAGGCAAGTAAGACATCAAGTACAAACAACAATCAGCTGCTTGAAACGATATTAAGATTTTTAAAAAGACCTTACAATGGAGGAGTCTTAAAGCAACATCAAAAATGATTCAAGGAACTAGTGTGCTCTGGGAAATAGTCAGTAATAAATTACAAAAGGAAGTCTGCTGCACTTTCCAAGATAACCACTGAAATGACTGTTTAACAATGCAATTAGGTCCATACATGACTTGTTAGTGTCACTGTGTCTCTGTTTAGCTTGTGTTTCCATTATCTGTCCATTGCTGAGAGTGGGGTGTTGAAGTCTCCCATTCTTATCGTGTGAGGTGAAATGTGTGCTTTGAGCTTTAGTAAAGTTTCTTTTATGAATGTGGGTGTCCTTGCATTTGGAGTATAGATGTTCAGAATTGAGAGTTCATCTTGGTAGATTTTTCTCTTTGACGAGTATGAAGTGTCCCTCCTTTTTTGATAGATTTTGGTTGAAAGTCAATTTTCTTCTATATTAGAATGGCTACTCCAGCTTGTTTCTTGGGGCCATTTGCTTGGAAAATTGTTTTCCAGCCTTTTACTCTGACGTAGTAGTGTCTGTATTTGTAACTGAGGTATGTTTCCGGTATTCAGCAAAATGCTGGGTCCTGTTTTTGTATCCAGTCTGTTAGTCTATGTCTTTTTACTGGGGAATCGAGTCCATTGTTAGAGATATGAAGGAATAGTGATTGTTGCTTCCTGTTATTTTGTGATGTTATTTTTATGCTTGTGTGGCTATCTTCTTTTAAAATTATTCATATCATGGATCCTCTTTCATTTAGTTTCTATTGAAAAGTCATCTGTCATTTTTTTATTGCTCCTTTTGAGTCATTTGTGTCACTGTCCTTTTTTTGGCTTCCTTGACTATTTACTCTGTGCTGTGCATTAATAGGTGATGATAGTGTTCTCACTTCTGGGTTTTCTTTGTCTATTTCTGCCTCAGAGGCTCACAAATCTATTGCTTGATTATATGTTATATAATTTTTGCAAATGTTTCTTTAAGTATTGTTTCTGCCCCATATGCTCTTCTGGGATTCCAATTACAGATATGTCACATATTTGCAAAAAAATAACAAAATAAAGAAGAAGAAGAAGAAGAAAAGGAGGAGGAGGGTGAGGAGGAGGAGGAGAAGAGAAGGGGGGATGGAGAAGGGGGAGGAGGACAAGTGGGAGGAGGAGGAGGAGAAGAAGAAGAAGAGAAAAAGAAAAAGAAAAAGAAAGAAAGAAAGAAAGAAAGAAAGAAAGAAAGAAAGAAAGAAAGAAAGAAAGAAATAAATCCAGGCCTCATGCATGCTAGGTAAGTTATCTCCACTGAGCTATGGACCCAACTCCAAAACATACTATTTCTTCATACTATTTTATTTTGTCATGTGTTTTTAATAGTACTGACTTCAATTCTTTTTGTTTTCTCTACAATTTATCAGTCTGACCTAACCCTAATGTGGTCACATAGAAGAGAATCAATGGTAAATGGGATGCAGAAGGCAAAATTGCCATGACTAATCTATACTGATGAAAACAGGAACTACAGCTGAACAATAACAATAGCAATGATAGCTAATATTCCATGCTCACAATGTGTGTAGTGATAATTTTTTTGTTTTTCTTTTAAAAATCTATTTATTTTTTACCTTTGTATTGATTCATTGTGAAGTTCATACTATACACCTCAATTCCACTCCTCTCCCCATCCTTTTATATATGCCCTCTGTCTTTATAACCCCCTAATAAAATAAAAAAAAACATTAAAAAATAAAACCAAAAATTCCAAACAGACTAATGCCTAAAATGAAATTATCTTTCCCATACTGGAATCCAAAGTTTTTGATTAAATAACTGAGAACTTGAAAAAAGAAAAAAAAAAAGAAAGAGAGAGAGAGAGAGAGAGAGAGAGAGAGAGAGGAAGAAAGAAAATTGACAAATAGATGAACTCAGACTCCAAGTTTTTGTTATATTGAATTCTGTCAGCTTCTAAAAAGAGGTTAACAAAATTAAATAAGCTAAAATGATATACAAAATTCATCAGGTATTGCTTGGAATCTCTAAGAATATTTTGATTTTATTTGAAGGAAATCCTTCCTTGTTGTGAATGTTACCTATAATGACCTATTGATAAAAAAGGGTAGGGAGCAAGTGGAGTTTACGTAATGCAAGACACACATTCTTTTTCTGCGATAAACACAGATGACATAAACTGTATAAATGTAACAATTTTGGGGCATTAGATATCAAACAACGGGCCTTATGCCTATTAAGTATATACTCTTAAGCATTTTAAGGCTTGGTTTAGTATTGTCATGAATATTCATGGGCTGGAGAGATGGCTCAGTGGTTAAGAAATCTTGTTGCTCTTGTAGAGGACCTGGGTTCAATCATTAGCACCCATCCTACAGTTTACAGCCATCTGGTGTCTGTAACTCCAGTTCTAGGGAATCTGACATCTTCTTCTGCCCTCTGTGGGCACTGCATGCTGCTAGTGCACAGACACACATACAAACAAAATACCTATAAAAAATAAAAATAAATAACTCTTATTTTAAAAAGAATATTCACAATGTGATGCACTAGATTCCCAAAGCATTTTTTTTTTACTTTTAAAGGTACTTTAATTATGTTAATATATTGTTTTTTTTTTTTTTTTTCAGTGAATCAATGAAACATTTCTGGCAGAACTCATGCAAGGATGGTCTTAGAATCTGCAATTACACTGAAGAGTTGGGGCCAGAATGATTGAAGATGAAGGTAGGTGTACAATCTTCCTTCACCTTCCTTCTCAAGTTATTAGCCTCTGTGACTTCACTCAGTGTGTGATTTTGCTGATGTCCTTATTCTGGACCACACTGAGCTGGGTTGTCCTGTGGCAGGTGGGGTCCTCCATTTGCTCACATTGATGGCAGATTTCAAAGGAGTTTTTCTGTTTTAAAGTGACTGGGTTTCTGTGGGCATGTGCTCTGAAGCTGTGTCCTGCCATTGGTCTGTTTCTGACATTGCTGCATGTAGATAGTGTCAGACTTTGTCTTTACCCAGCAGGTCTTTACCCAGCTGAACTTCCCCAACGTTTCCAGCATTTTCCCATGGGTCTTGCTGGGCTTTCTGCATGGACAGCTCTGTCCTTTTTCTTCCTACTTCCTGACTCTACCTTGTCACTCTTGGCTGCTATATTTGTTTTGTGTTTTGGAGACAAAATTTTCTCATTTTAAAATATCTTGTTTTTTAAGAGTTTTAAATCATGAACAATATTGAGCTTTATCAAGTCTTCCTTCTGTTGTGATTATTATCTCTTTAATTGTCTTATCATGTTACTACACTGCTCAGTGGGAATATGCTAAGATTTTATTTTGTGCTGAGACCATAAACTACTGATCTTCCTTTCTCAGTCATGGAAGCTAAGACCCCATTTTATTGATTGAGTTTGGCATTTAGCAGGCTCTACATATAATATCTCATAATAATCAACCCCATTGTCCTATTGCCTTCATTCTATGCCTGCTTTCATTGACATACGGTTTAGCACTGGGTACATACACTATGTAGGGATGAGGTAGGAAAGGAGCAGGTGGGATGGGCCCCTGGAGCCTGAACTTTGTCTTCAGATATTAATGAATTAGGAATGTGAGATTAAAATTTTGACTGACATACCATGAGTCTGCATTTTTCTCTTTTTAGTCTTGGGTTTTACCTGGTGCCTACTAAGCCTGGTGATTCACAGTCTTTCCAAAGTGTAAATGTACTGGCAGTGAGCATGTGGGTACCTAGAGTCACCTAGAGCTGCAAGGGGCTCCCTATCTAGCCCTATGGGGTATGAGGAAGGGATCCTTGAAATGGACTCTCACATGCCAGGGGCCACCCAGCCCACTGTGACATGAGGAGGGAGTTTTTTGAGCAAGGGAATCTAACATTCCAGAAGCTATCCAATTGGCTCTTTTGAGGGAAACTGTATGTCTATGTGATCATAACAGCATGATTCTAAATGTGAAAATAGAACATGTACGCGCGCACGCGCGCGCACACACACACACACACACACACACACACACACACACACACAAACATGGCAGGGAATGGTCTTGCAGTGGTAGTGGTTGAGTTACCTATCTTCTGAGGTGTGTTGTCTTTGTTTTGGTTGGGGCTTTCTGTGCTCATTCAGCAAGCTAACAGCTCTTTCTCAGCCTTCCTTTGGGAAAAAGGTCAGACATAGGAGTGTAAGATGTGCATGCATGCCTTTTTATATGAACTAGAGGACAACTTACAAGAGTTGGTCCTTTCTTTCCACCATATGGATTTTGGAAGCAAATTCAGGTTTCCAAGCTTAGCATCAGGCTCCTGTATCCAGTGTAGAATCTTCCCAGCTCATTGTCACTTTCTAATTACAGTCTGGGCATCTTGAATGCCTGTGGATAAGGATCCTTTCCTCCCCCTTGAGTGTATATCTGTGAAGCTTTGGCTGTCCTTGAACTAAGAGATCTGCCTTCCTCTGCCTCCTGAGTGCTGGGATTAAAGGTGGCTAGCAAGGTTACATCTGTTGGATCATTAAGAATATGTTTAGATCTGGTATTGTTTGTCTTGTGTTGTTGTGAATGGGTATCATTAGTCCAGTGATTTATGGTTATTTTTGTTTTGTTTTGTTTTGTTTTGTTTTTTGTTTGTTTTTTTGGTTTTTTGAGACAGGGTCTCTCTGTGTAGCCCTGGCTGTCCTGGAACTCACTTTATAGACCAGGCCAGCCTCGAACTCAAAAATCCGCCTGTCTCTGCCTCCCAAGTGCTGAGATTAAAGGCATGCACCATCACGCCCAGCAGTTCAGTGATTTATATTTGATGAAATGGGTAATTTAAAAAAAAAAACTGCCATTTAAGTTGTGATAACTTACACAATAGAATTTTTTAAAGGAAAAATTTATTAGATATTTTCTTCATTTACATTTTAAATGCTATCCTCAAAGCCCCCTATATCCTCCCCCTGCTCTGCTCCCCAAACCACCCACTCCTGCTTCCTGGCCCTGGCATTCCCCTGTACTGGGGCATATGATCTTCACAATACCAAGGGCCTCTCCGCCCATTGATGGCTGGCGAGGCCATCCTCTGCTACATATGCAACTAGAGACACAGTTCTGGGGGGTGCTGGTTAGTTCATATTGTTGTTCCTCCTATAGGGTTGCCGACCCCTTTAGCTCCTTGAATCCTTTCTCTAGCTCCTTCATTAGGGGCCCTGTGTTCCATCCAATAGATGACTGTGAGCATCCACTTCTATTTCAGCAACTTAGTGCAACATAACTTTTAGATTTGTATAAATTTGTGGTTGAGACGAAAGGATTGGCATAGATCCTGAGTTCCTTAGTAGCTAAAGACAATGCCCCCTACCCCTTGCTAGCATTCCTATGTGACACTGAGCAATGCTTGCTGTCTGTCTACATTGCAGGGAACCATTGATGATTATTTGGAGTTGTTCCTGCACTTTGGCTATATGAGCCTTTGCCCTTGTGTTTACCTGTTACCAGCTGCCTTTGCTGTGTTACATAACTTCACTGAAGTCAACTCAGATGCCTTGAAAATGTGCAGGGTCTTCAAATGGCCGTTCTCAGAACCTTCAGCCAGTATTGGCCTATATGGCAGGTAACTTGTTCTGATCATGATGGCCATGGAGTTAAGTCAAAGTCTTCATCCCACCACAGGCCTCTGCTATCCTCCAGCAGAGCTGCTGCTGCTGTCTCTAGTAACACACATGGTGAGCAGTAAGAAAACACATTGGAGGCAGCAGACTAGAGAATGTAGGCTATGCACTGCTGCTCCCTGCCCAGCTCACAGGATGAAACCTTTCCAGACACTGTTGGATTCTCCATTTGGAATAGACATCTGTGGACTTGACATGTGTTTTCTGCTTGTTCTAGGGAAATACCCTTCTTGCTTTACACCTGGTCCACTGCCATGACATTCATTGTGACACCCTCAGTTTCTGTGGTAACTTATAGAAAGGCACATAGTCTTACACATAAGACACTGGTACTCTGGCCATGTGAGTCTCACATCTCTGTTTATCATTTTGGAATATGGGGCACTACTGTGCCTCCCTTGAACCCAGATAAGCTGCTGCATGAAGTAAAACACAACACAAGCTTAGTTCATAAACAATCGTAACTGAATCGTTTGGCGCAGCAACTAAAATCCTAACCTTGCAAGCCTTATTAAATCTAAATCCTCCAGTGGTGAATCCTGGTGGATCTGTCATTGAAATTGGGAGACAGTTGTAGCTACATCTTGTCCTCACACTATCTCCGTCCAAAAGGACCTCACTCTCTCCTGCTTCCTCTTTTCCTCCATTCAAGTTGTCCAAAGCTTTTTATTTTGTAAACTTAAAACTGTACTCTCTGACCAATTCTTTTGTGTCACACAAAGTAGGCAATTACCTAGTAACTACCATCTACTATCACTTTTTTTTCTAACATGGACTCCTTTAGATGGACCCTCTACATAAGTGTGGACATGGCAAAATTATTCTTTTTCATGACTTGGTATAACATTCCTATGGCATATTTATTTTGTAGTATGGTACAAGAATTCTTCCCAACTTTAGTATGACATTTATACACTCATGAGAACATTTTATTACATTTTTTTACATATTTTGTGTTCATGTGGTACAGAGGTGTGTAAACATAGCACATAGGTAAGCCAAAGGACAACTTGTGGGACTTAGTTATTGCCTTCTGAGTATTGAGCTCATGTTATTAGACTTGGTGGCAGGTGCCTTTACCTGATGAACTATTTGCTGGCCCTCTCTAATCATTTTGTGATGGATATCTGGCTTGTTTTCACCACTTGACTACTGTGCCATGAACAAAAATGAATCTGGAAATAGGAAACAGCTTATTGATATGCAATTACTATACCATACAAAATTTGCACTTAAAAGTACACAATTGATTTTTAATACATTTAGAGGCATACAATCATTCTCTCCCCACCCCCCAAAAAAACCCTCTTAAGAAGCCACTCTCTAGCCAGGCAGTGGTGTCACACTCCTATATTGTCAACACTTGGGAGGCAAATCTCTGAGTTTGAGGCTAGCCTGGTCTACAGAGTTCCAGGACAGCCAGGGCTAGACAGAGTAATCCTGTCTTGAAAAAATAAAATAGGCCATTCTCCATTTTCCCTTACCCATGATCAGTTCATATGTGAACTTGACCACCGTTTCCAGATATTCAATCAAATACTAATTGATTCAGCCATGGTAATGCCCAGCTTTCAGAAGGCTAAGGAATGAGGATCATGTTTTGGAGACCAGCCTTCGTTATATGGTGAGATCCTGTCCAAAAGACAGACAAATACAAAACTGTAATCTCTGTACTGCTGTGAAAGGTTTCTTATAGATGTGATTAAAGTCTCAAGTTTATTGAGTCCATCTAAGAGGCCCTAATTCAACCAAGTGAAAGGTTTTCCATAGAAATCCCTCCAGTACACTGCAATTTCATCCTGAGAACTCCTGTTCTCTAAATACCTGTCTTGTGGATTCATGCTTGCATATACAGCCAGAAAAGCTAAGTCCTTGCAGAAAACTTCTCATTAGGATAGATCTGGCGGATATAATCCTGAGTGAGGTAACCCAATCACAAAAGAACTCACATCATATGCACTCACTGATAAGTGGATATTAGCCCAGAAACTTAGAATACCCAAGATAGTATTTGCAAAACACATGAAAATCAAGAATAAGGAAGACCAAACTGTGGATACTTCATTCCTTCTTAGAATAGGGAACAAAATACCCATGGAGGGAGTTACAGAGACAAAGTTTAGAGCTAAGATGGAAGGAAGAACCATCCAGAGACTGCCCCTCCAGGGGATCCATACCATAATCAGCCACCAAACACAGGCACTATTGCATATGCCAGCAAGATTTTGCTGACATGACCCTGATATAGCTGCCTCTTGTGAGGCTATACCAGTGCCTGGAAAATGCAGAAGTGGATGCTCACAGTTATCTATTGGATGGAACACAGGATCCCCAATGGAGGAGCTAGAGAAAGTACCCAAGAGCTGAAGAGGTCTGTAACACTATAGGAGGAACAATATGAACTAACCAGTACTCCCTGAGCTCATGTCTCTAGCTGCATATGTAGCAGAAGATGGCCTAGTTGGCCATCATTGGGAGGAGAGGCCCTTGGTCTTGCAAAGATCATATGCCCCACTAAGGGGGAATGCCAGGGCCAGGAAGCAGAAGTGGGTGGGCTGGGGAGCAGGGTGGGGGGAGGGTATAGGTGACTTTCGGGATAGCATTTAAAATGTAAATGAAACTATTTAATAATTTTTTTTAAAAGGGGGCCTTTCATGCAGCCTAGGCTGAACTTGAATTCCTATATAGCAGAGAATGCCCTTAGAATTATCATCTCTTTCCTCTGGAGCACAGGGGTTATACATAGGCATCACCACACACAGCTTATAAGATTCCCCTTGTAAAGTTTTATTAGTTAAACTCCTTGATACTCCCAGTCCTCTTCACAATCCTCTCCTTCCTAAAGTCTTTTCTCTCTCTTTTTTTAATTAGATATTTTCTTTATATTACATTTCAAATACTATCCCTAAAGTACCCTATATCCTTCCCCTGCCCTGCTCCCCTACCCACCCACTCACACTTTTTGGCCCTGAAGTTCCCCTGTACTGGGGCATATAAAGTTTGCAAGATCAAGGGGCCTCTCTTCCCAATGATGGCCAACTAGGCCATCTTCTGCTACATATGCAGCTAGAGACACGAGCTCTGGGGATACTGGATACAGAAAGGGCTCCCTAAAGTCTTAAGGAACATTGGTCTCCTTTCTATCCCCATGGATTTGTTTGGTCTGCAGATTTCAAATAAATTGGTTCATACAGTCTATGCTTTTCATGTGTGTGTGAATGACTACTTTCATTTGGCTTAAAAAATTATGTTTTTTAATTTAAAACATGTGTTCATTTATTTTACATTATTTTATGTATATGGGCATTTTGGCTGTATGTATATCTGTATAACACACATACACAGTGCCTTCAAAGATTAGACGAGGAAGTCAGATTTCTGGGGTTAGAGTTGTGGAGATGGTTGTGTTAGAGTTGCGGAGATGGTTGTGAGCAGTCATGTAGGTACTGGAATGAACCTGGATCCTTTGGGTCCTCTGAGCCATTTCTCTGGTCCAGTAGGGTTAACATTAAAAAGAAAATTTGAGGAAGGGTCTCAATATGTGTAGCAGACTAGGCTGGCCTTGAACTAAGAGGTCTTCCTGCCTCTGCCTTCTGAATACTGCAATTAAAGGCATGTGCTATCAAACCTAGCCCTCATGTGACATGTTTGAAATGTCATTGATGTAGTATATGTTTTAGTACTTTGTTCCTTCTATAACTGGATAATATTCTACTCTATGGAAATGATTAGTTTATCTATTTTCATCAGTTCATGAGTGTGTGTTTTTTTCCCACTTTGTGGCTACTGTGAGTACTGTGAATGTTTGTTTATATGTTTTGGTGTAAACATCTAATTATTTTTAGTTTTTGTTTATGATGATGATGCATGTATTTAATGTGTGTATACATGAACAAAGGCATTCCTGTGGAGGTCAGATACAACTTTTAAAAATCAGTTCTCTCCTTCCACTTTTACTTACGTTCCAGGAATCAAACTTGGGTCTTCATGCTAGAGAGGCATGATTTTTTTTCAATTTTTATTAGATATTTTCTTCATTTACATCTCAAATGTTATCCCGAAAGTTCCCTATACCCTCCCCCAACTCCCGACCTGCTCCCCTACACACCCACACCCACATCTTGGCCCTGGCGTCCCCCTGTACTGGGGCATGTAAAGTTTGCATGACCAAAGGGTCTTTCTTCCCAATGATGGCCCACTAGGCCCTCTTCTGCTAGATATGTAGCTAGAGACACGAGCTCTGGGAGTACTGGTTAGTTTATATTGTTCTTCAACCTATAGGGTTGGAGACCCCTTCAGCTCTTTTGGTGCTTTCTCTAGTTCCTCCATTGGGAACCCTGTGTTCCTTCTAATAGCTGACTGTGAGCATCCACTTCTGTGTTTGCCAGGCATTAGCATAGCCTCACATGAGACAGCTATATCAGGGCCCTTTCAGCAATATCTTGCTGGATTATGCAAGTGTCTGCCTTTGCTGGCTGATTATAGGATGAATTCCTGGCTGTAGCAGTCACTGGCTGGACCATCCTTTTGTCACAGCTCCACAGGTGATCTCTGTAACTCCTTCAATAAGTGCTTTGTTCCTAATTCTAAGAAGGTGCGAAGTGTCCACACTTTGGTCTTCATTCTTCTTGAGTTTCATATGTTTTGCAAATTGTATCTTAGGTAATCTAAGTTTCTGGGCTAGTATCCACTTATTAGTGAGTACATGTTATGTGAGTTCTTTTATGATTGGGTTACTTCACTCAGGATGATACCCTCCAGGTCCATCCATTTGCCTAGGAATTTCATAAATTCATTGTTTTTAATAGCTGTGTAGTACTCTATTGTGTAAATGTACCACATTTTCTGTATCCATTCCTCTGTTGAGGGACATCTGGCTTCTTTCCAACTTCTAGCTATTATAAATAAGGCTGCTATGAACATAGTGGAGCATGTGCCCTTATTTCCAGTTGGAGCATCTTCTGGATATATGCCCAGGAGAGGTATTGATTTTAATCATTGACCCAACTTGCAAGCATAGTTTTTTGTTTCTCTTGGTATCTACCTAACACTAGATTTGCTGGGTCATAGAACTTACTGCTTGCCACTTAGGTTTTTTTTTTTTTTTTTTCACTAATATTCAGTGTGTGTGTGTGTTTATGTGTGTGTGTGTGTGTGTGTGTGTGTGTGTGTGTGTATGTGTGTGTGCACTCACACCCTGACACATGAGTCTGTTTTTTTGCTTCCATCTTTTCTAGGGTACTGTACTGGCTAGGTTTGTGTCAACTTGACACAGCTGGAATTATCACAGAAAAAGGAGTTTCAGTTGGGGAAATGCCTCCATGAGATCTAGCTGTGAGGCATTTTCTCAATTAGTGATCAAGGGCCCCTTGTGGGTGGGACCATCTCTGGGCTGGCAGTCTTGGGTTCTATAAGAGAGCAGGCTGAGCAAGCCAGGA
>LR755127.1:1589165-1656878 GCA_902729485.2 Mus minutoides | reverse complement strand
GGCTGAGCAAGCCAGGAGAAGCAAGCCAGTAAAGAACATCCCTCCATGGCTTCTGCATCAGCTCCTGCTTAAGTTCCAGTCCTGACTTCCTTTGGTGATGAACAGCAGTATGGAAGTGTAAGCCGAATAAACCCTTTCCTTCCTAACTTGCTTCTTGGTCATGATGTTTGTGCAGGAATAGAAACCCTGACTAAGACAGGTACCGAATGGAACTCAGTTTATCAGGCTTTTGTAGCACACTGAGCATTCTGTCTGACCCTATGCTTAACACTTTGAGGAACTAGAAGACTAGTTCTCCACATGCTCAAGAACAGTTGACATATTCTTATTTTAGCTTTTCTCAGGGTGTGAAGTGACATGTCAGTGTGGTTCATGTGCATTTCCCTGACGTGTTGTGATGGTGTCTTTTCATGTGCTAAGTAGTTATTTGTGTATCTTTTTTTGAACTATCCTGTTCCAATTATTTGTTCTGTTCTAACTTAAAAAAAAAACCTGTTTGATTATCACCATTCAAGTTCCTACTTTACTCCCGTAAGATTTACTCCTACACTGTCTTATGAGAGTCTTGTAGTTTCAGCTTTTGCACTCATGTGTACGACTCCACTTACACTTCTAAAGGTTTATAGCATCATTTAAAAGAAGAGAAACTGGATAGAGAGTCCAGTTGTTAGAACTGGCTGCTCTTACAGATGAACACTCTTCAATTCTCAGCATCCTAATGGAAGCTCACAACCACTTTTAACTCTAGTTCCTGGCTATCTAATATCCCTTTCTGGCCTCTGCAGGTACCAGGCCAATATGTAGTATATTGACATACGTACAGGCAAAACACCCATACACATAAAATTAAATGAAAATTTAAAAATTATGGCTGAGGATATAGTTTTTCTGGAAAGTACTTGCTTACTATGCATGAGACTCTGGATTCAATCAGTACAAAAAAAAATGAATTAAAAAACTAGAAACAATTACAGTATTGTGTTTAAAACAAAATGTGCAATGTGTACTCTTTTTGTATTCTGATCTCAGCTGAGAACAATATTTGAAATGAGCCAGTGCTCACTCTGTAGGACAAATAGATGCTTTCATAAACACGTCACTCTTGAATGGAGTGCAGCTTATGACCTATTTACTTATAAAGTAGCCTAACAGCTTGCCTTCAGAGCGTGGGGGGAAGGAGGAAAGATTCCACTGTGAGAAGTAGGGCAAAAAAAAAAACTGCACAAAAACTAATTTGGTCTAAACAAGGGTGCTTAGAATTTTCTGTGTCTTTCAGAGACTACTTTCTCCTTGCTAAGAGAGGATGAATAAAACTGTCTTTGGATGTCTTGTGACCTGGAAATATTTAATGTAAACATAATAGCTCTTTTATTTCTATAAAATGAAAGATGGTTTAAGTTATACATGCCTCATCATACCAGGCTGTTTGTTAAATATAATTCACAGGACTCATGGTATAGTTGTAATCCTGGCTTAGTTTCATTTTAGCAAAAGGAAAATAATGGGACCAGCATAAGGGGAAGAAAACACAGGCTTCTTAGCCTCCTTTTTTCCTTCTAGTCTAGTGGGGGTAGGGAAGTGTATCAACATGTTCTGTTCTCCAGCAACAAAAGCACAGACACATGCCCAGTGCACGTAATGTTGCCACCTAGAAAGTCCTAGCACCAGGATTTTATTTTTATTTTATATTTTACATCTATCTATCTATCTATCTATCTATCTATCTATCTATCTATCTATCTATCTATCTATCTATCTTGGAGCACACATATTTACATATATATATGAGTGTATGTATGTGTGTATATGTGTCACTGTATATATATGGATCTTGGAAAACAACTTGCAAGAATTAGTTCTCTCCTTCCACTACATGGGACCCAGGGATCAAACTCAGGCTGTCACTCTCAGCAGCAAGCACCTTTACATGCTGAAACAAACTATCTTACTATATCCAGAACCCAAGGCTTGGCTGTGACTGGTGGTCACATGGTGTTGTGCAGCAATTTTCTAACAGATAAAATATTCCATCCTATGGGGAACTTGGTTAATTGAATCTCAGGAAATAAACAACTCAAAGTATTCAGGAAGTCTTTCAAACTGACCACATGCAGTAGACTCTTCTTTTCCCAAAAGTATATTAATTATAAAAATGGTGGAGAGTCTGTCTCAGATCAGCCAAGATGCCTGAAAGAGACAGAGAACAGCTGACATGCTTAGAAGCATTCTCCAACCCACCCAGCTGCCTGCAGACTGTACAGTGAGTGTCAAGTTCCCAGCTTGTCACTCATGCTGGAGTGGGCCTTGGTGATGCAGCTGTCTTTGAGTCATTTCTACTCCTGTAACTGACCTCTTACCCATACTCCTGTAAATAATCCCAATGAAATTCATTAGTTCACCAGGCTGGATTTTGGTAGTATCCTTACTTTGGTCTGTCATCATTTCTCTATTTGCAGTAAGTAGATATTTGTTTACATCTCCCCAGGAATAGGATCAAACAGCACACAGGCATTCTGTCTAGCAACTGTCAAAAGTAGACATGACCAGAAGAAAGCCAGATGTCTGCCATAACTCATATCGTACATACCATCTGTATGAGCTGATACAGTAGGCTTTGCTGCTTCTGCTTTGTGAGCATTTTTGAAGCTTCCTCTGCAAGTGGGCCTTTTCATTATTATTTGTTTTGTGGGAGGGTCTCATGTGTCTCAGGCTGGTCTCAAGTCTCAAACTCACTATGTAGCCTCCAATGGCCTTAAGCTCTTGATCCTCTGGTCTCAACCTCCAGAGTGTCAAGATTATAGGAACACATCTGGCCCTCCTGCCCTATCCAGTTCTCCCCCTCCTTTTCAGTCTCCATTCTATCATTAAGACATGAAAACCTTTTAAATGTACTTGTATTATTATTGAATGTACCAACACTTGTAACTTTCTGAAGAACTAACTTTTCAGCCATGAGAACTCTTTCTATTTGAAAAATTATATTCATTGCTAGAGGGACTCAAGGATGTTCTCTTCTACTAGTTTCCACACAATTTCCTCTGAGTGTCATCTCAGTGGTCACAGGTCATGTATCTTTCTTATCAGTGTTCTCTCAGTGCTGAGCAGATGTAAGGATACATTTCAAATGTGCCATTGGAATGCTTGACAGAGTAGAATAGCATTATGATTCACATTCAACCAGAGCACTTAAATGAGTGGTTCTCAACCTGTGGGTTGAGTGAGACCCAATTACAAATTGAATATCATATATCCTGCATATCAGGTCTTTACGTAACAATTCAGAATAGTAGCAAAATTACAGTTATGAAATAGAAAAAAATAATTTTGTTTGTGGGGGTCACCACAACATGAGGTATTAAAGCATCACAGAATTATGGAGGTTGAGAACCACTGGTTTAGACTCTAAAGTTTAGAGGTTTGCTGAAAATATGTAATTTGGTTGATGGTCACCACAGTTAGCATATGTATCTGTGTTTCTAAACACCAAATGTTCTAACAGAGGAGCTTGGCTAAAAGATGGGTTAAGGGCCTTCTAGTCTATGTAGCTTCTCTGTATCTGATTTGTTAAAAAGGAAGGAGAGAAGCTATTCATATTTCAAACTTAAACACTAACTACGTGAGACAGGATAATCACAGGTAAGTGCCACCATAATGTAATGGTGCATTGTATATAACAGAAAGATGTTTCAGGGCCAAGGCAGATGGCTCATCCCAGAAAGGCACTTGCTGTTCAAGCTTAGGGTTCCGAGTTTTATCTCCAGATCCCATAGTGTAAGCAGAGAATCAACTTGTGCAAGTTGTCTTCTGACGTCCACAGTACTCTGTGAAATATACCTCTTCCATCCCCATGCACACACATACAATAATGAATATTTTTAAATTTTCTTTATTAGATATTTTCATTTACATTTCAAATGCTATCCCTAAAGTCCCCTATACCCTCCCCCTGCCCTGCTACCCTACCCACTCACTCCCACTTCTTGGCCCTGGCATTCCCATGTACTGGGGCATATAAAGTTTGTAAGACCAAGGGGCTTCTCTTCCCAATGATGGCCGACTAGACCATCTTCTGCTACATATGCAGCTATAGACACAAGCTCTAGGGGTAGTGTTTAGTTCATATTGTTGTTCCACCTATAGGGTTGTAGACCCCAATGGCTCTTGGATACTTCTCTAGCTCCTATATTGGAGACCCTGTGTTCCATCCTATAGATGACTGTGAGCATCCACTTATGTATTTGCCAGTCACTGACAAAGCCTCACAGGAGACAGCTATATCAGGGTCCTTTCAGCAAAATCTAAGTGGCATATGCAATAGTGCCTGCATTTGGTGGCTGATTATAGGATGGACCCCTGTGTGGGGCAGTCTATGGATGGTCCAACCTTTCGTCTTAGCTCCAAACTTTGTCACTGCAACTCCTATCATGGATATTTTATTCCCTATTCTAGGGAGGAATGAAGTATCCACGTGTTGGTCTTCCTTCCTGATTTTTTTGTGTTTTGGAAGTTGTATCTTGGGTATTCTAGGTTTCTGGACTAATATCCACTTATCAGTGAGTACATATGAAGTGACTTCTTTTTTTTTTTTNTGTAAATGTACCAAATTTTTTGTATCCATTCCTCTGTTGAGGGACATCTGGGTTCTTTCCAGCTTCTGGCTATTATGAATAAGGCTGCTATGAACATAGTGGAACATGTGTCCTTATAACCAGATGGAAACTCTTCTGGATATATGCCAAGTAGAGGTATTGCTGGATCTTCTGGTAGTACTATGTCCAATTTTCTGAGTGTAATTGGGTTACCTCACTCAGAATGATACCCGCCAGATACATCCATTTGCCCAAGAATTTCATAAATTCATTGTTTTTAATAGCTGAATAGTATTCCATTGTGTAAATGTACCACATTTTCTGTATCCATTCCTCTGTTGAGGGACATCTGGGTCCTTTCCAACTTCTGGCTATTATAAATAGGGCTGCTATGAACATAGTGGAACATGTGTCTTTATTACCAGTTGGAACATCTTCTGGGTATAGGCCCAGGAGAGGTATTACTGGATCTACTGGAAGTACTATATCTACTTTTCTGAGGAACCTCCAGAGTGATTTCCAGAGTGGTTGTACCACTTGCAATCCCACAAGCAATGGAGGAGTGTTCCTCTTTCTCCACATCCTTGCCAGCATCTGCTGTCACCTGAATTTTTGATTCTAGCCATTCTGCATTGTGTGAGGTGGAATCTCAGGGTGTTTTGATTTGCATTTCCCTGGTGATTAAGGATGTTGAACATTATTTCAAGTGCTTCTCAGCCCTTCCCTATTCCTCAGTTGAGAATCCTTTGTTTAGTTCTGTACCCCCTTTTTAATGGGGTTATTTGAATTTCCAGAGTTCAGCTTCTTGAGATCTTTGTATATATTAGATATTAGTTCCCTATCAGATTTAGGATTGGTAAAAATTCTTTCCCAATCTGTTGGTGGCTTTTTTTGTCTTATTGACAGTACTTTTTGCCCTACAAAAGCTTTGCAATTTTATGAGGTCCCGTTTGTCGATTCTTGATCTTATAGCACAGGCCACTGCAGTTCTGTTCAGGAATTTTTGCCTTGTGCCCCTATCTTTGAGGTTTTTCCCACACTTTCTCCTCTATAAATTTCAGTGTCTCTGGTTTTATGTGGAAGTCTTTTATCCACTTAGACTTGAGCCTTGTACAAGGAGATAAGAATGGATTTGCTGGGCGAGGTGGCTCACGCCTTTAATCCCAGCACTTGGGAGGCAGAGGCAGGCAGATTTCTTAGTTAGAGGCCAGCCTGGTACACAGAGTGAGTTCCAGGACAACCCGAGCTACAAAACAAACAAACAAACAAACAAACAAAACAACAACAACAACAACAAAAGAATCAATCAACTTATATTCTTCTGCATGATAATCACCAGTTGTGCTAGCACCATTTGTTGAAAATGCTGTCTTTTTTCCACTGGATGGTTTTAGCTGCCTTGTCAAAGATCAAGTAACCATAGGTGTGTGGATTCATTTCTGGGTCTTCAATTGTATTCCATTGATCTACCTGTCTGTCACTATAACAGTACCATGCAGTTTTTATCATAATTGCTCTGTAGTATATCTTGAGGTCAGGCATGGTGATTCCCCCAGAGGTTCTTTTATTGTTGAGAATAGTTTTTGCTATCCTAGGTTTTTTGCTATTCCAGATGAATTTGCAAATTTCCCTTTCTAACTCAGTGAAGAATTGAGTTGGAATTTTGGTGGGGATTGCATTGAATCTGTAGATTGCTTTTGCAAGGACAGCCATTTTTACCATATTTGTCCTGCCAAACCGTAAGCATGAGAGATCTTTCCATCTTCTGAGATCTTCTTCAATTTCTTTCTTCAGAGACTTGAAGTTCTTGTCACACAGATTTTCACTTCCTTAGTAAAAGTCACCCCAAGGTATTTTACATTATTTGGGACTATTGTGAAGGGTGTTGTTTCCATAATTTCTTTCTCATCCTGTTTATCCTTTGTGTAGAGAAAGGACACTGATTTGTTTGAGTTAATTTTATATTCAGTCACTTTGCCGAAGTTGTTTAACAGGTTTAGGAGTTCTCTGGTGGCATTTTTAGGGTCTCTTATATATACTATCATATCATCTGCAAACAGTGATATTTTGACTTCTTCTTTTCCAATTTGTATCCTCTTGATTTCCTTTTTTTGTCGAATTGCTCTGGCTAGGATTTCAAATACTATATTGAAAAGGTAGGGAGAAAGTGGGCAGCCTTGTGTAGTCCCTGATTTTAATGGGATTGCCTCCAGCTTCTCTCCATTCACTTTGATGTTGGCAACTGGTTTTCTGTATATTGCTTTTATTATGTTTATGTATGGGCCTTGAATTCCTGATCTTTCCGTGACTTTTATCATGAAATGGTGTTGGATTTTGTCAAATGCTTACTTAACATCTAATGAGATGATCATGTGATTTTTGTCTTTGAGTTTGTTTATATAGTGGATTATGTTGATGGATTTCCATATATTAAACCATCCCTGTGTCCCTGGGATGAAACCTATTTGGTTTTGATGGATGATGGTTTTGATGTGTTCTTGGATTTGGTTTGTGAGTAGTATTTTTGCATCAATATTCATGAGAGAAATTGGTCTGAAGTTCTCTTTCTTTGTTGGATCTTTGTGTGGTTTAGGTATCAGAGTAATTGTGGCTTCATAGAATGAATTGGGAATAGTTTGAGTAGAGTTGGAATTAGGTCTTCTTTGAAAGTCTGATAGAACTCTGCACTAAACCCATCTGGTCCTGGGCTCTTTTTGGTTGGGACACTATTAATGACTATTTCTATTTCCTTAGGGGAAATGGGACTGTTAAGATCATTAATCTGATTTTCATTTAACTTTCCTACTTGGTATCTGTCTAGGAAGTTGTCCATTTCATCCATGTTTTCCAGTTTTGTTGAGTATAGCCTTTTGTAGTAGGATCTGAGGATGTTTTGGATGTTGTAATGTCTCCTTTTTTATTTCTGATTTTGTTAATTAGGATACTGTCCCTGTGCCCACTAGTTATTCTGGGTAAGGGTTTATCTATCTTTTTGATTTTCTCAAAGTACCAGCTCCTGCTTTGGTTGATTCTTTGAATAATTCTTTTTGTTTCCACTTGGTTGATATCAGCCCTGTGTTTGATTATTTCCTGCCATCTACTCCTCTTTGATGAATTTTCTTCCTATCATTCTAGAGCTTCTAGGTGTGCTGTCAGACTGCTAGTGTATACTCTCTAGTTTCTTTTTGGAGGCACTCAGGGCTATGAGTTTTCCTCTTAGGACTGCTTTCATTGTGTCCCACATTTTCATTAAACTGTAAAAAGTCTTTAATTTCTTTCTTTTTTTTTCTTCCTTGACCAAGTTATCACTGAGTAGTGTGGTGTTCTGTAGGGAGTGGCAGTTGATCCGGAATGGCAGTTGCTCCGGAATGGCAGTTGCTCTGGAATGGCAGTTGCTCGGGAATGGCAGTTGCTCAGGAACGGCAGTTGCTCTGGAATGGCAGTTGCTTGGGAAAACCCTGGCTCCCTCTTCAGGCCCTCCTCAGGCAGTAGTCCCTCCCAAAGGGAAAATATGCTTGTAGTACCAATGAAGGGAAAATATGCTAATGGCTGTGGCTTGTGGCACCAATGAACGGGCCACATGCAAATGAGGTGTGGCTTGGTGCACCAATCAGCAACCACTATGACACCCCTCCCCGTTCCCTGGGAGTGTATAAAAGCAGCAGCTCTGCTGCTTTCCAGGGTCCTGGGAATCAACAAGCAAGGTGCTCCAGAATAAAGCTGACTGAAAAGATCCCGGTGGTGGCGTGTCTTTCTTGCTGGTAGACGGAGGCAGGGAGGCACGCTGCAGTGTTCAGTTTCCACGTGAATGTTGGCTTTTTTATTATTTATGTTGTTATTGAAGATCAGCCTTAGTCTGTGGTGATCTGATAGGATGCATTGGATAATTTCAATATTTTTGTATCTGTTGAGGCCTGTTTTGTGACTAATTATATGGTTAATTTTGGAGGAGGTACCATGAGGTGCTGAGAAGAAGATATATCTTTTTGTTTAAAGATAAAATGTTCTGTAGATATCTGTTAAATCCATTCATTTCATAACTTCTGATAGTTTCCATGTGTCTCTGCTTAGTTTCTGTTTCCAGGATCTGTCCATTGGTGAGAGTGGGGTGTTGATGTCTGCCAGTATTATTGTGTGAGGTGCAATGTGTGCTATGAGCTTTACTAAAGTTTCTTTAATGAATGTGGCTGCCCCTGCATTTGGAGAGTAGATATTTAGAATTGAGAGTTCATCTTGGTAGATTTTACCTTTGATGAGAATGAAGCGCCTTCTTCTTGTCTTTTTTGATACCTTTGGGTTGGAAGTCAATTTTATTCAATATTAGAATGGCTACTCCAGCTTATTTCTTCATACTGTTTGCTTGGAAATTTGTTTTCCAGCCTTTTACTCTGAGGTAGTTTCTGTCTTTATCCCTGAGGTGGGTTTCCTGTAAGCTGCAAAATGTGTCCTATTTGTGTAGCCTGTCTGTTAGTCTATGTCTTTTTATTGGGAAATTGAGTCCATTGATCTTAAGAGAAATCAAAGAACAGTAATTGTTGCTTCCTGTCATTTTTGTTGTTAAAGTTGGTATTCTGTTCTTGTGGCTGCCTTCTTTTAGGTTTGTTGAAGGATTACTTTCTTGCTTTTTCTAGTGTTTAGTTTTCATCTTAATGTTGGTGTTTTTCCTTTATTATCCTTTGAAGGGCTCTATTTGTGGAAAGATATTGTGTGAATTTGGTTTTGTCATGGAATACTTTGGTTTCTCCATCTATGGTAATTGAGAATTTTGCTGGGTATAGTAGCCTATGCTGGCATTTATGTTCTCTTATTGTTTGTGTAACATCTGACTATGATCTTCTGGCTTTCATAGTCTCTGCTGAGAAGTCTGTTATAATTCTAATAGACCTGCCTTTGTACTTGAACTTTCCCCCTTACTGCTTTTAATATTCTGTCTTTATTTAGTGCATTTGTTGTTCTGATTATTATGTGTCTGGAGGAATTTCTTTTCTGGTCCAGTCTATTTGGATTTCTGTAGTCTTCTTGTATGTTCATGGGCATCTCTTTCTTTAGGTTTGGGAAGTTTTCTTCTATAATTTTGTTGAAGAATTTGATGGCCTTTTAAGTTGAAAATCTTCATTCTCATCTACTCCTATTATCCATAGGTTTGGTCTTCTCATTGAGTCTTGGATTTCCTGGATGTTTTGAGTTAGGATCTTTTTATATTTTGCATTTTCTTTGATTGTTGTGCCCATGTTCCCAATGGAATCATCTGCACCTGAGATTCTCTCTTCCATCTCTTGTATTCTGTTGCTGATGCTCACATCTATTGTTTCTGATTCCTTTCCTAGGGTTTCTATCTCCAGAGTTGTTTCCCTTTGGGTTTTCTTCTTTGTTTCTACTTCCATTTTTAGATGTTGTATGGTTTTGTTCAATTCCATCGCCTGTTTGGTAGTGTTTTCTTGTAATTCTTTAAGGGATTTTTGTGTTTCTTCTACCTGTTTAGTAGTGTTTGCCGGTAGTTCTTTAAGGACTTTTGCCTGTTAAGCAGTGTTCTTCTTTAATTCCTTGAGGGATTTTTGTGTTTCCCCTTTAAGGGCTTCCCCTTGTTTAGCAGTATTCTCCTGTAATTCCTTGAGGGATTTTTGTACTTCCTCTTTAAGGGCTTCTACCTGTTTAGCAGTGTTCTTCTGTATTTTTTAAGTGAGTTATTAATGCCCTTCTTAAAATCTTCTACCACTATCATGAGATATGATTTTAAATCCGTGTCTTGCTTTTTGGGTGTGTTGTGGTGTCCAGGACTCGTTGTGGTGCGTGTACTGGGTTCTGATGATGCCCAGTATTCTTTGTTTCTGTTAGTAAGATTCTTATGTTTGCCTTTTGCCATCTGGCAATCTCTGATTCATGTTCAAGCTGTCTCTGGTTGGAGCTTCATCCTCTTGTGATTCTGTTAGCCTCTATCAGCACTCCTGGGAGTCCAACTCTCATCTGAGTTCCAGTGGTCAGAGCACTCTCTGCAGGCAAGTTCTTCTCTTGCAGGGCAGGTGTCCAGCAGTCTGTAGCTCTGAGCCACCTCCTGAGTTCTGGGGTCAGAAGCCTCCCTGTAGGCCGACTCTCCTCTGGCAAAGAATGTGCCCAAGGGTCTGGGTCTCAGCTCTGCCTCCAGGCTGAGGATGATGGCCTGAGTGGACTCTAACCAAGATGCTCTGTTGCTTCCATTGCAGTGCTCTCAGGAGATCAGGAGGTCCTGGGTGTGCTAGGGGTCCTGCAGCAAGGACAGTCATTTGGTGCCCTAGACACCCTTGGCTGGCCCCGACCAGAATAGATCCCAGCCTCTGGTCGGGCGGTGTTCCTTTGTCCCTGTTCCTGCTGGCAGAAAACCCTCCGTGATTCTTGAAGCTGATGTTGCATTCCACTCGCCTGTGATCCCAAGGTGACACCAAGGTCCTTCGGCATGGAGAGCACTCTGGAGCCCTTAGCAACCTCCGCTGGGCTCAGAAGGAAGATGGTGGGGCATGAATATATTTTAAAAAGCCATTTTAAAAAATGGCTTCATAAAATGATTTTGTATGAAATGATACTTAAGGGAAAAAAAAACCCCTGAGTGTAATTTAGTTAGGCAATACTTTTATGTATTTTGTATACAGTAACTTTTGAGGTTGGGTAAAATAATTAAGAGATATATACCTGGTAGACAGGGAATGCTGGCTTTGGAGGGATGAGTTTTCTGATGCAAGGCTACCTCAAGTTCTCTGTGTAGTTGCTGTTTTTCCATTTGAGTATCTTCTGTCTCTAATAGGTCCATGCTATGCATTTGGAATGTTCTTGATATATCCTTGTAGTTTACTCATTAATATGTGTTAATGTTATTATATATAGAAAATAATAGCCTATTACTTTTATATACTAACAGCAGTTAGCTAAGAGCATAGTCAGTGTTGGTGAAATCCTTCATGTCCTGGATGAATATTCAATGTAGAATTATTATTAGTTTTCATAATTATATATGCCACTGTGTTTGTATTCCTCTCTTCCTCTTCCTTTTTCTCCTGTTTCCTCTCTGTCTACAAGTCCAGCTCCAAGAGACATAACACTGTCTTCTGACCTCTGCACACACACACATGCACATACACACACACACACACACACACACACACACACACACACACACACACATGCACACACAATCTGAAAAAGAAAGAAATCCAAAGTCATAGAGAATTCTAGGAAGATTAGTCTAAATGAGACTCTACTTCCAAAAAAGGGAGGTTGGGTGGGTGGAAAGAAGTCTTAGCATTAAGAGAGAGTATACAGCTCTTTTAGAGGATCTGAGTTCAGTTCCCAGCACCCAAGCACTCATGTTTGACAGAACACACTGCCTATAATCCAGTTCAAGGGCATCTAATGCCCTTTTCTGGACTATGCAGACACCCCCATAAAATGTATTTGCATATTAAAAATAAAATAAACATTTTTAAAAGACAGACTTTCACTGTGGCCTAGCCTAACCTAAACTCACCTCATTATCTTCTCAAATGCTGGTATTACAGGTATGAGTCACCAAAACCTGGCTTAAATATCTTTTAGTGGCTATAATATTTACTATAGTAGTAGTCTTAATTAAAAATCATGTGTAAGAGATGAATGGTATGTGTGTGTGTGTGTGTGTGTGTGTGTGTGTGTGTGACTGAGTGTTTGTATGACATTATGAAATAATGTGTGTTTTTAAAAGGCTAATCTGGGCTACATAAAACCTGAACTTGTATGATTGGCATGGGATCTGTACAGAAGAGACTTAATCCAGGAGGCTGAGCCTGCTTCTTTTAGAAGGGCCTGTGTGTTTCAAAAACAAAAAAGAAAAAACAAAAAAAAACCCCAAAAAACAAAAAAACACCTACATTTCTCTCAAATATGGAATCCAGATTTGTGGTTTTGTGTGTGTATTTGTCCCTGAAGTAGAAAGGAGACCAAGACAGGAGAATAGAAGATATGAACAGAGGAAGGAAGAGAACAGAGTGCAATATAGTTATATTGGGACCTGAAAGCAGACAATGGAAGGAAGGGAACCATCAGGAGGTGCAGGGTGGGGGAGACAGTGAAAGAGGAGAAAGAATAAGACACAGTATGATAAAAGATATATAATAAACCCCATAAGTTTGTATGCTAACTTCAAACATAGTTAACAAGGGGTTGAGGATATAATTCTGTTAATAAAATGTTTTCACAAAGCCCTAGATTTGATCCACAGCATCCCATAATTGTATGTGGTAGTGCCTTCCTTTAACCCCAATATTTAGGGGTTGGAGGTAGGAGTTCAAGGCCATTTTTGGCTACATGGTGAGTTTGAGGCAATTCTGTGATATATGAGACCCTGTCTAAAAACAATCAAATAAGCAAATAAACAAATAAAAACCAAAAAAATGAACAGACAGTAAAGGGAATGTTGAAGTACAATAAGGTAGAAAAGACCAATTATTAGATACTGATTTATTGATTTATTTAGTGACTTACTTCAAGCACTATATGCAGTACCTATTTGCCAAGCATGACAACACAACATGATCTGGAGAAATAGTTGAAACAATGGGCCTGTTGCCCTAGCCTTGTAAACTTCTGTAAAAATCTCTTGCTTGCTTCATCTTGTGGTTTTAGACTACGAACGAAGAATGCAACCTGGATCTCATACCAAGGCCTTTCAGGAGTTACCCTGGCATTGTCCTACTAGTGATATATCTCTTCCACTGTCATTGATGTTGGAGTGCTTATTCCAAAGAGATTTCTGCAACAAAATGAAAGAAGGAAGCAAAAGAGGTTGAAGGGAGGGAAAAAAGGAGAATGAGAGGGAGGGAAAGAAATCTCTAAAGAGTTGCAAGCTTTTCCTAGGTCTCACATCTCGCCTGTAACTGACTAACAAGGGGAAACTGCGACCTCAAAAAGAGGTCTGTATTAAGTTAAGCATCTTTAGGTTGGTGTGACCACAGGAAGAACAGTAAGGAACTCTCCAGCCTCACATAGGAAGCAAGTGCAGTATGTGAAAGGCTTTCAGAGCACTGTGGTCACTTCTAGTCTGTAGAGTCTCTGCAAACAGCTGACAGTATACTATGAGCCTCTGCTTTTCTTCACAAAATCACACAACTTCCAATCCCAGAAACCATCTAGCCCAACAAGTCATAGCCTCCCTTCTGAACAATGTTGTACTTAAGGGCATATATTTCTTTACAGAAAATTCAGAAAACACATCACACTTTTGACCAGTGCATACCATAGAAACAAAGACATGCTGAGAAATTCTAAAACTTAGAAAAAAAATAAGCAAGAGCTAAGGTTGTAGTTCAGCAGCATAGTATGCATCTAACCTACATGAGACTATAGGTTTCATACACAGCACTGTAAAAGAAAACACTTTTCTTGTTTTAAGTATGTCTGTTCCACAGAGAAATATCCCTGGCCACCATTTTCATAAGCATAAATAAGTCGGGATTGTGGTCACATCTGGAGACTGACCTCGAGTACCTTTAGTCTTAGGTGCTGGCTAATTACTGACATGGAATTTGAACAGAGAGTAGTTAAAGTATCAGACAGGAAGCTTAGAGGATTAAAGCCAAAGGCCACAGCAAGATTATTTCAACCAATGAGGAGCAAATTCATTGTCACAAATATTTACCTTTTGTGAAAATTAAACCTTGAAAGAATCTAGTCTCATAAATATTTGCTGTTTTCCCCACTCTGAGAATGCTTACTACAATAGCCTGGGTAAGCACATTTAATTAAATTAAACATATTTGTTTTCAAAATTACATGTAGTAGTTTGTTTGTTGGGAGGCATACTCATGATATGGTGTGAGTGTAGACATTAGAGAACAACTTGCAGAAGCTATTTCTCTTCTACCATGTGGGTTCTAGGAAACCAAACTCAACTTGTCAGACTAGATGCCAAGTGCCTTTACTAGCTCAGTCATCTCACTAGCCTATGTTTGATTTAAGATTTATGGTGTGTGTGTGTGTGTGTGTGTGTGTGTTCTAACAGAACTAAAAGCTGCCATTGGGGAATGCATGCACAGGTACCCATAGAGGACAGAAGACACTGGATTTTTTAGAGGTAGAGTTACAGGCAACGGTGAGCCACCTGATATGAGAGCTGGGAAGTAAGATCAAGTCCTCTTTCAAGAGCAACAAGGACTTTTAACTGCTAAGCCATCTTTCCATTGGTGGGTTTTTTTTTTAAATGCTAACATTTCCCCAAATGATTAATGCAAAGTGCATTCAATAAACAGTAAAATAACAACATAATCATATTTTTCTCTGAATTCAAGGACCCTGAATTATATTTTTATTTTCAAATAAATTTGTAATAATCGGGATGGCCAGATGGTTCAGTTGGGAAAAGGTGCCTGCCTGCTGTCAAGTCTGATCTTTGAGTGCCCTCCTTGGGTCCCACATGTGAAAGGAGAGATCCAGCTCCTGAAAGTTGTCCTCTATCCTTCACATGAACATGTGCATATGTACCAGAGTGTAACCATGTTCAGAACTTGCATGTGATGTTAACATGTACATCTGTGCTTTCATGTGACAGTGTTTGTAACTTGTAAAAATGCTACATGTGTAAGTTCTGACATATGACCAGTGCACCCATATGCTTTTAAACATGAGTACACTTGGAACTTGCATTACTGTCAGCTCACATGTATATACTGATATGTGATCACTCTCAGAACTTTCACATGTGCCAAAATTTGTGTATGCGCTTGTGTGACCAAGCTTAATATGTTCATATATATTAAATCCTAATACACTCCAATATGTACATGACTGCACTCAGAATGTGTACATGTGCCAACATGTGTATAAATGCCAACATATGCCTATGCTCAGAATTAATATGCATATGTACTTGCAAATTGAACCCATGTCAACACTGACATGAAACTGATTATACTTCAAACTTTCATGCATATCAAAAGGCACACATGAACCTACGTGTGAGAACGCTAATAACTTGAATGCATGAAAAAGATGTGCATATGTGAAGATACTCAGAACTGCAGCTATGTAAACATGAACATTTGTGAAGATGTGCCCATGCTTGGAACTGCATGTGTGTGTATGCATATATATGCACTGACATGTGACCACTTTTGGATGTTGCATGTGTCTCCACAAATGCACACACACCATTATGTGTTTTCTTCCAGCACTTGCACCTATGTCAACATCCATATATATGTTAATATATGACTTTAGTTAGAACTAAAACACATATCAAAAGGTTCATATGTATAGAAATGTTACCATTCTCAGAGTTTACATGTGCTATAATGTACATATGTGCTTACATTTGACAGTATACATAACTTGCATGAGTCTCAACATGCACATATGTGTCAACATGTGACCATGCTTGGAACTTGCATATTTGATGACATATGACAAACCTTAGATCTTGCATTTATGTAAACACATGCAAGTGTGCTGACACATGATCAGGCTTGAATCTTGTACATATTTCAAAATACCTATGTGCTGATATGCGACCATGTGCTGAATTTTGCACACATGTCAAAATGCAGATATGTGGCAATGTCTGAATTTGTTCACAACGTGCACATGTGTCAACATGCACACAAAGTGAATGCCAAAATGCAAATAACTGACAATATGTGATCTTGCTCTGAACTACACACATATAAATGTGAATTTCTGAAGATATGTATCCAAATTTGGAACTGTATAGATGTGAATGCATACATATATGCCAATATGTAACCTTGCTTGGATGTTGTATTCATTTCAACAAACATATATACACCCAAATGCCATTTGTAGTAATTATAGATATGTAAAGCATGCACAAGTTCTAACATGAAACCAAGTTTAAGCAGTATCTAAGGGATCCAGCTCTACAGAAGGCACTATAAGGAACACTTCAGTCTGAAGAGGTTAATAAGAAAGCATAAGGGATAAATAATCCCAGAACATTAATTAAAAATGGCAGTGGGGGGGGGCTGGTGAGATGGCTCAGCGGGTAAGAGCACCCGACTGCTCTTCCGAAGGTGATAAGTTCAAATCCCAGCATCCACATGGTGGCTCACAACCATCCGTAACGAGATCTGGCTCCCTCTTCTGGAGTGTCTGAAGACATCTACAGTGTACTTACACATAATAAATAAAATTAGTCTTAAAAAATATTTTAAAAAAATGGCAGTGGGGAGCAGGGGGAGGGGGAGGGATTAGAGGATTTTCAGAGGGGAAACTAGGAAAGGGGATAACATTTGAAATGTAAATTAAAAAAAATCTGTCTTAGGGTTTTACTGCTGTGAACAGACACCATGACCAAGACAAGTCTTATAAAATAAACAACATTTAATTGGGGCTGGCTTACAGGTTCAGAGGTTCAGTCCATTATCATCAAGGTGGCAGTATCCAGGCAGGCATGGCACAGGCAGAGCTGAGAGTTCTGTCTTCATCCAAAGGCTGCTAGTGGACGATTTCTTCCAGGCAACTAGGGTGAGGGTCTTAAGCCCACACCCACAGTGACACACTTACTCCAACCAGGTCACACCTATTCCAACAAGGCCACACTTCCAAATGGTGCCACTCCCTGGTCCAAGAATATACAAACCATGACAATATCTAAAAAAAAAAAAAAAAAAGGAATGTAAAAAAATGGTGGCACATAATAATGACAAAATAACATATATCAATTAACATGCTTCATTGGTAGACCAATGTCTGGCTTAGCCTCTTGTAGTAGATGGGAAACAACACAGAGATCTACAGCATGAAAATGTACAGAGATCCAGAGATTTTTAATGACTAAGTGCTAAAAGAGATGTCTGCACCAAATACCCCCCTCAGGGCTCAGAGAACTATACAGAGGAGAAGGCAGAAAGATTGTCAGAGCCAGATGTGATGGATGACTCTAAGAAAATAGCATCCTACAGATACAGCAGGACTGTGCTAAAATTTGCACATGCCAAAGTATACACATATACACCAACATGTGATTATGCTCCAAGCTGCATGCATGTAAGCATGCACATTGTATAGACATGTTATTGTGCTCAGAACTACATGTGGGTGAATGCATGCATATGCATTGATATGTAACCAAGCTCACAGCTTGCATGAGTATCAATCCACTCATGTATGTGTGTTGATCCGGGATCATGCTTTTAACTTGTACATGTTTTGAAGTATGCATATGAACCATCATGTGACCACACTTGGAACTTGCCCTCCTGTCAACCCCTACATAAGGGCATGTGATTACTCTGAGAATTCTCACAAGTCAAAATATGCATATATGCTGATGTGTGACCAGGCTTGGAATAGTACATGTGTAAAGATGTATATATGCTTTGACATTAAAGTGAGTAAATGTAACACCATCTTTCCCTGACTCCATTTTGTATTTGTTTAAAAGTCTCCTAGTCCTCTACTCCTGCAACAGAAACATCTGCTTTGTTAACAGATTTAAGATTTTCATGACCTTGAGCATGGTCTGGATACATTAACCACAATAGTCAATGTTGATACAACCATAAACTAAAATAAACGCAGAAGGTACAAGTTAAAAATTATCATGTTATATCTGAAATAACCACTTTTTTCTGACAGAAATGAATGTTTCAAGGCCACTGTGACCCTCACCTATTTTATATGTTAATTATAGTCTTTGTGGATTTTTCCTTTAAAAACTCTGTATACCTAAGCTTGGGCACCAAGAGACATTGAGGCATGAGCCTGGTCTTGGTCTCCAGCCAATAAAAGACTCATATACTTTTAACCAGCTTAATCAGTTGGTTGCCTGTATCTTTCTTGGAGGACCCAGAGATACTCCTCAAGGCTTACTGGACTCAACCTCCAGCTGGGCCTTCCTGACTAGGGAGAAATTGCAGGAGAGCTACTCCCTGACAAAGATTTTAGGTTCTCACTGCTCTGAGGAATCCAGAGAGGTCCAGAATCATGCCTGCATTTCCAGACACCAAAAATGGATTGAGTCCTTCTGACATTCCTAGTAGGCAAGTCGTACTAGGAATCAAGTTTGGTTCTGGTTAAGAACAGGCATCTAGAAGAGCCTTTTTCATGGAAGGTCAGATTCTTGGGCAGCCTCCATAGATTTGAGGAAGATATGGCCCTTTAGGGAAGTTTCTTAAGGTTTGACAGGGGGTGAGGGTGGGGGAACTCATGGTGAGGAGCTCTTTAATCTCACAATAAATTGGGATGACCAAAGTGGATGACCTGGTTTCCTTTCTCCCTGTCATAAGAGATCTGGTTTTGGTTTTAGTCTGGATGAGTGGCTGGCCAACTGTGTGAGTGGTTGAGTGGATACTTGGCAAGCTCTGCCCTGAGAAGTATTTTACTATGTTTGTTATTGGTGGTTCTGTCTAGTTTTGTTCCCTCCCAGTTGTCAGTTCTAAGAGAAGGGAGAGTTGAATTGTTTCCCCTCACTCACTTTCACTTAGCAATGGCCTCTCAGTGATACACATCTTTATTTTTTAAAAAAAAAAATTATTGGATATTGTCTTTATTTACTTTTCAAATGCTTTCCCCTTTCCCGTTCCCCCTCCCATACTCCCTAGCCCACCTCCTCCCCTCCCACCCACTCACTTCTACCTCCCTTCCCTCAAATTCTCCTACACTGGGGCATCCATCAAACCTTCACAGAACCAAGGGCCTCCCCTCCCATTGTTGTCAGATGACAAGGCCATCCTCTGCTACTGTGATAGACATCTTTATAAGAGGGACAATAGTTACTAAATTTTTTTATGCCTGCTGCCACCTACACACACACACACACACACACACAGAGAGAGAGAGAGAGAGAGAGAGAGAGAGAGAGAGAGAGAGAGAGAGAGAGAGAATGGTGATGCATGAGCAACCCAGCTATGCCTGCTTGAAGTAATCACAGCTGAACTTGCTAAACATTAACATTCTTCCAAGAAAGGAGGAGATAGGTAAGGTCATTGGACCTGCACTCAAGCTTCCAGTCACTCCTTTCTGCTGGTTGTGCAATTAGATCCTAACTGCAAGAAGCTCAAAGTTTTCTGGAGAAACTAATGTATACAGACTAAAAACTAAGAATGGCGTGGGGATGGGGTCCACCTATGCAGCCATAGAAAAGCTGAGTAAAGACCTCAGATATGGCCAGGTAGTGGTGGCACATACCTTTAATCCCAGCACTTGGGAGGTAGAGGCAGAGGCAAGTGGATTTCTGAATTTGAGGTCAGCCTGGTCTACAGAGTGAGCTCCAGGGCCAGGGCTACACAGAGAAACCTTGTCTCGAAAAACAAACAAACAAACAAACAAACAAAAACAAAACAAAACAAAAACAAAACAAAACAAAACAAAACACCTCAGGTATGAAACTCCCCACACACATTAGAGAAAACTTTTTATAAGAAGTGTTAATTTTATTTTTACAGTTCTACTACCTGATATTTAATTATTTCAATCAAGAGAGACATATATACAAAAGTTAAAATGGCTAAATGTAACTACAGATGTGCAGCTTTCTGAATGTTTTCCTTTCTACTTCTTATTTTTTAAAAAAATGTTTATTCAAGGTCATCAATAGCATTGAAGATCTTGCTGAAATGTAAACTTTCTTACTCTTGGGAAATGTAAAAATTTGTGTGTGTGTGTGTGTGTGTGTATTACAAGCTGTAACATTTCAAACAGCAAAAGCTAGCTTAACATTAGTAGCATAAAAGTTAAAAGTCTGTATAGATGTATTTTAATTCCCTACAGCAATCTATGTAGTTTGAATTTATCTCTGGTTTAGAAAAACAAAATAGAAACAATAGATATAAAAATATATTTAAAAGCATATAAAGTATGAGGCTATGCTTTTGGTAAAATGGATTAAGAATATTTTGAAGAAGAGTAAGTTTCATATGATAAATTGAGATTTTTGTCCTAAGAATAAAAATATAACAGATTAAAACACAATCCTGAAGCCAAGTTAACTTAAAGCCAAGTTGTGGAAAATCTGAGTTAGTTATACAAGGTTTAATGAAACATAGGACTTAAGGATGATATTTATTTGATGATTAAGATTTATAAATTCCCAAGTTTATTATACCTTCATAGTAACCATTGCTACAGCAGCAACGGTTTGATTCCAGTCTATTCAAATTGCAACAACTTTAAATTTCTACCTTCAAAATAAACAGCTTTATGTGGTGTGTCTTAGTCAGGGTTCCTATTCCTGCACAAACATCATGACCAAGAAGCAAGTTGGGGAGGAAAAGGTTTATTCGCTTATGTTTCCACATTGCTGTTCATCACCAAAGGAAGTCAGGACTGGAACTCAAGCAGGTCAGGAAGCAAGAGCTAATGCAGAGTCATGCTTACAAAAACTGACTGCTATATGTCTAATTATTTATGTCTTTTCTAACTTCATTAAACTTTTTTCTATTTGGAGCCATGGAGTCATGCACAAAGTAAAACACTGCGGTAATAATGAGGTTTCTGGTTTCTCTATTGACTGTATTTATAGTTTAAAATCTATTTTGGTATTAAATGAGCTTCAATATATACCGGACCACCCTCTCTGAGTCACCTTCTCTCCAGCCTTGGTCCTGTTAGAAACCCAGAAGCCAGAAGGAGGCCTTCAAATAATAAAGCTTAAGAAATTCAACAGTAGACTTTTGGAGATAGGAATCATGATGTTCCTTCTTCCCTTTGCTCTTAGGTTAATATTAGCCACATGTTTTCTATTCTACTATTCTATTCTTTGCTACTTCCAATTGCTATCCAAGCCTGGACTATAATACATAATTTTACTAGCTCTGTGTATCTAAAAACAACAGGTATGGTTAAAAATTATATGATTTCTTTAATGAGTTATGCATTTGTATCTAAATACTTGGCCATTTAAAATAATTAATTAAGGAAGCAAAAACAATCTTGCTTCCATAGTTTGTTTTGTTTTGAATGCATGTATGGCCACCATACTCACAAGCACCATGGGTCCTCTTGTCCTTCCCTTTTATATTCAATGAGTGGACCCTGATTAGTTACTTGATTGCTAATTAACATTTGCTCCTCCATAAAAATCAAACATTTGAAAATAACTAAAAGAAATGGGGGAAATGAAGTAACTAAGTTAATGCCTGCCTTGGCAGTTTGAGATTTCAATGACCTTGACCATGATCCACATGTATTAACCAAATAATTAATGTTTATCCAAACTTTAAGTAAAATAAATGAAGAAAGTATAAGTAAAAAAATAATTGTCATGTTATGTCTGAAATAATTACTATGTTCTGCCAGAAATGAATGTTTCAAGGTGACGCTAGCCCTCATCTAACTTTGATGTAAATTACAGTCTTTGTAGTTTTTACCCACTCTTGGTCACTAGCCAATAAAGGACTCATATACTTTTAATTGAATTAACCAGCATGGTTGTCTGTATCTTTCTTGTGTGGATTATTACAACATGTGATCATGTTCAAAATTTGCATTGTGAAGACAATCAAATTAGCCAGTATGTGAATGTGCTTGGAAGTGAACATTTCTAAATATATGCATTTGTGTGGATATTTGTCCTTAGTCAGCACTGGATTTTGGAATGTGAATATATGTAAGAACATGTGACTGGGTACATAACTCACATGCATGTGTGCATAGACTAGACACATTAGGGGCTAACTTCAGAGTTACCAATAACGCATCAGTGTCATATTAAGGAAAGAAATAAATATACTTCCCTTTGGAAAAGTTCCCTATTTTATGGTATCTGTTTCTCCTGTCTCATTTCTGCTTGTATCATGAGTCTGAATCTACCTGCATGAAGAAGACCATCTTGTGAATCAATCTCTCTCTCTCTCTCCTTCTCCCTCTCCCCCTCTCTCTCCATTTATATGTATGTGTGTCTGTCATATTACTGTCAATTTCTGACAAAGGACTTCATTTTGTCTTTATTGAACTGCACAGAAGGAATAAATTAAGAAGGCAAAAAATTCCTATTTCCATAGTTTGGTTTGATTTGAATGCATGGATGGCCACCATACTCACAGGCACCATGGATCCTCTTGTCTAACAGAGTTTTACAAGGTCCTCAATGGACCCAGATAACAATGCTACGAATACCATTGTTTATTAGCTAATAACCATAAATGTATGCCTTCAATTTTCATGCTGTATTTTAGGAGGTTGTTATCCACTTCTGTATTTGCTGATTTTAGCGAGTTATATACCCTTCTGGGTCAGGGGCATGGAAGAGTATGTAACTTAAGATTACAGCTATGCATTATCGTTGGTTGTAAAGGTTGGGAAGTCCAAGGCAAGTAAGTTTGGCTATCACATTGTTCTCTTACAGCCAGGTTACAGGCTGAGTACACAGTAAAATAGCAGTCTTAAGTCGTAAGTGATCTCAAGGTATATTATTAAGTTTGGCTGTGAGATTCAGAAAATGTCCTTGTCTTTTAGAACGTAAGAGAGATTTTCCAAAACAGTGCATCATCACAGTTCCACCTTTCTATTTTAATTAAAGAAGAAGCATGTCCATGGAGGTCTTTTTGAAAAAAATTGCAAAGGAACATTAGGAATTTAAGGAAGAGACAGATAAATAAAATGTCCTTTCCCACCCCTGTTTTTACTGTATGTTTTTATTGAATGAGGGAAATGTGGATAAAATTAGGTTAAATATAAAAAAAATTAATACTGAAATCAATTAGAAGTATTGATTAAGTATTGACTAAGTTAGTTATCAAACACCATGTACTGGCTGGTTTTGTGTGTCAACTTGACACAGACTGGAGTTATCACAGAGAGAGGAGCTTCAGTTGGGGACATGCCTCCATGAGATTCAGCTGTAAGGCATTTTCTCGATTAGTGATCAAGCTGGGAGGGCCCATTGTGGATGGTGCCATCCCTGGGCTTGTAGTCCTGGGTTCTGTAAGAAAGCAAGCTGAGCAAGCCAGGGAAAGCAAGCAAGTAAGTCACACCCCTCCATGGCCTCTGCATTAGCTCTTGCTTCCTGACCTGCTTGAGCTCCAGTCCTGACTTCCTTTGGTGATGAACAGCAATGTGGAAATGTAAGCTGAATAAACCTTTTCCTCCCCAACTTGCTTCTTGGTCATGATGTTTGTACAGGAATAGAAACCCTGACTAAGACACACCACATAAAGCTGTTTATTTTGAAGGTAGAAATTTAAAGTTGTTGCAATTTGAATAGACTGGAATCAAACAGTTGCTGCTGTAGCAATGGTTATTATGAAGGTATGATAGCTGCAATAATCATTCCAATGAACCTTTTTATGCATATGTGTTTCAAAGTATAATTGAGTTGATCTGTGGCAGATTCCAAATGCCCTGGACTAGACTGATTAACAGAGGTCCTGGCTTGGACTTGTCTAAGAATTAAAAGGAGAAGATAAAAATCACAGTGCAATGAGAAGTTTGATAAATGAGTAACAATTAGAAGTGACATGTAGTTTATACATGGTTGAAATTCAGGAACATGTTCTTTTATTACCAGCTTGCGGACTGGTCTTCTGTTGCCAGTTCATGATGTACCAATCCAGGTGGTATCCAGAGAAAGCTTGTAGTAGAAGAATGTACAAATGAGTAACCTATGTTCCAAGTTATAAATGGAACATGACTCAGACCTTGGTTTTTTTTTTATTTCCTTTGAAGAAGTATTTCTAAAATCATGAGCTTGGACAAAATTTGGGGGTTCTTGTAGCTTTTTTTTTCTGAAGATAATAGGGTAAGACTGAGAGAAATGACTTCTAGAATTTTAAATATAAGTTGCTTTGTTAAGTTAGTTCTGAGAAATTAATCCCTTATCCACCTCCCTTTGTTTTAAGTATTTGATTTTTTTTCAGTAATAAGTGAGTTTGTTCAATTATGACTTGTCTTGGGTTATAGGGAATACCTCGAGAGACATGAATTTCCTAGTTGACAAAAGGAGATAAAACGTTTAAATGTATACAAAGAACTATCATCTGTGTCGATCTGTTTTAGGACTCCCACTACAGAGAAAGCAGTCAGTAAATATCTGCAAGCCACTCAAATGGGTTCATGTGTTTGACCAGTAGCATAGATAATCCTTGGAAAGTTATCAACACAAACACGATTGTATTTAGAATGTACAAAGGAATTCACACTAGTAACATCAAGTTGCCAAAGATCATTTGGGTGAAGACCACAGGCTTTGATGCTTCTTGAAATGGTGGAATGCATCTCAAGGGAGAGGATAAAGTAATCCTCTGAGCTCGTACCTCTGATAGCTGGACTTGTTCTTGTAAAGCTTTAGCATATTGATGAAAGAAGGAATGGAAAGCAGCAGCCTTTCATTAAAAAAAAAAAAGGACATGTTTAAGTGGTCAGACTGATGATTTCTTTCTGTGAGAGGGCAGGCAATTCTGTGGGATCTACAAAGGAAGCTTTGAATGGGGGAAAATGCTGATAACACAAAACATCTGAGGTGTGAGCCAAGATGACTTGAAACACATTCTATTCTATCTCAAGATATTTTCCATTTTCTTTATAAACTTCCGAGGGTTGGCAGACAGTTTTTGCTCTTTTGGGGAGACAAAGCTCCTTTCACCACCCTCTTACACTTTGTGTGAGATTTCATTACTTCCCATTCAAGCCTTTTCTCTCATAAGTCCACATGCAAGCTCTAATCAATGCTCTGTATGTATATAGTAGGATGCCTTGAGCCACATAATGAGAGTCAATGAACTGGAAGGACTGACCTGGAAACATTTGAAGGCAAATGGGACTGCCAGAAGTTTCTCCTACTGTGTAGTGTTTGCTTTAGGAATAATAAGAGAACAGCACATTCCAGCCTCAACATGCCATGTTAAAGACTCCCTGTTTGATCTATTGGCTCCATCTGAAAAATCCTCCATTTACTAGGATTTTTTGGAATATAAAAAAAGATAGGTGAATTTCAGGTGCTGATGGAGGTCTTATATGGTCTCTCTGAAGTTGTTCTTGTACTACCCAATGTACATGTTTAAGTTTGGTCCCCTTAATCAGTGACTAATTTACCCCAAGAAATTTGAAGAGATGTATTTCAGTGGGCCTTAGAAAAAAGGATATGCAGGTATAGAGATATCACAACCCCATTGAGACGGTTGCTCTCTACCCCCAGTGAAGAAAGGCAAGAGTCAAATATGGGGTTGAAAAATAGCAGTCTTGTTTTGGAACACATGTTTCTGAACTTTGTAAGGTACTACTTCTGCCACTATCCCCTAGAATGTCTAAAACGAGTCTGAGTGTGCCAGTTAGAAGGCTGGGATTGTTCAGCTGCAATTGACACACCAGATCTTGTGTCTATAATGCCTTCTATGGGGAGCCAGGTTATGAAAACTATAATATAAGGTTTATATTATATGCTATACTGAGTCTAGTATGAGTTTGAGAAATCAAGTTCTTGATTTTGGTAACTTTAATCAAGGATTTGTATGAGCAGATAAGGAATAATAAGCAATTGTACAAATAAAATTAGAATTGGAATTTCTTGTAGTAGCTGGGAATAAATCATAATATAAATTTGATCAGTATAATCTGAATCAAATATATCTGGGCAAACAAAATATCTTTTATAATTCAATTTAATATGCCTAATACCAAGCCCAGGGCAGTCTGTTGGAAGGGGTCCACATAGAATTGTGGGGATTCTCTTTACCCCTCTTATTAAATCTAATTTTATGTCTTTTTTATGTCTTTGGTTATAGGTAAGTCTAATCTAGAATTAATTTTAGTGGTAGTAATCAAATCTCTTATTGTCTTTGGTTTAGGAGCACTGCTGTGGATTTGGCAGCTTGCTTGAGTCTATTCTAGCTCTTATTGGGCCTGAGCATTGGAAGTCTAAGCTGACAATGTAAGAGGACCTGTTTGTGTTATCATGCTGCCCCCTGGCGTTTACTTTCCCATTTCCCCAAATTGGATTGCCATTGTCATCAGGTCTAGGTCACACTGATTGGCCCAGTGAATACCCTTTTTACAATTTGACCTATTTTTGTGTGTGTGTGTGTGGGAGGGAGTCCTATTATACTGAAGTTTATTAGCAAGATTTTGTTTACATTATTTTTGGTAGTGTCCTCTTTTACACATTTGAAGCACATAGATTCTGAGCTTTATGATCCTCTGTGCCAACATTTTGGCTTTTATTCTGTCAGCAATAGTGTGAAAAGTGTAGCTACTACCGAATGAAGGGGTTTTTGCAATTAGAATTTGCATTTTCATAAGTTAATGAAAGAGATGAAGTGGCCTCCATATCATTATTATCTATGTGTCTTTATATGGCTTGTACAAGATTGTACATAAATATTAAGACCAGGGAATTTATTACATACACTTATAGAACCTCGGTTGATTTGGCTATTATCCTGTAGAGCAATAACAAGCTGTTGGACCACTGTTTTAATATTTTCTTGTCCAATCAATTGATTATAAGTTACGTTTATGAGGGAATTTTGCTTTTGATTATAAAGCATAGACTATGAGCAGTGGTAAGAATTTTCATAAGGCATTGCTAGCTAAAGGTCACATTTCACACACATTTTGTGATAGTATTTTTTAAGTGGATCTGAACCCCATTCTCTGTAATATTTTTGTTTTTATATCTCTATATATGTTATATTGGGACCCTTAGTGGGCATGGATCATTTATTGCATTGCCATTTAGCAGAGAATTGGGCAGAAGAGGTGTACAGGACTTAGGAGGGAGTTTTCTGGACCTTCATTTTACTTTTGGTAAGGCTGTATGACTAGGCTCATCTGGTTCCAAAGGATTAAATATTTAGTAAAACTGGTCCTTATAGAACATTCCGAATCAGATATTCTATGGTCAGGACACCAGGGACAATGGTTTCTAATTTTAAGATTATATTTTCATTACATTTCTTCATACCTTTTTTTATCCTTTCAAACTCTCCCATATACCCTTTACACACACACACACACACACACACACACACACACACACACACACACAAACACAGCATATTCCTAGATACAATCCTTTCAGTTCATATAATGCTACCTGTATATGATTTTAGGGCTGACTGGCACTAGACAATCAATTGTTGTGCTCTTCCCTGAGAAAGGCCACTTCTTAAATTTATGGCTGTCTTCACTTGTCTCTACTTTGTTGTATAGTGTTCAGGCCTTTTGGACTTCTATCCATCCAGTTTGGAATGCTCATTGTTGTCATCTTTGTTCAACTCAGACAGGGTCTCTCTCGCTCTCTCTCTCTCTCTCTCTCTCTCTCTCTCTCTCTTTCCTTCTTCTTCTTCCTCTCTCTCTCTCTCTCTCTCTCTCTCTCTCTCTCTTTCTCCCTCCCTCCCTCTCTCCCTCCCTCCCTCTCTCCCTCCCTCTTTCCCTCCCTCAGGGCCAGCTCTCCTGTATGCTGTAGGCGGCCAGGGGCAAGAGGAGGCTGGCATTTCTCCCTTGAACATGTAACCACATGGCAGACAAATGGTAGGGCCAGTTCTCCCATACTCACATGTAGTGAGAGATTCAGTTTCTTTGAAAAAAATCCACTTATATTATGTAAACTTGTTTTTTCTTTAATCCAAGGTGTGGGATAAAGGGCTACTTTAGATTATTCACAGGAACAGATTATTTGTCTTGTTCGTGGTCTGGCAGGATATGATTCTGTCAGCTGCAGGTAGTTTAATTCCAAGGACTCTGGATGCCAAATAAAATGGATAAAAAATAATGCTATGAAGTAGTGCCTAGACATAGGGCAAAGCAAAATGGGAAAGATAGTATCTAGTGCTGTAGGGGAGATGGTAGGATATGAAGGAATGAATATACTGCTTCAGGACACCCACAGAAAGTTTATTGCAGATACTGCCACTGGGTTCTTTCCTACTTTGCTTCCAGAGGGAATTTTATATATTTTCTTCTTCCTCCTCCTCCTGTATTGTGTCTCAATAAAGGTTGGGAGAATAGATGAGCAAATGGAAAACTTTAAATAGATATGGAAAAGGGAGAATGCAAGGGTTCACCTTAGCACCAGGCTCAACAGCAAGTATGAGTCCTTTCAGACAAGAGCAGCTGAGAGTTATCAAGTTATAGAAGAAACTACTGATCTAAAAAGTGTTTGGTTCGACCTTCCCTCTGAGCCCAGCGGACACAGCTAGGGCCTGTTCTATGCTTCCCACACCCCAGGACTTTAAGAGCACATCGGGGTTACTCATGAGTGGAGTGTAGAGGTGGTTTTGGGAGCAGTGGGTCAGCGGCTGCCCACAGGGGCAGGAACCGAGGAACTCCGCCCCACAGGAGGCTGGGCCTCTCCCAGCCAGAGCACCCTCCACCCCGCCATCTTTCCTCTGAGCCCAGCAATTCCCAGGAATTTAAGATCACATCAGGAGCTCAGGGCTCGGACCTCAGGTGCTGTGCACTCTCTTAGGCTCTTTCTGGACCCTCCAAGCTATCTCGGGACCTCAAGTGAGCAGGGGAACACAGCCTCTGTTCTAGCCCAATCTCCTGGAACCTGAGACACCAGCCAGGAGATTGATAGTGGCCCAGGGCAGAACAGACCCTCCCTTCCAGTCTGGTCCAGCCAGCCCAGCACCAGCTAGGGTCTCCAGCCACAGGTGCTGTGCACTCTCCTAGGCTCTTTCGGGGATCCCCAAGCTATCTTGGGACCTGAGATGAGCAGGGGAACACAGCCTCTGTTCCGACCCAATCTCTTGGAACTTCAGACATCAGCCAGGAGATTGATAAAGGCCCAGGGCAGAACAGCATGTCCTTTCTGGTCTGCACCAATGCCAGGTCTCCTCGGGCAGAAATGGCAGGAGGCAAGCGTAAGAACAGAAACAACAGAATCCAAGGGTACTTGGCATCACCAGATCCAAACTCACCCACCACATCAAGTCCTAGATACAACAGCACACCAGAAAAGCAGGACATGGATATAAAGTCACTGATCATGATGATGATGGAGGACTATAAGAAGGAAATACAGGAAAACACAGAAAACAACTAGAAGCATTTAAAGAGGGAAAAACTTAGAGAGTTGCAAGAAAACACAGATAAACAACTAGAAGCATTTAAAGAGGAAAAACTTAGAGAGTTACAGGAAAACAATACCAAACAGGTGATGGAATTGAACAAAGCCATCCAGGACCTAAAAATGGAAGTAGAAACAATTAAGAAAAACCAAAAGGAGATAACCCTGGAGATAGAAACCATAGGAATTTTTAGTCCTTGGTATCTATACTCGTAGTTGTTGTCTTATGTTCTCTATCTTCTCTCTTAGAGTCCGTGTCTTCTAAGATATCCCTCGTATCTGTTCTGTTAGTTTCTTTTACGATTTACGTTTTTCTAGGATTGTGTTTTATAGGTCCTTTAGGTCCTGTGTTACTCTTCTGGTTTGAATTCCTATTATCCTCATCTTGAGAAGGAAGACTCACAAACTAAAGGGCCAACAAATATCTTCAATAAAATAATAGAAGAAAACTTTCCATACCTAAAGAATGAGATGCCCATAAACACACAAGAAGCCTATAGAACTCCAAATAGATTGGACCAGAAAAGAAATTCCTCCCAACACATAATAATCAGAACAACAAATGCACTAAATAAAGACAGAATATTAAAGGCAGCAAGGGAAAAAGGTCAAGTAACATATAAGGGCAGGCCTATCAGAATTACTCCAGACGTCTCACCAGAGACTATGAAAGCCAGAAGATCATGGATAGAGATTATACAGACACTAAGAGAACACAAATGCCAGTCCAGGCTACTATACCCAGCAAAACTCTCATTTACCATAGACGGAGAAACCAAAGTATTCCACGACAAATTCAAATTCACACAATATCTTTACACAAATCCAGCCCTTCAAAGGATAATAACAGAAAAACACCAATACAAGGACGGAAACTCTGCCCTAGAGAAAGCAAGAAAGTAAACCTTCAACAAACCTAAAAGAAGACAGCCACAAGAACAGAATCCCAAATCTAAAAAAAAAAAAAATGACAGGAAGCAACAATTACTGTTCCTTAATATCGCTTAATATCAATGGACTCAATTCTCCCAAAAAGACATAGACTATCAGACTGGCTACACAAACAGGACCCGGCATTTTGCTGTCTACAAGAAATACACCTCAGGAAAAAACGACAGACACTACCTCAGAGTGAAAGGATGGAAAACAATATTCCAAGCAAATGACCCGAAGAAAAAAGCTGGGGTAGCCATTCTAATATCGAATAAAATAGACTTTCAACCCAAAATTATCAAAAGAGACAAAGAGGGGCACTTCATACTCATCAAAGGCAAAATCTTCCAAGAGGAACTTTCAATTCTGAATATCTATGCTCTAAATGCAAGGGCAGCTACTTTCATTAAAGACACTTTAGTAAAGCTTAGAACACACATTGCACCTCACACAATAATAGTGGGAGACTGCAACACCCCACTCTCATCAATGGACAGATCCTGGAAACAGAAACTAAACAGAGACTCAATCGAACTAACAGAAGCTATGAAACAAATTTACTTAACAGATATCTACAGAATATTTCATCCTAAATCAAAAGGATATACCTTTTTCTCAGCACCTCATGGCACCTTCTCCAAAATTGATCACATAATTGGCCACAAAACAGCCCTCAACAGATTCAAAAATATTGAAATTGTCCCATGCATCCTATCACATCATCATGGACTAAGGCTGCTCTTCAATAACAACATAAGTAGCAGAACACCATCATTCACTTGGAAACTGAACAATACTCTACTCAATGATACTTTGGTCAAGGAAGGAATAAAGAAAGAAATTAAAGACTTTCTAGAGTTTAATGAAAATGAAGCTACAACATACCCAAACTTATGGGACACAATGAAAGCATTCCTGAGAGGTAAATTCATAGCTCTGAGTTCCTAAAAAAAAAATGGAGAGAGCTTACACCAGTAGCTTGGCAGCACATCTGCAAGCTCTAGAACTTTACCTTCGTTTCAGTGGATTCTCCTCATCTGCCGTCCTTTATTAGTTTGAGTCCCCACTTTAGTTGGTACACCTTTGTTTTTCTTGATAGGTTTCTTAGTTAGTTTGGTCCTCGACCAAGAAACTTTTTCAGTTGTAGATAGACAAACCCTTGGCCAGACTCACTAGAGGGCACAGGGATAGCATTCGAATCAACAAAATCAGAAATGAAAAGGGAGACATAACAACAGATCCTGAGGAAATCCAAAACACCATCAGATCCTTCTACAAAAGTTTATATTAAAAAAAAACTGGAAAATCCGGATAAAATGGATAACTTTCTAGACAGATACCAAGTTCCAAAGTTAAACCAGGATCAGATTAATGACTTAAAAAGCCCTATATCTCCTAAAGAAATAGAAGCAGTCATTAATAGTCTCCCAACCAAAAAAAGCCCAGGACCAGATAGGTTTAGTGCAGAATTCTATCAGACCTTCAAAGAAGACCTAGTTCCAGTTCTTCTCAAAGTATTCAACAAAATAGAATCTGAAGGTACACTATCCAATTCATTCTATGAAGCCACAATTACTCTGATACCTAAACCACATAAAGACACAACAAAGATAGAGAACTTCAGACCAACTCCTAAACCTGATAAACAGCTTTAGTGCAGTAGCTGGATATAGAATTAACTCAAACAAATAGATGGCCTTTCTCTATACAAAGGATTAACTGGCTGAGAAAGAGATCAGGGAAACATCACCCTTCACAATAGTCACTAACAATATAAAATATCTTGGTGTGACTCTTAAGAAGGAAGTGAAAGATTTGTATGACAAGAACTTCAAGTTTCTGAAGAAAGAAATTGAGGAAGATCTTAGAAGATGGAAGGATCTCCCATGCTCAAGGATTGGCAGAATCAATATAGTAAAAATGGCTATCGTGCCAAAAGCTATCTACAGATTCAATGCAATCCCCATCAAAATTCCAACTCAATTCTTCAAGGATCTAGAAAAGACAATTAGCAAGTTCATCAGAAATAACAAAAAACCTAGACTAGCAAAAAATCTTCTCAACAATAAAAGAACCTCTGGTGGAATCACCATGCCTGACCTCAACTGTACTACAGAGCAATCGTAATAAAAACTGTATGGTACTGGTACAGAAACATACTGGTAGATCAATGGAATAGGATCGAAGACCCAGAAATGAATCCACACACCTATGGTCACCTGATCTTTGACAAGGGAGCTAAAACTATCCAGTCAAAAAAGACGGCCTTTTCAACAAATGGTGCTGGCACAACTGGCAGCTATCATGTAGAAGACTGGGAATTGATAGATTCTTATCTCCTTGTACTAAGGTCAAGTCTAAGTGGTTGAAGGACCTCCACATAAAACCAGAGACACTGAAACTTATAGAGGAGAAAGTGGGGAAAAGCCTCGAAGATATGGGCACTGGGGAAAAATTCCTGAACAAAACAGCAACGGCTTGTGCTGTAAGATCTAGAATTGACAAATGGGACCTCATAAAGTTGCAAAGCTTCTGTAAGACAAAAGATACTGTCAACAAGACAAAAGGGCCAACAACTGATTGTGAAAGGATCTTTACCAATCCTAAATCAGATAGGAGACTCATATCCAATATATATAAAGAACTCAAGAAGGTGGACACCAGAAAATCAAATATGCCCATTAAAAAGGGTGGCACAGAGTTAAACAAAGAATTCTCAACTGAGGAATACTGAATGGCTGAGAAACACTTGAAAAAATGTTCAACATTCTTAATCATCAGGGAAATGTAGATCAAAACAACCCTGAGATTCCACCTCACACCAATAAGAATGGCTAAGATAAAAAATTCAGGTGACAACAGATGCTGGAGTGGATGTGGAGAAAGGGGAACACTCCTCCATTGTTGGTGGGAATGCAAGCTGCTTCAACCACTCTGGAAATCAGTCTGGTGGTTCCTCAGAAAATTGGACATAGTACTACCGGAAGATCCTGCAATACCCCTACTGGGCATATATCCAGAAGATATTCCATCTGGTAATAAGGACACATGTTCCACTATGCTCATAGCAGCCTTATTCATAATAGCCAGAATCTGGAAAGAACCCAGATGTCCCTCAACAGAGGAATAGATACAAAAAATTTGGTATATTTACACAAGGGAGTACTACTCAGCTATTAAAAACAATAAATATATGAAATTCCTAGGCAAATGAATGCATCTTGAGGCCATCATCCTGAGTGAAGTAACCCAATCACAAGAGAACTCACATAACATGTACTCACTGATATGTGAATATTAGCCCAGAAACCTAGATTACCCAAGATACATTTTACTAAACACATGAAACTCAAGAAGAAGGAAGATCAAAATGTGGACACGTCACCCCTTCCTAGAATTATGAACAATGCACACATTGAAAGAGTTAAAGAGATCTCGTGTGAAGTTGAATCCAAAGGATGGACCCAAGGACTGTGGCTGCCAGGGATCCAGCCCACAATCAGCCACCAAACATAGACACTATAGCATATGGCACCACGATAGTGCTGAAAGGGCCCGGATATAGCTGTCTTGTGGGAGACTATACCAATGCCTGGCAAACAGGGAGGTGGAAGCTCACAGTCAGCTATTAGATGGAACACAGGGTTCCCAAGAAGGAGCTAGAGAAAATACCCAAGGAGCTTAAGGGGTCTTCAACCCTATAGGTGGAAGAATAATATGAGCTAACTAGTACCCCCTGAGCTCATGTGTCTAGTTGCATATATAGAAGAGGATGGCCTAGTTGGCCATCATTGGGAAGAGAGGCCCCTTGGTCATGCAGACTTTATATGCCCCAGTACAGGGGAATGCCAGGGCCAAGATGTGGGAGCGGGTGGGTAGGGGATCAGGGCTGGGAGGGGGGAGGGTATAGGGAACTTTCTGGATAACACTTGAAATGTAAATGAAGAAATTATCTAATAAAAGTTGGGAAACAAAAGGAATTCAAGGGTGGTTTAATATACAGAAATCCATCAATATAATCTACTTAAAAAAAATGCACTCAAAGACAAAATCCAACTTATCATAGCCTTAGATGCTGAGAAAACTTTGGACAAAAAGCTAACACCCTTACATGATAAAAGACTTCGGAACATCAGGAATTCAACGCCCATACCTAAACATAATAAAGGCAATATACTGCAAACCAGTAGACAACATCAAACTGAATGGAGATAAGTTGGAAGCAATCCCACTAAAATCAGGGACTAGACAAGGCTGCCCAATTTTGCCCTACTTATTCAATATAGTACTTGAAATCATAGCCAGAGCAATTAGACAACAAAAGGAGATCAAGGAGATACAAATTGGAAAGGAAGAAGACAAAATAGCACTATTTGCAGGTTATATGATAGTATATATAAGTGACCCTAAAATTCTACCAGATAACTCCTAATCCTGATAAACAGCTTCAGTGCAGTAGCTGGGTATAAAATTAACTCAAACAAATCAGTGGCATTTCTCTACACAAAGGTAGAGATAAAGAAATTACAGTGCTGATAAAGAAATTACAGTGCTGATAAAGAAATTACAGAAACAACACCCTTCACAATAGTCACAAATAATATAAAATACCTTGATGTGACTCTAAGTAAGGGAGTAAAAGATCTTTATGATAAGAATTTCAAGTCTCTGACGAAAAAAATCAAAGATCTCAGAAGATAGAAAGATATCCCATGCTCATGCATTGGGATACTCAATATAGTAAAAATGGCTATTTTGCCAAAAACAATCTACAGATTCAATACAATCCCCATCGAAATCCCAACTCAATTCTTCACTGAGTTAGACATGGGAATTTGCAAATTCATCTGGAATAAAACCTAGGATAGCAAAAACTATTCTCAACAATAAACAAAACTGTGCTAGAATTACCATGCCTAACCTCAAGCTGTACTACAGAGTAATTGCAATAAAAACTCCACAGTACTGGTACAGTGACAGACAGGTATGCCAATGGAATTGAACTGAAGACCCAGAAATGAACCCACATACCTATGGTCACTTGATATTTAGTAAGGGAACTAAAACCATCCAGTGAAAAAAAGACAGCATTTTTCAACAAATCTTGATGACACAACTGGTAGTTATCATGTACAAGAATTCGAATTGATCCATTTTAATCTCTTTGTTTTACTGTCACGTCTAAGTGGATCAAGGAACTCCACATAAAACGAGAGACACTGAAACATATAGAACAGAAAGTGGGAACAGGGGGAAAAATTCCTGAACAGAACAGCAATGGCTTGTGCTGTAAGATCGAGAATTGACAAATGGGACCTCATAAAATTCCAAAGCTTCTGTAAGGCAAAAGACATTGTCATTAAAACAAAAAGTCCACCAAAAGAATGTTAAAAGATGTTTACCAATTCAAAATCAGAAAGGGGACTAATATCATATATATATATATATATATATATATATATATATATATATATATATATATATATATATATATATATATATATATATATCTCAATAAGGTGGACTCCAGAAAATCAAATAACCCCATTAAAAAATTTTGGAACAGAGCTAAACAAAGAATTCTCAGCTGAGGAATACCAAATGGCTGAAAAGCACCTGAAAAAAGGTTCAACATCCTTAATCATCAGGAAAATGCAAATCAAAACAACGCTGAGATTCTACCTCCCACCCATCAGAATGGCTAAGATCAAAAATCCAGGTGACAGCAGATGCTGGCAAGGATGTGGAGAAAGAATGACACTCCTCAATTGTTGGTGGGATTGCATGCTGGTACAACCACTCTGGAAATCAGTCAGGCAGTTCCTCAGAAAATTGGACATAGTACTACTAGAAGATCCAGCAATTCTTCTCCTGAGCATATACTCAGATTATGTTGCAACTTATAACAAGGACACATGCTCCACTATGTTCATAGCAGCCTTATTTATACTAGCCAGAAGCTGGAAAGAACCCAGATGTCCCTCAACAAAGGAATGGATACAGAAATGTGGTACATTTACACAATGGAGTACTACTCAGCAATTCAAACCAATGAATTCATGAAATTCTTAGGCAAATGGATGCATCTGGAGGACATCATCCTTAGTGAGGTAATCCAATCACAAAAGAACTCACATGCTATACACTCACTGATAAGTGGATATTAGCCCCAAACCTTAGAAGGTCCAAGATACAATTTGCAAAAGACCTGAAACTCAAGAACAAGGAATACCAAAGTGTGGATACTTGGTTCCTTCTTAGAATGGGGAACAAGGTATCCATGGAAGGAGTTACAGAGACAATGTTCAGAGCTAAGATGGAAGGAAGGACCATCCAGAGACTGCCCCACCCAGGTATCCATCCCATATACAACCACCAATCCCAGACACTATTGCATATGCCAGAAAGATTTTGCTGACAGAGCTGTGATATAGCTCTCTTTTGTGAGTCTATGCCAATGCCTGGCAAATATAGAAGTGGATGCCCACAGTCATCTATTGGATGGGTCGCAGAGACTCTAATGAAGGATCTAGAGAAAGTACCCAAGGAGCTAAAGGGGTCTTCAACTAAGTAGGAGGAACAATGATATGAACTAGCCAGTACCACCCAAAGCTGTGTCTCTAGGTGCATATGTAGCAGAGGATGGTCTAGTAGGCCATCAATGGGAGGAGAGGCACTTGGTATTACGAAGATCATATACCCCAGTATAGGGAAATGCCAGGGTCAGGAACCAGGAGTGGGTGGGTTTGGGAGCAGGACAGGGGATGGGTATAGGGGGCTTTGGTGATAGCATTTGAAATGTAAACGAAGAAAATACTTAATAAAAAAAAAGATAAGAAAATGGCATAGTTACTGACAGAAGTGGGGTGTTGGAGTTCTGCCTTCTGCCTAGGGAGCTGGTGAATTTTCCGTTCTACCCAGACCCAAGGTAAGGAGGTGGAGTGAAGGGGGGCAGGCGCCTCTGGCTGGTGTAGGCTGTGTGGCCGCAATAAAGCCTTTCTAAAAAGAAAAAAAAAAAGAACAATAATTAAAAAGAAACTTGAATTGCTGTACTCTACTTCTCTAATGTAAGTTTGAGATTGCTGACCTCCTCTCCTTTTACTAACAGGGAATCTGAAATTATTCACACTAATCCTGTTTATAAAAATGATTTAAAAAGATAAAATGAAAATTCAAAATAAAATAAAAGTACTGAAAACACACATAGTGTGAACTGTATTAAAACAACCAAAAACATTAATTTTTGCTCTTGCTGGAGCAGAAGTGGAGGCCATATTGAACAGATTTTAGCTTTATGACATCAGAGATCCTAAATTTCAGTTTTCTGAATTAATATGCTTTGGTTCCCTTTGAAAATCTGTCTGAGATTAATACAACAGAAGAAGCGTCACTCATATATCCAAAGGATTATTTTCATGTGGAAAATTTAAATTCTCACCAATCCCTACCTACTCAACCATTTTGAGATAAATGTTAAATAATTAAAATAAACACAATATAAATTTCCTGAGTATAATTTCTGTTTTACTAAAATCATCTAGATTGACCCCCCCCGCCATAAAGTATCTATAGCTGGTTTAGGGAGAATTTATTCTTACAGATATCTTGTGATGCAGATAATTAAAACTACCAAAATACATTCTCCAAATTCAGTGAACACACAAGGAATTGCCAGCATTAACCTGTCAAATTGAAGTTGTCCATGAAATTACCATGCCAAATGTTTACTAGTATTCACCTTAAGAGATTATACCTACTCCCTCCCCCTAAAAATTATGGAATCACTTTACTTTGGCTTTCATACTCATATTCCTACAGAGATGAACTCTAACACAAAATCAACTGTATAAAGAGAAACAAACACAGAGTTGAAAGCATTTAAAAACTCATACAGCTTCTGGCTATTATAAATAAGGCTGCTATGAACATAGTGGAACATGTGTCCTTTTTACCACTTGGAACATCTTCTGGGTATATGCCCAGGAGAGGTATTGCTGGATCCTCTGGTAGTACTATGTCCAATTTTCTGAGATAACGCCAGACTGACTTCCAGAGTGGTTGTACACGCTTGCCAGATGTCCTTCAACAGAGGAATGGATACAGAAAATATGGTACATTTACACAATGGAGTACTATTCTGCTATTTAAAAAAATATATTTATGAAATTCTTAGACAAATGGATGAATCTGGAGGACATAATCCTTAGTGAGGTAACCCAATCACAAAAGAATTCATTGGATGTGCACTCACTGATAAATGGATGTTAGCCCAGATACTTAGAACACCCAAGATACAATCTGCAAAACACATGAAAACCAAGAAGAAAGACCTATGTGTGGATACTTCATTCCTCCTTTGAATAGGAAACAAAATACCCATGAAAGGAGTTACAGAGACAAAGTTTAGAGCTAAGATGATAGGATGGACCATACAGAGATTAACCCACAGGGAACCATCCCATAATCAGTCACTAAACTCAGACACTATTGCATAGGACAGCAAGTGTTTACTGAAGGGACCCTGATATAGCTGACTCCCACAGAAGTGGATGCTCACAGTCATCCATAAGAGGGCCCACGGGGCCCACATTGGAGAAGCTAGAGATAGAACACCAGGAGCTGAAGGGCTCTGCAACCCTAGAAGAGGAACAACAATATGAACTAAACAGAACCTACAGAACTCGTGTCTCTAGCATCATATGTAACAGAAGATGACATAGTCAGCCATCATTTGGAGGAAAGGCCCCTTGGTACTGCAATCTTTATATGCCCCAATACAGGGGAACGCCAGCGCCAAGAAGTGGGAGTGGGTGGGCAGGGGAACAGGGAGGGGGGAGGGGGGAAGGGACTTTCAGAATAGCATTTGAAATGTAAATTAAGAACATATCTAATTAAAAAAAACCTCATACATTAAAATTGGGCCTATAACTTCAAAGCACCATTTTTTGAGCTGTTCCTTTCTATTATCTGTACTACTAATAAAGGTAGTTATACAAAGAGAGGGAAAGAAGGATGACTTGGTGACCAGGACTCTCTGGGGTGGAAAAAATGAGAATAACTGTGAACATCCTTGTCTGTAGCTTGCATGATGTTTAATAATAGATAATATAGGTCTTAAATCCCAGGGGAGGAGAATAAAGTTCGAAATTTGTTAAAGTTGAATATTATGGATAGTAACTTTCATCAGAAAATATTGATGTAGCCAGCAAAATTGAGATGTGATCATGGAAAATACTTCTAAAGAGGGAGAATAATTTGGAACAGAAGATGGCATTACAAATAAAAAAAATTACAAGATGGCATTACAAGCTAATCGGGTTGAGTATAAATGAATCCCACAGTTCAAAGAAGTGGCTATATGAACTTCTGTTTGGGATCCTCTGGGTCGGGATTTTGCTTCTTCTGCTCCTCCATTTCTGCTGCCTTCTGTACAGCAACATCAACCAACATGTAGAAGTTGCTAAAATCAGGCTTTTCCTCTGGCCATGCAAGTTCAGCAGAAGACCAAGGCTCAGTGATTAAATTCTTGTCTTCATTCTCTATTTTGGCTTCTGAGATAACCTTCTGGTTTAGAGTAGACTCCAGATATGGCACTTTCTCTTCTGATTCTTGACATATTGCCAGGGGCAGATCCTGCATATTGGCTTTTGCATTAAACTGTGCCTTGAACTCCTTGGATGGATTGGAGTGCTGCTTCTGGGCTACATTTGCAGCCTGGCCTTGGGTTGCATTGGCAGCCTGGCCTGGGGCTGCATTGGCAGCCTGGCCTTGGGCTGCATTGGCAACCTGGCCTTGGGCTGCATTGGCAACCTGGCTTTCATCGCTCAAGTTGTCTGGATCTTGAACAATTTCCCAGCGAAGTTTTCTGCGGACATTTAAAAACCATTTGGTTACCTGCAGGTAAGATAAATCGGTATTCTTGGCCAGCATTCGTTTGTCTGCTACAGTAGGGTAGGCATTAAACTTGTGCTCACAGAGCCAGTCATGGAGGACCTTCACAGACTCCGGTGGCAGAAAGCATCCTTTCTGAAGCTCCTGACAGTCACTAATCTTCTTCTTACAGGTTCTCTCAAGTACTAACCTGATTGAGGTGTACTTTTTCCTAGTGTTCTGGGTTTCTTCTGGACTACCTTCAGCCTCCTCCATGTTCTGGAAGACTGCTTTCAGTGGCTTAGAAACCAGGGATGAATGAAGTAGGAATAAAGCTGCCCCGGGAGAGTCAGGGAAGNAAGCTCCTGACAGTCACTAATCTTCTTCTTACAGGTTCTCTCAAGTACTAACCTGATTGAGGTGTACTTTTTCCTAGTGTTCTGGGTTTCTTCTGGACTACCTTCAGCCTCCTCCATGTTCTGGAAGACTGCTTTCAGTGGCTTAGAAACCAGGGATGAATGAAGTAGGAATAAAGCTGCCCCGGGAGAGTCAGGGAAGACTTTCACTGATTTCTGAATTGGATTCTCATCTGTTGCCAGACTGACTGTTGCTAACAACTGAGCCAACTGGCTCTGTGATGTCACAGACCCTATGCTAGACAGGTTTCCTTCCCCACACACACATCCCTACACTTTTTTGGCTTTATGTGGCCTGTTTTACTTTACTCTTTTTTTTTTTTTTTTTTTTTTTTTTTTTTTTTGGCCATACATCAGTGTATTTGTGTATGTGTTCTTACTCCATTTTTTTAAAAATTAGCTTTCATAATTTCTCTGCAGGTGTTAACTATATACAAAGTACAAATATTGGAGAATAATATTACCATATATTAGAGAATAATATTACCATTCATTTTAAAATTCTACTTATTCTCTCTCTCTCTCTCTTTCTCTCTCTCTCTCCCTCTCTCACCCCACCCTGCCCTGTATGTGTGTGTGTGTGTGTGTGTGTGTGTGTGTGTGTATTTCTGCAGCTGTACAAGTACATGTACCATGGGTTCATGTTGTGGTCAGAGGACCTGTTCTGTCTCCTACCATGTGGGTTCAGGTGATTAAACTCAAGTGATGAGCCTTAGAAGCAAATGCCTTTACCCACTAAGCAACCTTGTTTCAATATCTTTCTTTTTGATATTTTTATTTTTATCATGTTTTTAATTATTTTGTGTATGAAAGTACATTATAAGTTTAAAAGACAGTGAAAATTCTTTCATTAAAATGTTATAATGTGATCTTTCCTCTGAGCCCAGCAGATGCAGCTAGGGCCTGTTCTGTGCTTCCCACACCCCAGGATTTTAAGATCACATCGGGGTTACGCGTGAGTGGAGTGCAGGGGTGGTTTTGGGAGCAGTGGCTCAGTGGTTGCAAACAGGGGCAGGAACCAAGAACTCCGCCCCACTGGAGGCTGGGCCTCTCCCAGCCAGAGGACCACCCACCCTGCCACTTTCCCTCTGAGCCTAGTGGACACAGCTAGGGTCCGTCCTGTGCTCCCAGACCCCAGGAGTTTAAGATCACATTGGGGTTACGCGTGAGTGGAGTGCAGTGGTGGTTTTGGGATCAGTTGGTCAGCTGTTGTCCGCAGGGGCAGGAACCGAGGAACTCCCCCCCACCATTGGCTGGGCCTCTCCCAGCCAGAGCACCCTTCACCCAGCCATCTTTCCTCTGAGCCCAGGGACTTCAAGAACTTTAAGATCACATCAGGAGCTCAGGTCTCAGGCCGCAGGTGCTGTGCACTCTTCTAGGCTCTTTCGGGACTCCCCAAGCTATCTCGGGACATGACCTGAGCAGGGGAATACATACTCTGTTCTGGCCCAATCTCGTGGAACTTGAGACATCAGCCAGGAGACTGATAAAGGCCCAGGGCAGAACAGTGGGTCCTTTCTGGTCTGCACCAATGCCAGGTCTCCTCGGGCAGATATGGCAGGAGGCAAGCGTAAGAACAGAAGCAACAGAATCCATGGGTACTTGGCATCACCAGATACAAACTCACCCACCACATCAAGTCCTAGATACAACAGCACACCAGGAAAACAGGACATGGATATAAAGTCACTTGTCATGATGATGATTGACGACTATAAGAAGGAAATGCAGGAAAACACAGAAAACAACTAGAAGCATTTAAAGAGGAAAAACTTAGAGAGTTACAGGAAAACAATACCAAACAGGTGATGGAATTGAATAAATCCATCCAGGACCTAAAAATGGAAGTAGAAACAATTAAGAAAAACCAAAAGGAGATAACCCTGGAGATAGAAACCATAGGAAAAAAATCAGGAACCATAGATATGAGCATTAACAACAGAATACAAGAGATAGAAGAGAGAATCTCAGGCACAGAAGATTCCATAGGGAGCATAGACACAACAATCAAAGAAAATGCTAAATGCAAAAAGATACTAACGCAAAATATCCAGGAAATCCAGGACGGAATGAGAAGACCAAACCTAAGAATAATAGGAGTAGATGAGAAGGAAGACTCAATGGCCAGCAAATATCTTCAACAAAATTATAGAAGGAAACTTTCCATACCTAAAGAATGAGATGCCCATAAACATACAAGAAGTCTACAGAACTCCAAATAGGCTGGACCAGAAAAGAAATTCCTCCCGACACATAATAATCAGAACAACAAACGCACTAAATAAAGACAGAATATTAAAAGCAGTAAGGGAAAAGGTCAAGTAACATATAAAGGCAGGCCTATTAGAATTACTCCAGACTTCTCACCAGAGTCTATGAAAGCCAGAAGATCATGGACAGAGTTTATACAGACACTAAGAGAACACAAATGCCAGCCCAGGCTACTATACCCTTCAAAACTCTCATTTACCATAGATGGAGAAACCAAAGTATTCCACAACAAATTCAAATTCACACAATATCTTTACACAAATCCATCCCTTCAAAGGATAATAACAGAAAAACACCAATACAAGGACGAAACTCTGCCCTAGAGAAAGCAAGAAAGTAAACCTTCAACAAACCTAAAAGAAGACAGCCACAAGAACAGAATCCCAACTCTACAAAAAAAAAAAAATGACAGGACGCAACAATTACTGTTCCTTAATATCGCTTAATATCAATGGACTCAATTCTCCAATAAAAAGACATAGACTATCAGACTGGCTACACAAACAGGACCCGACATTTTGCTGTCTACAAGAAACACACCTCAGGAAAAATGACAAACACTACCTCAGAGTGAAAGGATGGAAAACAATATTCCAAGCAAATGGCCCGAAGAAAAACGCTGGGGTAGCCATTTTAATATCGAATAAAATAGACTTTCAATCCAAAATTATCAAAAGAGACAAAGAGGGGCACTTCATACTCATCAAAGGCAAAATCTTCCAAGAGGAACTTTCAATTCTGAATACCTATGCTCCAAATGCAAGGGCAGCCACTTTCATTAAAGAAACTTTAGTAAAGCTTAGAACACACATTGCACCTCACACAATAATAGTGGGAGACTTCAACACCCCACTCTCATCAATGGACAGATCCTGGAAACAGAAACTAAACAGAGACTCAGTCAAACTAATGGAAGCTATGAAACAAATGGACTTAACAGATATCTACAAAATATTTCATCCTAAAACAAAAGGAAATACCTTTTTCTCAGCACCTCATGGTACCTTCTCCAAAATTGATTACATAATTGGCCACAAAACATCCCTCAACAGATTCAAAAATATTGAAATTTTCCCATGCATCCTATCAGATCACCATGGACTAAGGCTGTTCTTCAATAACAACATAAGTAGCAGAACACCATCATTCACTTGGAAACTGAACAACACTGTACTCAATGATACTTTGGTCAAGGAAGGAATAAGGAAAGAAATTAAAGACTTTCTAGAGTTTAATGAAAATGAAGCCACAACATACCCAAACTTATGGGACACAATGAAAGCATTCCTGAGAGGTAAATTCATAGCTCTGAGTTCCTAAAAAAAAAAAAAAAAATGGAGAGAGCTTACACCTGTAGCTTGGCAGCACATTTGCAAGCTCTAGAACAAATGGAAGCAAAGTCACCTAAGAGGAGTAGAGGGCAGGAAATAATCAAACTCAGGGGTGAAATCAACCATGTGGAAACAAAAAGAACTATCCAAAGAATCAATCAAACCAGGAGCTGGTTCTTTGAAAAAGTCAACAAGATAGACAAACCCTTGGCCAGACTCACTAGAGGGCACATGGATAGCATTCGAATCAACAAAATCAGAAATGAAAAGGGAGACATAACAACAGATCCCGAGGAAATCCAAAACACCATCAGATCCTTCTACAAAAGCTTATATTAAAAAAAAACTGGAAAATCGGGATGAAATGGACAACTTTCTAGACAGATACCAAGTTCCAAAGTTAAACCAGGATCAGATTAATGACCTAAACAGCCCTATATCACCTAAAGAAATAGAAGCAATCATTAATAGTCTCCCAACCAAAAAAAGCCCAGGACCAGATAGGTTTAGTGCAGAATTCTATCAGACCTTCAAAGAAGACCTAGTTCCAGTTCTTCTCAAAGTATTCAACAAAATAGAATCTGAAGGTACACTACCCAATTCATTCTATGAAGCCACAATTACTCTGATACCTAAACCACATAAAGACACAACAAAGATAGAGAACTTCAGACCAATTTCCCTTATGAATATCAATGTAAAAATATTCAACAAAATTCTCGCCAACCGAATCCAAGAACACATCAAAACGATCATCCATCATGACCAAGTAGGCTTCATCCCAGGAATGCAGGGATGGTTTAATATAAGGAAATCCATCAATGTAATACACTATATAAACAAACTCAAAGATAAAAACCACATGATCATCTCCTTAGATGCTGAGAATCGTAAACTGTTTTAGGTTGTGGGTAAGTACTATAAGGTCTTGGAAAGATCAGGAATTCAAGGCCCTTACCTAAACATGATAAAAGCAATCTACAGCAAACCAGTGGCCAACATCAAACTAAATGGAAAGAAACTGGAAGCAATCCCACTAAAATCAGGGACCAGACAAGGCTGCCCACTTTCTCCCTACCTATTCAATGTAGTACTTGAAGTCCTAGCCAGAGCGATTTGACAACAAATGGAGGTCAAGGGGATAAAAATTGGAAAGGAAGAACTCAAATTATCGCTATTTGCAGATGATATGATAGTATATATGAGTGACCTCAAAAACTCCACCAGAGAATTCCTAAACCTGATAAACAGCTTTAGTGCAGTAGCTGGATATAGAAATAACTCAAACAAATCAATGTCCTTTCTCTATACAAAGGATTAACTGGCTGAGAAAGAGAGCAGTGAAACATCACCCTTCACAATAGTCACTAACAATATAAAATATCTTGGTGTGACTCTTACGAAGGAAGTGAAAGATTTGTATGACAAGAACTTCAAGTCTCTGAAGAAAGAAATTGAGTAAGATCTCAGAAGATGGAAGGATCTCCCATGCTCATGGATTGCCAGAATCCATATAGCAAAAATGGCTATCGTGCCAAAAGCTATCTACAGATTCAATGCAATCCCCATCAAAATTCCAACTCAATTCTTCAAGGATCTAGAAAAGACAATTAGCAAGTTCATCTGGAATAACAAAAAACCTAGACTAGCGAAAACTCTTCTCAACAATAAAAGAACCTCTGGTGGAATCACCATGCCTGATCTCAAACTGTACTACAGAGCAATCGTAATAAAAACTGCATGGTACTGGTACAGCAACAGCCTGGTAGATCAATGGAATAGGATAGAAGACCCAGAAATGAATGCACACACCTATGGTCACCTGATCTTTGACAAGGGAGCTAAAACTATCCACTGGAAAAAAGACAGCCTTTTCAAGAAATGGTGCTGGCACAACTGGCAGCTATCATGTAGAAGACTGGGAATTGATCCATTCTTATCTACTTGTACTAAGGTCAAGTCTAAGTGGTTGAAAGACCTCCACATAAAACCAGAGACACTGAAACTTATAGAGGAGAAAGTGGGGAAAAGCCTAGAAGATATGGGCACTGGGGAAATTTCCTGAACAAAACAGCAAAGGCTTGTGCTGTAAGATCAAGAATTGACAAATGGGACCTCATAAAATTGCAAAGCTTCTGTAAGACAAAAGATACTGTCAACAAGACAAAAGGGCCAACAACAGATTGGGAAAGGATCTTTACCAATCCTAAATCAGATAGGAGACTCATATCCAATATATATAAAGAACTCAAGAAGGTGGACACCAGAAAATCAAATATCCCCATTAAAAAGTGGGGCACAGATTTAAACAAAGAATTCTCAACTGAGGAATACGTAATGGTAGATAAGCACTTGAAAAAAAGTTCAACATCCTTAATCATCAGGGAAATGCAGATTAAAACAACCCTGAGATTCCACCTCACACCAGTAAGACTGGCTAAGATAAAAAATTCAGGTGACAACAGATGCTGGCGTGGATGTGGATAAAGGGGAACACTCCTCCATTGTTGGTGGGAATGCAAGCTGCTTCAACCTCTCTGGAAATCAGTCTGGCGGTTCCTCAGAAAATTGGACATAGTAGTACAGGAAGATCCTGCAATACCCCTACTGGACATATATCCAGAAGATATTCCATCTGTTAATAAGGACACATGTTCTACTATGTTCATAGCAGCCTTATTCGTAATAGCCAGAATCTGGAAAGAACCCAGATGTCCCTCAACAGAGGAATGGATACAAAATTTTTTTTATATTTACACAATGGAGTACTACTCAGCTATTAAAAACAGTAAATATATGACATTCCTAGGCAAATGGATGGATCTAGAGGCCATCATCCTGAGTGAAGTAACCCATTCACAAAAGAACTCACATAACATGTACTCATTGATATGTGGATATTAGCCCAGAAACCTAGACTACCCAAGATACAATTTACTAAACACATGAAACTCAAGAAGGAAGATCAAAATGTGGACAAGTCACCTCTTCCTAGAATTAAGAACAAAGCACACATTGAAAGAGTTACAGAGATCATGTGTGAAGCTGAATCCAAAGGATGGACCCAATGACTGCGGCTGCCAGGGATCCAGCCCACAATCAGCCACCAAACATAGACACTATAGCAGATGCCAGCAAGATAGTGCTGAAAGGGCCTGGATATAGCTGTCTTGTGGGAAACTATACCAATGCCTGGCAAACATGGAGGTGGAAGCTCACAGTCAGCTATTAGGTCGAACACAGGGTTCCCAAGGAAGGAGCTAGAGAAAGTACCCAAGGAGCTGAAGGGGTCTTCAACCCTATAGGTGGAAGAATAACCATGAACTAACTAGTACCCCCTGAGCTCATGTCTCTAGCTGCATATATAGAAGAGGATGGCCTAGTTGGCCATCATTGGGAAGAGAGGCCCCTTGGTCATGCAGACTTTATATGCCCCAATACAGGGGAACGCCAGGGCCAAGAAGTGAGAGTGGGTGGTTAGGGGAGTAGGGCCGGGCGGGGGGAGGGTATAGGGAACTTTCTGGATAACACTTGATATGTAAATGAAGAAAATATCTAATAAAATTTGGAAAAAAAGTGTTTGGTTCATTGACAATCTCCTTTTAAGAAAACAAAATTCTCATTAATGTTAGAGAAAAAAATTTTTTTTTATTAGGAGGGGAGAAATGTAGTGAGAGTTTTGGCATTTTCCCTTTGCTGGTGCTATTTGCTTCCCAAATCTCTACCTGCAATTTCTCCAGTTGCTTCTTATATCCCTCCATATACAAAACCCAGCTATGTTACCTAAACATGTTTTTGTTTTAATCTTAGGTGTGGGATATGGGGCTACTTTAGATTATCCACAACAGCAGACTATTTGCCTTGTGAATGCTCTGATCTGGGAGGAGCGTAATTTTGCTAGCTGTGGATGGTTTAATTTTGAGGACTCTGGTGAGTGTATAAATGCTAGAGTGGGTGTAGGGACTCTGAAGAAGAAGGAATCTGCTGCTTCTCCATTGATGCTCCTGGTTGCTGTTGTTGCAGTTTGATTAAAAGACGTTGGAGATTCCCTGACAACAAAGATTGGACTTGCCCCAAAGAAACTGTGTCTTTATTTAGCAGGAAGTAGCATGTAGAAGTCTACACCCCCTTTCCTCTTTAACATTCTTTCTCTCCTACCTAGTGTTAGGTGGGGTTGGAAGGGATTAATTTGGATAATGGTTAGAACGGAGGTAGTGATGAAAGAATCCAAATAAAATAGCAAAACCAAATAGTGCTTACACTCATACCCTCAGGCTGGCTCACCTGCTTTTCTGCCACCACTGTCAGCTCTACTGTGCTGTCCAGGAGGGGTGCAGGGCAACTCTCTTGAGAGGCAGGACCAGCTCTCCTGCTCTCCTGACTCCAGAGCCAGGTCTGCCTGCTGCAGTTGGTTAGGCATGAGGTGAAGAGAAAGGTATCTATCTCTCCTTCTTCCATGCCACTGCACAGAAGCTGAGGGGTAGAGTTAGTGCTCTCACACTTATATCCTCAGAGCTGGCTCACTCACAACTCTGGCAATGTGCATTGCTGCTCTCCGGAGTTGCAGCTGATTAGGGACAGGGGCAGAGGCAGGGGCAGGGGCAGGGGCAGGGGCAGGGGCAGGGGCAGGGGCAGGGGCAGGGGCAGGGGTAATTTTCCTGCTTTCATGCCCCCACTGTCAGTTATCCCATGATGCTGGGTGAGGGGTGAGGCCAGTTCTTCACAGCCCAGACCAGGGATGTCTCTCTAGTCTTTGGTGGCAACAGATCCCTGCTGCTGCAGGGCCACAGACTGAGACATGACAGTACAGTGCCATGGCCTCATGTAACATAACCACCTACTCACATTTGGCTATTATTCCTCACTACCCCTGAGTCTCCAGGTCTGCCTCTCTTCATTGTGCCCACACCTCTGTTTCTCTTTCTCTTCCATTTCTCCACCACTTCCTTGTTTCTCTTAGTGGTAACCTGGGCTCTGTGTGGCTGGGGTCATCTCAGGAGTGGTCTCAGGAGTGTTAAGCTTAGTTCAGCAGTTGCCCTGCTCATGCATGCATTATGGAGTTGGGCAGGCATCATCTTAGGTATGTTTCCACCCCCAGGCCTGCATGGTGCTGGACTCAAATTCATCTCAGGTTAGCTCCCTGCCTGGACCTTGTGGTGCCAGTCTGGTAGTCATCTCAGGCTTGCTTTTTTCAGGGAATGTTAGTTGGGCTACTAACTATTCAGATATTCATAAGTCAGAACCCTGAGCATAGACATAGCCTCTCTTCTCTCTGTCACCTATTTAAACACATGGGACACAGCAGCCACACCTTCAACGCGCCTAATGTCAGGGACAATATTTAAAAAACAAAAACAAAAACAAAACAGCCAATAGTTTACAAGTTTGTCTTAATGACATTTTGGCTCCAATTACTTTAAGTAAATTTTAGCTGCTGTGCCTAAGGATAGTGGTTTGAAGGAGAATGGTCCCAATAGGCTCATATATTTGAATGCTAGATGCTTAATTGGTAGAACACTTTTGAAGATTATAAGATTATTGGAGAAAGTGTGTAGATGTAGAAATTTCTGGTTCCTTTGGAGACACAGTTAGGTTACAATGATGTTTTGCTGGGCCAGACACAGGTGAAAGGATGTTTTGCTGAAGCAGACAAAGGTAAGAGGAAGTTTTACTAAGGCAGACATGTGAAGGAATGTTTTGCTGAAGCAGACACAGATAAGAGGATATTTTCCTGAAGCAGACACCTGAAAGAATGCACAGTGTTTAGAAAGAATATGAATATTACCACAGATGGTGGGACAAGGCTTGTACATTGGTTCGCCTTGCACCACTTTGCCAGTCTTCACTGAGGATGCTCTGGTACTGGTTGGCTTTGTACTGCATTGCTGGTCTTCACTGGTCATGGCATCATAGAGAGTAACTCGCTAAAGAATTTCTTATGATATATGATATTCCAGCAGCTTTTTGCTGCTTTCATGAACTAGCACCTATCTAGTTGAGCCTCAAAGTTGATTCTGAATCAAGCGGCTGCTGCTGATTCATGTGTGCTGTCTGACAAGTGGACTGGGCTGAAGCTGCTGCAGCCTGTTTAATGGTTTGCTGGTAGACAGAAATGCTGATATCTTGACAACAAAGACTGGAATTTCCCTAAAGAACTTTCTAAACAGTGTCCTAATTACCTTTATTTTCCACTACCTCTGATGGGTGGTGGGGTAGTAGGGAGGTTAAAACATTTAAGAACCCTTATGAAAGTAGGTTTTGAAAATTCTAAGCCTACAGTGTGTCAATGGGAGTTGGATTTGAATCTTGGTTTTTGTTTATTTGTTTGTTTGTTTGTTTGTTTGCTTGCTTTTTGAGACAGGGTTTGTCTGTATAGCCCTGGCTGTCCTTGAACTCACTCTGTAGACCAGGCTGTCCTCAAACTCAGAAACCCCCCTGCCTCTGCCTCCCAAATGCTGGGATTAAAGGTATGTGCCACCACGCCTGGCCCTGCTGGATTTGAATTTTAAAAGCACATACTAGGCTCATTTTCATTCTCTCTGCCTCCAACTTGTAAGTAAGATGTAAGCACTAATCTACTGCTCCACTGACATGCTTGCATGCTTGTCTGCCCATTGTCATGCTCCCTACCATAATAGTCATGGACTCATCCTTTGAAACTGTGAGCAAACTCCTAATTAAATGCTGCTCTTTAAATTGAGTTGGTCATGGTGTCTCTTACAAGTAATAAACAATAACTAAGTCAATGGACATGAGCTACAGGAGACAGGGAATTCCCCTACTGCAAGCAGTTAGAAAGCTAAAATGAGACAGTAGTGTCAGGGTTCAGGAAATCACTACTCAAACCATATGTACACAATCTCAGCTAAACAAGAGTCGTTTATTGAATGCACACCATAATACTGGATGTTTAGAACTGCAAAAAAGGACTCAGGAGCCTAATTGTAGTATTAGTTTGGTCTCAGAGTAGCCTTTTTATATGAAAAACCAGGTTCAAAAGTTCAAAGGCAAACAGTGAAGTGGTACAACATTTTTGGCTAACCTTCAAGCTTATTGGTCCTACGTGAGGTAAGAAGGGTGCTGGACAGGTAGTGAACAGGGAAATTTCAGAACATCAAGATAACAGGGTACAAGTGATTCAACCATAACTTTTTGGCTTATTAGTAGCATTCTTCAATGTCAGTTAGAATAATAACTTTGAACTTAATTTTACCTTGTGAGTAACGTGGAGTCTGAATACAGAATAGCTACAGTTGTGTTAAAGAAGCAGGCCTCATCAAGTAGAGGTGTGATGTAATTAACAGAAAGCCATGGACTTCTCTTGTGACAGAAGTTGAAACAGAATCAAACTGGACTTGATTTAAAAAAGAGAGAAAGAAAAGGAAATAAAAGAAAGTAGTGAGATTTCAGGGCATAGGACACCTCTTCCTGATATCATTTTACCAGTTCATCTTACTTGAGACATACAAATATCCCTTTTTCTTGGACCTCTCCACCACTATAGGCAGATAAGCTGGGAGCTTTTTGGAAATTCCCAGACCTTTGTCACTTTTGGTAACTAAGACTTTCATAACATATATCCCTGATAAGTGATACATCATCAAAAAGGAATCTTCAAGATATGTTTATATTCTTATATTCAGGAGTGTATATTCCTCTCACTGACTTCTCCAAAATGTCTCACTAAAGCAATAAAGGTTTCTCACTTGGGGCACAAAATTTCATGGCTTATATGCATTAGTGATTAACTCCAAGTTACCCATAAAACATCAGTATTGCATCAAGGGAAGTGTTCATGTATCTCTTATTCACCTGACTTAATTGTTGTCTCTGAGGTTTATTGCCTCTGTATGATAACCTAGGCCTAATCTTACAAGCTTCTAGCCTCTGGACAATTTTCTATAGGCTGAGAATGTTTTCAGCCTCTGAGACTTACTGCTGAATAAGCTCACCCTTTATAGTTCTTTCTGAACTACGTTGGCTGGTTCAACTCATCTGTTCTGCTTTAAATTCCTCTCCAAGCTGACCAATTAAATCTGAGTTCTCTCTCATCCTCTGACTTTTTGCTTTACTTGGCCTCAAACTAACTCTGGCAATCTGTTCTGATCTTCTGGCTCCTTCTCACTCTCTGGCTCATTTTGTCTTCACTTGTGTCTAGTTTGTTCTTTTTTCAACCTGTCTCTGTAAAACTCTCCCAGTATAACTGCCTCTTTCTCCCTCTGTGCTGCTCTCTCTTATACTGCCTCTCTTTCATCTCCCCTCTCAAAAGAGTTGTGCTTATCTCATTCTGTCAGTCTTTCTCGGATTCATCACTTTGTCACTCGGTTAGACATCATTTTCAAATATGGGTGCTTTCTTCCACATTTATCTTCATTCTTTGGGATTAAAGGTAGGTACCAAGGGTGAGCCACACCACAACTAGTAGGTATAATAAAAAGTATATAGAATATAGTCAGAGTTTATGCTGTCTTAATGAAATGGTATTTATAGGCTCTCCTCCAAGATCCATGACTTTGATGGACTTGAGTCGTTGGGTAGGTTTCCTTTACCAGAATGGTTTGCCTCTCATAAGTGGGTCTTAAGTTCAATTTGAGAGCTGCTGGTTACTAGCAAGGTATGCACATTACTACTGCAATTTTAGGGTTATCCTGTCATGATGATCATTGTGGTTCATAAGCATCATAGCTAGGTAGGACTCTTTGTTGCTTCCCTCCTTTGGAAGATGCATGGTTCCTTCAGGTATCATGAAAGCTAGTTCTCAGGGAGAAGGCATCCAGGTCTGTTCCTGCTTCTTTAGTCCCTGAGTCTCAAGTGCATGATGTCTTGGGGACAACCAAGGGCAATTGAAATAGTCTCTTTTGATATTCTGAACAGCCTGAACCAAAAGTCAAACGAACATGAACCAAAAGTCATGCTTCAATATGAGGTTTTTGTTAGATGGTTTTTGGTTGTAGGAGTGAAAAATAATATACTAAAGATGAAATTTCATTTAAACTGGATAAGAATATTTATATAGAGAGTTATGCATTTTATAGGTTATTTAAGTTTTTAGGCAGATAATTGATTCCTTCTGATGTTTAGAAACCTTTATTCTTTATCCTTCTCCTTCTTTCTGCTTTTCTGTCCCTCAGGCCTCCCTGACTAGGAGTGTCCCTTTCCCATTTGCCAGATACAATGATTACATGCACTATTGTTCTCTCTATTGCTCCCACACTGACTACCCCAGCTAAGGAACCTTTTGGTCTTCCTGGTTTAAGTAGTTAATTCAGACTATGTACACATACCTGAACATTTGGAACTAGGAGTCTCTCATGAAAGAGAGTAGTAATGTTTGGGTTTCTAACTCTGGCTTAACTGACTCAGTATGATCTTTTCTATTTCCACCCAGTTACCCAAAAAGTTTATTATTTAATTTTCTTTACAGCTAAATAGTATTTCATAGTGTGTGTGTGTGTGTGTGTGTATGTGTGTGTAACACATATTCATTATCTACCCATTAGTTGGAGGACATTTAAGTTGTTTCTATTTCCTAGCTATTATAAATAGAACAGCAATGAACATGGATGAGCATGTGTCTGTGGAATGGGATGTCCTGTCCTTTGGGCATATGCCAAGGAGTGGTATAGCTGGGACATAAGATACATTTATTTTTAGCTTTTACAGAATCCTACATAATGCTTTCCATAGTGACTGTAGCTGTGTGTAGTCCTATGCAAGAGTGAATGAGAACCGCCCCCAACCACTTCAGCATCTTTTGACTGTTGTTTTACTGACCTTTTATTCTCACTAGGTAAGATGAAACCTTTGATTTGCACTTTCTAATCGCTAGGAATGATGGACTTTAAAAAAAAAAAAACTATTTTTTTAATCTATTTTTTCCTCTCTGTTTACGATCAAAGCTCATTTTTTTAAAAAAAAAAGATAGGTTACTCTGAAGCATTCTGACACAACCAGGATCACAGGAAGGACAGGTTCTAGCCAGATATAGGGAGAGCAGGTAGCACTTGAAATAACCAGATGGCAGGATTCAAGCATAAGAACATAAGTAACAGAAACCAAGGTTACTTGGCATCATCAGAACCCAGTTCTACCAGAGCAAGTCCTGGATACACCATCACACCAGAAAAACAAGATTTGGATCTAAAATCACTTTTTATGATGGTGATAGAGGACTTTAAGAAGGATATAAATAACTCCTTTAAAGAAATACAAGAGAACACAGGTAAAGAGGAAACACAAAAATCCCTTAAAGAATTACAGGAAAACACAATCAAACAGGCAAAGGAAATGAACAAAACAACCCAGGATGTAAAAATGGAAAGAAAAACAATAAAGAATCCACAAAGGGAGACAACCCTGGGGATAGAAAACCTAGGGAAGAGTCCAGGATGACTCCTGGACTAGATGCAAGCACCACCAACAGAATACAAGAGATAGAAGAGAGAACATCATGTGCAGAAGATACCATAGAAAACATTGAAACAACAGTCAAAGAAAGCACAAAAAACTAAAAGCTCCTAACCCAAAGCATCCAGGAAATGCAGGATACAATGAGAAGACCAAACCCTAAGGATAATAGGTATAGAAGAGAGTGAAGATTCCCAATTTAAAGGGCTAGTAAATATCTTCAACAAAATTAGAGAAGAAAAGTTCCCTAACCTAAAGAAAGAGATGTCCATGAAATACAAGAAGCCTATAGAACTTCAAATAGACTGGACCAGAAAAGAAATTCCTATGGTCACATAATAATCAATACAACAAATACACAAGACAAAGAAAAGATTATTAAAAGCAGTAAGGGAGACAGGTCAAGTAACCTATAAAGGCAGACCTGTCAGAATTACATCAAACTTCTCACCAGAGACTATGAAACCTAGAAGATCCTGGGCAGATGTCATACAAATCCTAAGAGAACACAAATGCCAACCCAGGCTACTACACCCAGAAAAACTCTCAATCACCATATACAGAGAAAACAAGGTATTCCATGTAAAAGCCAAATTTACACAATATCTTCCCATAAATACAGCCCTACAAAGGATAATAGATAGCAAAAACTACCATAAGGAGGGAAACTACACCCTAGAAAAAGTAAAAAAGTAATCTTTCAACAAACTCAAAAAAAGATAGCTACAGAAACATAATTACACCTCTAACAATAAAAATAACAGGAAGTAACAATAATTTTCCTTAATATCTCTTAATATGAAGATTAATATTACCAACATATCCTAATTGAAATTCAAAAACATGAGGAATTAGAAATTTGTTGGATGTTACTCAGTGGTCTGTCTAACTTGGTAATTAGAGAAATAGGTCCAATATCGTACAATCCATATACACTTTCTGCTAGTTTGTATGTGACAGTGTCTTGCTGTGTACCACATAATAGTCTTGAAATCATACTTCTCCTATCTCAGCCTCTCTATTAGTAGGACTGTTTATTTGATGTTTTTACACTATACTATGGTTTTCAGAACAGCTTACATATTTCAAAATTATTTATACAGACAAAAGAAACATAGACAATTAATGTGAGAAGTGGCTTATAAGAAAACAACAGATAATGAGACCTAATGTTTTGCTTGACATTTATAATTATGTACCAACTTTGAAGAAGATGACCTTATAAGTTACTCTTTTTCTGAGATGAATGCTTTTCAAAATTATCACAGCCAATGAAACAGAATCTTACCCTCACCTAATGTCTGTGCCACTCTCCATGCAAAAGCATTGTTCATTAAAACAGTTGATAAATCACTTCATGGGTAGACCATCTTAATACATACTCCATTTCTTAAATGAACATAACCTGTTTCCTGTGGGCTGAGAATGACGATAATCACTTAAGTCAAATAGCTTTGATCACAGCATGAAATCTGTACCCAAATAATCATGCCTACAATTCATTCCTTAACTCAGCAGAACTGTCAACTCTTAGCTTAGCTACTATGGAGGTAAAATCCTTTGGTGATATGAGGGACATTGAAGTATAGCTTTATTACAATGAACTCCAATGTCTAAAAATTGTTCTTATTTTGTGTTTATACCACAGTAAGAGACAAGATTTTAAGCTTTACTAAAAACAAAACAAAACAATCAAGCAAGCAAGCAAAAAAGACTTTATCTTTTTATGTTCATTTAATAACATGTCCATAATTTTTACGATTGGTAGAAAAATATATAGTGTTGAATATAATAATAAAAAATAATTTAATTAAAAATGAAACATGTCTATAAATTAAAATAAAAAGATAGGACATTGTATTTGTTTTTGAATCTTTGATTTCTGACATCTTTCTATTTTCTTGATATTAATTTTGTATCAGTTTCATTGGTGTTCTGTTCAGGAAATTGTCCCCTGTACTAATGTATTCAAGGATATTTCCCACTTTTTCTTCTATAAGATATATCAATTTCTTCTATTGTATAAACTATGCCGGAAATTCTCTCTCCCATTATATTCTGTTGGTGATACTTGCATCTGTACTTCCTGTTCTCTTCCCCAGGCTTTCCATCTCCAAGATTCCCTCAGTTTGTGATTTCTATATTGCTTTTATTTCTATTTTCAGGTCTTGAAGTTTTATTTGTTTCCTTTAACTGTGTAATTGTATTTTTCTATATTTATTTAAGGCATTTATTTACTTCATTTTTTATTAGATATTTTCTTTTTTTCAATTTTTATTAGATATTTTCTTCATTTACATTTCAAATGTTATCCCGAAATTCCCCTAAACCCTCCCCCATCACCCACCCTGCTCCCCTACCCACCCACTCCCACATCTTGGCCCTGGCATTCCCCTGTACTGGGGCATATAAAGTTTGCATGACCAAGGGGCCTCTCTTCCCAATGATGGCCAACTAGGCCATCTTCTGCTATATATGGAGCTACAGACATGAGCTCTGGGGGTACTAGTTAGTTCATTGGGTACTTTCAGCTCCGTGGGTACTTTCTCTAGCTACTCCCATGGGAACTCTGTGTTCCATCTAATAGCTGACTGTGAACATCCACTTCTGTGTTTGCCAGGCAAACACGAGACAGCTATATCGGGGCCCTTTCAGCAATATCTTGCTGGCATGTCTCCATTAGGTGGCTGATTATGGGATGGATCTCCAGCTGCAGCAGTCACTGGTTGGTCCATCCTTTTGTTTCAGCTCCACACTTGATCTCTGTAACTCTTTTGTTCCTAATTCTAAGAAGGGACTAAGTGTCCACACTTTGATCTTCATTCTTCTTGAGTTTCATGTGTTTAGCAAATTGTGTCTTGGGTAATCTAGGTTTCTGGGCTAATATCCACTTATCAGTACATGTTATGTGAGTTCTTTTGTGATTGGGTTACCTCACTCAGGATGACACCCTCCAGATCCATCCATTTGCCTAGGAATTTCATGAATTCATTGTTTTTAAGAGCTGAGTAGTACTCCATTGTATAAATGTACCATAATTTCTGTATCCATTCCTCTGTTGAGGGACACCTGGGTTCTTTCCAGCTTCTGGCTATTATAAATAAGGCTGCTATGAACATAGTGGAGTGGATATTTTCTTTATTTACATTTCAAGTGCTATCCTGGAAGTTTCCTAACCCTCCCCCCACGCTGCTCCCCTACCCACCCACTCCCACTACTTGGCTTTGGCGTTCCCCTGTACTGGGGCATATAAAGTTTGCAAGACCAAGGGGCCTCTCTTCCCAATGATGGCTGACTAGGCCATCTTATGCTACATATGCAGCTAGAGACACGAGCTCTGGGGGTACTGGTTAGTTCAAATTGTTGTTTCACCTATAGGGTTGCAGACCCCTTCAGCTCCTTGGGTAATTTCTCTAGCTCCTCTTCTTTAAAGGTTCGATTTTATCTTCCTGTATTTCTGTAAGAGCTTTATGCATTTTTCTCTTTAAAGACCTCTGTCACCTTTATAACATTGGATTTAAGGCATTTTTCTTGTGCTTTGGTTGCGTTAGGATATCCAGGGCTTGCTGTAGTAGGGCAGCTGTGCTCTGAAGTTGTCATGTTTCCCTGGGGTTTGTTGACTGTGATCTTTTGCAGGTCTTTAGCTATCTGGATGGTTTTAGTCCCTCAATTTTCCTGTTGCAGTAGGTATTGGGCCAGTCCTAACCTCGATGATTCTGGTATGGCAAGCCCCTTGTGGTTATCCTTGGGCTGAATGGTTCCTAATCCACAAGTCTTATGCAACTGGGCTAAAAGTTGGTGGGAATATGGAGGTTCTCCTGGTATAGCAGGCTGTTCAGGGCAGCTGGGCATGCTCCACAAGACTCATTGGGCAGGGAAGATTGGTTCAGGAAGGGAAGATAACCTGCATGGTTCTGGATCAGTGAATCTAATGAAGGTGGGTGGAGAGGTGGTGGGACAATGCAGGTCCAGCAGGGATACGATACAGGCTGCTCATCTGTATGTATATTTAAGAAAGGACAATACATTTTATATTTTCAAGAAGTGTAGAGTAGTGTGCTCAATCCTGCCTTGAGACTGTTTACCAAGCCCTCTTTCTGGATCAAATCCTATCTGTAACATTTGAGTTGATATTAATTTATTAGAGGATATTAACAACATTTCCATCTGTTGTTACATATACGTTTCCCATATAGTAAAAGGGAGAGCATGAGCAACATAAAGGGCAGAAAGTCCCTACAGTTCATCATCAGACCAATGTAGTATTTCTGAATTTTTAGCAACATTAGACTCCCAGCCCAATCCCATAAGAGTAGAGGATATAACTGAAGTGGGACAATTTGAAGGCCACCGGTCTTTTCTTGTTATACAAAGTACACCAGCTCTCTTGTCTGTGAGGCCTTCAATTTATTTTCCTTGAACTTTAGGAGTTTAGGAGTTTAACTTCCTGTACCCAGAAAGACATGTCACTAGATCCAAACCCCATGGTTCTCCACAGAGCCTTGGTCATTGGGCTGCCTGAAACCTGATACTGGAGTAAAAGTAGCTGAGCAGTTCTCTGCTATGAATGAATTTGAATTGTTTTTATAGGAGGATATACAATAATTTTAATGTATTCTAGCAAAATAAAGAATAAACTTCCCAGGAACCACATTTATTCCCTGCACTAAGGTGGAACTCTGGCCCAGTGTGAATCCCAATGTCCCTTTGGGAGGGAGTCTATAGACTCCCATGGGAAGAGAAATGGCAGGGGAGTTAAAGATTAATATTGTTGTGGAGATGGAACAGAGGTTCAGTTCTGTGCTGCCCAGAGTTACACATTGAAGCTGTTGGATAGTCCTCCATTAACAAATGGATTGGTGGTCAGAGGCTGTTGAATTACCCCCATTGTTTGAGGAGCCTGGGATGGACCCCTCACTCAGTTTCCCAATTTAACAGGGGCTTTACAGTATTAGAATGCACTGGAGTACCAGAAAAGGAAGTATAATTCCTTTTTTTTTCTTTTTTTTTTCTTTTTGGTTTTTTGAGACAGGGTTTCTCTGTAAAGCCCTGGCTGTCCTGGAACTCACTTTGTAGACCAGGCTGGCATCAAACTCAAAAATCCGCCTGCCTCTGGAAGTGTAATTCTTATGAAAAAGAGACTGACATTTCTTCTGCCAATGGTATACTGTCTGACAGCGATGGCATGAGATATGAGGCTTGCCTGGATTTATGCCCTGAGTGGGAGCAGGAATATAAGGTTTACAGTGCTTCCTCTACTATTGGGACATTGTTTGCTAATATGTCCAGGATTGACACATGAATAACATTTATGAGCTATGCCTCCTTGACCAGATTTCTCTTTTCCTTGATTAGTTAGAAACTGAGTAGTGGTTTGACCTTGTAAAGTCACTGCAATAGGCACACATATAAGAGAGTAGCCTCAGCACATGTCTTAGTAAAATAAGAAATATTTCCTGACTTTCTGATTGGCCTCAGCAGTGATTTGAGATGCTAGGGTGGGCTGGTATGAAGGACAGACCTCCCTCTTCTCAGAGGTAAAGGGGCCATAGGAGAAGGGGCCCTGTAAATGGAGAGGGGAGTAGAGGGGAGTACTATGATTGGGATGTAAAAGAAAGAAAGGAAGAAAGGAAGAAAGGAAGGAAGGAAGGAAGAAAGAAAGAAAGAAAGAAAGAAAGAAAGAAAGAAAGAAAGGAAGGAAGGAAGGAAGGAAGAGAAAAGAAAAATGATATCTTTTGGCTCAGAGCTAAAGACTACTCCACTGCCTTTTTCAGCCAAGCAATAAATTTCTCAAAAGGTTCCCCTGGTTTCTGTTTCACATTAACAAGCCATTTGGTCTTTGCATTTCTCATAGGCAGGCATTCCCATGCTTCCAGGGCTGAGGCTGCGAGTGCCAGCAGGGTCTCCTTAGTTAATTTTAGAGGAGCTCCCACTCTGAGCCACTCTGCCTGTGCCCATAAGCATCACATATGTTAATTCTTTCTTTCCCATCTTCTTTATGGTCACTTTGACAACTCTTTATGAATCAAGTCATCCTATTCAACCTTCCATAGTAAAAAACTGCCTCCAGCTAAGCCCATTTTAGCCACTTGAAAACAATCATAAGTATCCATTCACAAGAGTATGAGTGTATGGGGAAGTAGCTCCATAGGCAGCTGGAGCCTGTTTTATTTTTGTAAGTAATTAAAAATGACAGGGGCTCCCATGAGGGATCTTCATTCAATCTATCATTCCTCATAATCACAGGAAATCATCCTAGTAATTCAACCTGCTGTTGAGCCTGACACTTAGGCGCAGCACATCTTAAAGGTCCCTTAGCTCTCCTTTTATTTTATTCAGGGGGTTGTGTGGGATGTCTCATAGTCAAGCATTCTAGGGGTTCCATTTACGATTCCAATATTTTGCTGCCTCACACTCCAAGTCAGTCTTTGGTCCTTCTTAGAAAGGGGAACAAAATACCCATGGAAGGAGTTGCAGAGACAAAGTGTGGAGCAGAGACTGAAGAAAAGGCCATCCAGAGACTGCCCCACCTGGGGATCCATTCCATATACAGTCCAAACCCAGACAGTATTATGGATGCTAACAAGTACTTGCTGACAGAAGCCTGATATAGCTGTCTCCTGAGAGGTTCTACCAGTGCCTGACATATAAAGAAGTGGATGCTCTCAGCCAACCATTGGACTAAGCACAGGGTCTCCAATGGACAGGACCCAAGAAGCTGAAGGGGTTTGCAGCCTCATAGGAGGAACAACAATATGAACCAACCAGTACTCCCAGAGCTCCCAGGAACTAAACCACCAATATAAGATTACACATGAAGGGACTCATGGCTCCACCCTAGTTGGTCATCAATGGAAGGAGAGGTTCTTAGTCCATAGAGCCTTCACAGGAAAGGCGTTCCTTTCCTGAAGGCTCTATGCCCCGGTGTAGGGGAATGCCAGGGCCAGGAAGTGGGAGTGGGTGGGTTGGTGAGCAGGGGGAGGGGAGTGTATAGGGGGTTTTTGAAGGGGAAACTAGAAAAGAGGATAACATTTGAAATGTAAATAAAGAAAATAGCTAATAAAAGAACTCAAAAGGAAGGAAGGAAGGAAGAAAAAGAAAGAAAGAGAAAGAAAGAAAGAAAGAAAGAAAGAAAGAAGGAAAGAAAGAAAGAAAGAAGAGAAAGAACACAGGACAGTGATGTCAGTGAGGATTGGAATTTGATGAGTCCATAGAATTCTCAGAACTAGAACTACTCTGGGCTAAACACTCAGAGCTTGTGGTGAAGCCAGCAAGGAGCCTCAAAGTCCTAGTGAGAGGACGAATTTCCTTGTTGTCGCTACTGCCTCTCATAACTGACTGCCAAGCAACATCATCTACTATCAGTTCACTTGGGAATTGTGTCTCTGGTTAGTAAAGCTTCCATCCATACTTATTGTATACTTTGAAAAATGAGGTTAAAGACTCATTCATACTAAACTCACCACTGACCCTTTTAAGTGTATAGTTTCACAAGAGAAAGACTATCTGCTCTTGTGTTGTGAAGCCATCAGCACTTTCAATCCTCTCTAACTTATCTGTACTTAGCATATGTCCCCTTTTGTTTCTCCCTACTCTGGGCCCTAGCAACCACCATTATGTTTTTTGACTTTGTGGAGCTGAACGCTCCTGGGACTTCCTTAGTGGTATCCCATGGTATTTGAGATAAGTTCTTTCTTGTTTACTGTTCTATAAGTGTAAAGACATTATAGTCAAGGCAATTCTAATGAATGTAAGCACTTAATTGGGGACTTGCTTACAGTTTTAGAAGGTTAGTCTGTGATATCATGACAGGAAGTAATGCATTCATAACAGAGAGGTCATATTTGATCAGCACTTGCAGGTGAAGAAGGAGGAAAAGATAGAGAGGGGGACAGAGAGAAAGAGAGACAGAGACAAAGAGACAGAGAGACAGAGGTAGAGAGACAGAGGGAAACAGAGATATAGAGACAGAGAGAGAATATGAATCTTAGCCTGATATGTGCTTTTAAAAACCCCAAACTCAACACATTGACACATTACCTTTGACAATGCAACCATCTTCCAACAAAGTCACACCTCTTAATTTTCTCAAACAACTCACTATCTAGAGACACAGCATTTTGTAGCTTCACAAAATGGCCCCTCTGGGCCTTCATATAGGGACTCTCTAACCACACAACATGCCTTGATGGCTTCCCCTAACCGTGGTGGGAGATTCAACAAACACTTTCTTGTATCCATCTTCACTTTAAATCCTGGACCATGTATGTGGCTGATAGATCCATGCTATGCTGTTTTCTGGGGCAGGATTCAGGCCCACTCCTTGAATTACATTTTAATAAGATGTCATTTCTTGATGACTTTCTTTGCTTACTAAGCTTCCCTTTAATTTAATTCCTTTAAAAAAATTGGAAGTTTATCTAGATGGTCTTTTCCTGGGGGCATTTAGGATTTACACATTGATTCCTGCTGAGCTCATCTTTACCAAGTACCACCTAAGCTTCTGTCTTAGTCAGGGTTTCTATTCCTGCACAAACATCATAACCAAGAAGCAGTTGGGGAGGAAAGGGTTTATTCAGCTTACACTTCCATACAGCTGTTCATCACCAAAGGAAGTCAAGACTGGAACTCAATCAGGTCAGAAAGCAGGAGCTGATGCAAAAGCCATGGAGGGATGTTCTTTATTGGCTTGCTTCCCGTGGCTTGCTCAGCCTGTTCTCTTATAGAACACAAGTCTACCAGCCCAGAGATGGTACCACCCACAAGGGGCCCTCCCCCTTGATCACTAATTGAGAAAATGCCCCACAGCTAGATCTCATGAAGGCACTTCCCCAACTGAAGCTCCTTTCTGTGATAACCCAGCTGTGTCAAGTTGACACTCAAAACCAGCTAGTACAATTGATCCCTTGTCAACTTGACACACAAACACATCACTAGTAAGCCTCAACCCTTAGTTCTTATTCATCCCCAAGATCTTAAATAACTTTAAAAGTCCCACAGTCTTTACATATTAATAGTTCAATCCTTTTAAAATATCTAATATATTTTAAAATCCAGAGTCTTTTTACAATTAAAAGCCTCTTAACTGTGGGCTCCACTAAAATACTTCCTTCAAGAGGGGAAAACGTCAGGGCACAGTCACAATGAAAAGCAAAATCAAACTTCAACTGTCCAATGTCTGGGATCCAACTCACAATCTTCTGGGCTCCTCCAAGGGCTTGGGTCACTTCTCCAGCCAAGCCCTTTGTAGCACACACCTTGTCTTCTAGGCTCCAGCTGCCTGTACTCCACTGCTGCTGCTGTTCTTGGTGGTCATCCCATGATACTGGCATCTCCAAAATGCTTCTTTCTTGCATTGTAATGAGGCTTCAACACTAGCCTCTCATAGGCTCTCTTCATGATACCAAGCCTCAACTCCTTTGCATGACCCCTTCAGTCCTGGGCCATCAATTGCAACTGAGGCTGCACTTTCACCAATGGCCTTTCATGGCCTCTCACCGTGCTTCCGTGGCCTCAGTTGCTCTGAATGACCCCTTTATGCCTTCAAAACAGTACCAACTGGGTAACTCTTACACATTACCAAGTCCAGTCACAGCACAAGGCTATCTCTGGAACACAGCCTCTGTGCTCTTAGAAAACACTTCCCAGAAGATGTCACCTCAATGATGCTGGTCTCTTCTTAATCACCACTAATTTCTTAGCACCAGCTAACCAGCATCAATAGTCCCAGTAATACAAAGGTTTTGCTTTAGTAGTTCTGGTATCTTGTTAATCACAGCTGATTCTTCAGCCCCAGCTAACCAGAACCACAGAATAATCAAACTCCAAAATAGCAATGGCCCTGAAAAGAGTCTTTAATTTTCCCTCTGAAATTTCACAAGCCAGGCCTCCATCTTCTGCACTGTTTCAACATTATCTTCCAAGCTCCTACACAACATCTGACAAAGCTCTTAACACAGAATGGATCTTCTAGCCCAAAGTTCCAAAGTCCTTCCACAGTCCTCCCCAAAACATGGTCAGGTTGTTACAGGAATACCCCACTCTGCTGGTACCAATTTGTCTTAGTCAGGGTTTCTATTCCTGCATAAACATTACAACCAAGAAGCAGTTGGGGAGGAAAGGGTTTATTCAGCTTACACTTCCATACAGCTGTTCATCACCAAAGGAAGTCAGGACTGGAACTCAATCAGGTCAGAAAGCAGGAGCTAATGCAAAAGCCATGGAGGGATGTTCTTTATTGGCTTGCTTCCCCTGGCTTGCTCAGCCTGTTCTCTTATAGAACACAAGTCTACCAGCCCAGAGATGGTACCACCCACAAGGGGCCCTCCCCCTTGATCACTAATTGAGAAAATGCCCCACAGCTAGATCTCATGAAGGCACTTCCCCAACTGAAGCTCCTTTCTGTGATAACCCAGCTGTGTCAAGTTGACACTCAAAACCAGCTAGTACAGCTTCCCTTTAATTTAATTCCTTTAAAAAATTGGAAGGTTATCTAGATGATGTCTTTTCCTGAGGGCATTTAGGATCCACACATTGATTCCTGCTGAGCTCATCTTTAACAATTCCCATCTAGAAATTGTGCTACATATGCAATCTATGGAATTAACAAAAGATTATTAAAAGCTAAACCCATATTACCTCTAAATGCTGCTTCTTGATCAATAAAAGGAAAGCTACCTTTTCTCTAGTTATAAATTCATTGAATTTAGTAGATAGTTGATGTCAGAGATGTGAGTTCCCTTTGGTCCACCTTGAATACGTCCTTAAATATTATTGGGAGAACAAGGAAGAGCACACATGTAGAGACTTCCTGAAAAACACATCCTATGACACTTCTGAATATAGAGGTGTAGATTTCTGGTAGAACATTTCACTGACAGGCAATATTTCTGGGAATCTAATACACATGTGCAAGCACATACACATACACACAAACAGACATACAGAAAAAAAACACATATATCACAGGCACCCATGAATGTGTACATGCATACACTCATGTATATATAATTCCATATATATGTTCACAAACACACTTGTAGGGGCTCATGCTTCCAATTAGTCCTTGAGAAGTAGAGGGAGAGGATTTTCAGAAGTTCAAAACCAAATGTAAGAATTAAAAGTTCTAGGTCTACCTGCCTGGCAATATTGCCACAGGAGCCTTCTTAGACTTTTCTTTTTTTTTTTTTTCAACTATTATTACATATTTTCTTCAATTACATTTCAAGTGTTATCCAGAAAGTTCCCTATAACCTCCCCCCTCCCAACCCTGCTCTCCTACCCATTCGCTCCCACTTCTTGGTCCTGGCGGTCCCCTGTATTGGGGCATATAAAGTCAGCATGACCAAGGGGCCTCTCTTCCCACTGATGGCCAACTAGGCCATCCTTTTCTATATATGCAGCTAGAGACATGAGCTCAGGGGGTACTAGTTAGTTCATGGTTATTCTTCCACCTAGAGGGTTGAAGACCCCTTCAGCTCCTTGGGTACTTTCTCTACCTCCATCTTCCTTGGGAACCCTGTGTTCCATCTAATAGCTGATTGTGAGCTTCCACCTCCATGTTTGCCAGGCATTGGTATAGTTTCCCCCGAGACAGCTATATCCGGGCCCTATCAGCACTATCTTGCTGGCATATGCTATAGTGTCTATGTTTGGTGGCTGATTGTGGGATGGATCCCTGGCAGGAGCAGTCATTGGGTCCATCCTTTGGAATCAGCTTCACACATGATCTCTTTAACTCTTTCAATGTGTGTGTTGTTCATAATTCTAGGAAGGGGTGACCTGTCCACATTTTGATCTTCCTTCTTCTTGAGTATCATGTGTTTAGTAAATTGTATCTTGGGTAGTCTAGGCTTCTGGGCTAATATCCACATATCAGTGAGTACATGTTATGTGAGTTCTTTTGTGATTGGGTTACCTCACTCAGGATGATACCCTCCAGATCCATCCATTTGCCTAGGAATTTCATATATTCATTGTTTCTAATAGCTGAGTAGTACTCCATTGTGTAAATGTACCAAATTGTTTGTATCCATTCCTATTTTGAGGGACATCTGGGTTCTTTCCAGCTTCTGGCTATTATGAATAAGGCTGCTATGAACATAGTAGAACATGTGTCCTTGTTACCCGATGGAATATCTTCTGGATATATGCCCAATAGAGGTATTGAAGGATCTTCTGGTAGTACTATGTCCAATTTTCTGAGGAACCGCCAGACTGATTTCCAGAGTGGTTGAACCAGCTTGCATTCTCACCAACAATGGAGGCGTGTTCCCCTCTCTCCACATCCACGCCAGCATCTGTTGTCACCTGAATTTTTTATCTTAGCCATTCTTACTGGTGTGAGGTGGAATCTCAGGGTTGTTTTGATCTACATTTCCCTGATGATTAAGGATGTTGAACATTTTTTCAAGTGCTTCTCAGCCATTCGGTATTCCTCAGTTGAGAATTCTTTGTTTAACTCCGTGCCCCACGTTTTAATGGAGATATTTGATTTTGTGGTGTCCACCTTCTTGAGTTCTTTATATATATTGGATATCAGTCCCCTATCTGACTTAGGATTGGTAAAGATCCGTTCCCAATCCGTTGGTGGCCCTTTTGTCCTGTTGACAGTATCTTTTGTCTTACAGAAGCTTTGCAACTTTATGAGGTCCCATTTGTCAATTCTTGATCTTACAGCACAAGCCTTTGCTGTTTTGTTCAGGAATTTTTCCCCAGTGCCCATATCTTCGAGGCTTTTCCCCACTTTCTCCTCTATAAGTTTCAGTGACTCTGGTTTTATGTGGAGGTCCTTCAACCACTTAGACTTGACCTTAGTACAAGGAGATAAGAATGGATCAATTCCCAGTCTTCTACATGATAGCTGCCAGTTGTGCCAGCACCATTTGTTGAAAAGGCTGTCTTTTTTCCACTGGATAGTTTTAGCTCCCTTGTCA
>LR755127.1:1539416-1589159 GCA_902729485.2 Mus minutoides | reverse complement strand
GCTCCTTGGGTACTTTCTCTAGCTCCTTCCTTGGGAGTCCTGTGTTCCAACTAGTAGCTGACTGTGAGCAACCACTTTTGTGTTTGCCAGGCACTGGTATAGCCTCCCATGAGACAGCTATATCAGGTCCCTTTCAGCATTATCTTGCTGGCATATGCTATAGTGTTTATTTTGGTGGCTGATTATGGGAGGGATCCCTAGCAGCCTCCATCACTGCTTGGTCCATCCTTTTGATTCAGCTTCACACATGATCTCTGTAACTCCTTCAGTGTGTGCTTTGTTCTTAATTCTAGCAAGGGGCAAAGAGACCACATTTTGAACTTCATTCTTCTTGAGATTCATGTGTTTAGTAAATTGTATCTTGGGTAGTCTAGGCTTCTGGGCTAATATCCACATATCAGTGAGTACATGTTATGTGAGTTCTTTTGTGATTGGGTTACCTCACTCAGGATGATACCCTCCAGATCCATCCATTTGCCTAGGAATTTCATATATTCATTGTTTCTAATAGCTGAGTAGTACTCCATTGTGTAAATGTACCAAATTGTTTGTATCCATTCCTATTTTGAGGGACATCTGGGTTCTTTCCAGCTTCTGGCTATTATGAATAAGGCTGCTATGAACATAGTGGAACATGTGTCCTTATAATCAGATGGAAACTCTTCTGGATATATGCCAAGTAGAGGTATTACTGGATCTTCCAGTAGTACTATGCCCAATTTTCTGAGGAACTGCTAGACTGATTTAGAGTGGTTGTACAAGCTTGCAGTCCCACCAACAGTGGAGGACTGTTCCCCTTTCTCCACATCCACGCCAGCATCTGCTGTCACCTGATTTTTTGATCTTAGTCATTCTTACTGGTGTGAGGTGGAATCTCAGGGTTGTTTTGATTTGCATTTCCCTGATGATTAAGGATTTTGAACATTTTTTCAGGTAATTCTCAGCCATTCGGTATTCCTCAGTTGAGAATTCTGTGTTTAACTCTGTGCCCCACTTTTTAATGGGGATTTTTGATTTTCTGGTGTCCACCTTCTTGAGTTTTTTATATATATTGGATATCAGTCTCCTATCAGATTTAGGATTGGTAAAGATCCTTTCCCAATCTGTTGGTGGCCCTTTTGTCTTGTTGACAGTATCTTTTGCCTTACAGAAGCTTTGCAACTTTATGAGGTCCCATTTGTCAATTCTCGCTCTTACAGCACAAGCCATTGCTGTTCTATTCAGGAATTTTTCCCCAGTGCCCATATCTTCGAGGCTTTACCCCACTTTCTCCTCTATAAGTTTCAGTGTCTCTGGTTTTATGTGGAGATCCTTCAACCACTTTGACTTGACCTTCGTTCAAGGAGATAGGAATGGGTCAATTCCCAGTCTTCTACATGATAACCTCCAGTTGTGCCAGCACCATTTTTTGAAAATGCTGTCCTTTCTCCACTGGATAGTTTTAGCTCCCTTGTCAAAGATCAGGTGACCATAGGTGTGTGGATTCATTTCTGCGTCTTCGATCCTATTCCATTGATCTACCTGTCTGTTGCTGTACCAGTACCATGTAGTTTTTATAATGATTGCTCTGTAGTATAGCTTGAGGTCAGGCATTGTGATTCCACCAGAGGTTCTTTTATTGTTGAGAAGAGTTTTTGCTTATCTAGGTTTTTTGTTATTCCAGATGAACTTGCTAATTGTCTTTTCTAGATCCTTGAAGAATTGAGTTCGAATTTTGATGGGGATTGCTTTGAGTCTGTAGATAGCTTTTGGCAAGATAGCCATTTTTACTATATTGATTCTGGCAATCCATGAGCATGGGAGATCCTTCCATCTTCTGAGATCTTCCTCAATTTCTTTCTTCAGAGACTTGAAGTTCTTGTCATACAAATCTTTCACTTCCTTCGTAAGAGTCACACCAAGATATTTTATATTGTTAGTGACTATTGTGAAGGGTGATGTTTCCCTGATCTCTTTCTCAGCCAGTTAATCCTTTGTATAGAGAAAGGCCATTGATTTGTTTGAGTTGATTCTATATCCAGCTACTGCACTAAAACTGTTTATCAGGTTTAGGAGTTCTCTGGTGGAGTTTTTGGGGTCACTTAAATATACTATCATATCATCTGCAAATAGTGATAATTTGAGTTCTTCCTTTCCAATTTTTATCCCCTTGACCTCCTTTTGTTGTTGAATCGCTCTGGCTAGGACTTCAAGTACTATATTGAATAGGTAGGGAGAAAATGGGCAGCCTTGTCTGGTCCCTGATTTTAGTGGGATTGCTTCCAGCTTCTCTCCATTTAGTTTGATGTTGGCCACTGGTTTGCTGTAGATTGCTTTTATCATGTTTAGGTAAGGGCCTTGAATTCCTGATCTTTCCAAGACCTAGAACTTCTTTTATTACCTTTATCATGACATCTACTTCACTTCTGCATTTACACACAGGCTACAAATATCATTTCCCTATTACAATTGGCAGTTATATAAATGGAACCACTGGTGTAATTTTGAGTCCACTGAAGATGTATCTCAGCCAGGTATCACATCTTTTTTTTTTAATTAATGTTAAGTGATTGTTTTTCTTTTTTTTTTCTTTTTGCTTTGTTTTTACTAGATATTTTCTTTATTTACATTTCTTTTTTTTCTTTTTTATTAGATATTTTCTTGATTTACATTTCAAATGCTATCCCCTTTCCTAGTTTCCTCTCCAAAAGTCCCCTATGCCTTCCCCCTTCCATGCTCCCCAACCCACCCACTCTTGCTTCCTGGCCCTGGCATTCCCCTGTACTGGGGTATATGATCTTTGCAAGACTAAGGGCCTCTCTTCCCATTGATGGCCAACTAGGCCATCTTCTGCTACATATGCAACTAGAGACACAAGCTCTGGTGGTTACTGTTTAGTTCATATTGTAGTTCCTCCTATCAGGGTACAGACCACTATAGCTTCTTGGATATTTTCTTTAGCTCCTTCATTGGGGGCCCTGTGCTCCATCAAATAGAAGACTGTAAGCATCCACTTCTGCATTGGCCAGGCACTAGCATAGCCTCACAAGAGATAGCTATATCAGGGTCCTGTCAGCAAAATCTTTCTGGCATATGCAATAGTGTCTGGGTTTGGTAGTTGTTTATGGGATGGATCCCTGGGTGGGGCAGTCACTGGACAGTCCTTCCTTCAGTCTCAGCTCTGAACTTTGTCTCTGTAACTCCTTCCATGGGTATTTTGTTCCCCATTTTAAGAAGAAATGAAGTATCTATATGTTGGTTTTCCTTCTTCTTGAGTTTAATGTATTTTGAAAATTGTATCTTGGGTATTCTAAGTTTCTAGGATAATATCCACTTATCAGTGAGTGGATACCATGTGTGTTCTCTTGTGACTGGCTTACATCACTCAGGATTATATGTTCTAACTCCATTCATTTACCTAAGAATTTCATGAATTCATTGTTTTTAATAGTTGAGTACTATTCCATTATGTAAATGTACCACATTTTTTGTATCCATTCCTCTGTTGAAGGACATCTGGGTGCTTTCCAGCTTCTGGCTATTATAAATAAGGCTGCTATGAACATAGTGGAGCATGTGTCCTAATTACAAGTTGGAACATCTTCTGGATATATGCCCAGGAGAGGTATTGCTGGATCTTCGAGTAGTACTATGTCCAAATTTCTGAGCAACTACCAGACTGATTTCCAGAGTGGTTGTACCACATTGCAATCCAGCCAGCAATGGAGGAGTGTTTCTCTTTCTCCACATTCTCACCAGCATCTGCTGTCACCTGAATTTTTGATCTTAGCCATTCTGACTGGTGTGAGGTGGAATCTCAGGGTTTTTTTTTATTTGCATTTCCCTGATGATTAAGGATGTTGAACATTTTTTAGGTGTTTCTCAGCCCTTCAGTATTCCTCACTTGCAAATTCTTTGTTTAGCTCTGTACCCCATTTTTAATGGGGTTATTTGAATTTCTGGAGTCCAGCTTCTTGATTTCTTTGTATATATTGGATGTTAGACCCCTGTTGGATTTAGGATTGGTAAATATCCTTTCTCAATCTGTTGATGGCCCTTTTGTCTTATTGACAGTGTCATTTGCCTTACAGAAGCTTTGCAATTTTATGAGGTCCCATTTCTGGATTATCGATCTTACATCACAAGCCATTGCTGTTCTTTTCAGGAATTTTTCCCCTGTGCCCATATCTTCTAGACTTTCCCCCAAATTCTCCTCTATAAGTTTCAGTGTCTCTGGTTTTATGCGGAGTTTCTTTATCCATTTAGACTTGAGCTTTGTACAAGAAGATAAGAATGGATCAATTTGCATTCTTCTACTTGCTAGCTGCCAGTTGAGCCAGCACCATTTACTGAAAATTCTGTCTTTTTTCCACTGGATGGTTTTAGCTCCTTTGTCAAAGATCAAGTGAACATAGGGGTGTGGGTACATTTCTGGGTCTTCATTTCTATTCCATTGATCAACATGTGTGTCGCTATACCAGTACAATGGAGTATTTATAACAATTGCTCTGTAGTGTAGCTTAAGGTCAAGGATAGTGATTCCACCAGAAGTTCTTTTATTGTTGAGAAGAGTTTTTGATCTATTAGGTTGTTTGTTATTGTAGAAGACTTTGTAAATTGCCCTTTCCAACTCAGTGAAGAATAGAGTTGGAATTTTCATGGAGATTGCATTGAATCTGTACATTACTTTCAGCAAGATAGCCATTTTTACTATATTGATCCTGCCAATCCATGAGCATGGGAGAACTTTCCATTTTATGAGAGCTTTTTCCATCTCTTTCGTCAGAGACTTGAAGTTCTATTGTTTTTTTTTTTTTTTTTTTTTGCTCCATACTTGATCTCTGTAACTCCTTCAATGTGTGCTTTGTTTCTAATCCTAAGAAGGGGTGCAGTGTCCACAGTTTTGTCTTCATTCTTCTTGGGTTTCATGTGTTTAGCAAATTGTATCTTGGGTAATCTAGGTTTCTAGGCTAATATCCACTTATTAGTGCATACATGTTAAGTGAGTTATGTTATGATTGAGTTACCTCACTCAGGATGATACCCTCCAGATCCATCAATTAGCCTAGGAATTTCATAAATTCATTGTTTTTAATAGCTGTGTAGTACTCCATTGTGTAAATGTATCACATTTTCTGTATTCATTCCTCTGTTGATGGACATCTGGGTGCTTTCCAGCTTCTGGCTATTATAAATAAGGCTGCTATGAACAAAGTGGAGCATGTGTCCTTATTACCAGTTTGATCATCTTCTAGATATATGCCCAGGAGAGGTATTGCAGGATCCTCTGGTAGTACTCAGTCCAATTTTCTGAGGAACCACTAGACTGATTTCCAGAGTGGTTGTAAAAACTTACAATCCCACCAACAATGGAGTAGTGTTCCTCTTCCTCCACATCCACACCAGCATCTGCTGTCACCTGAATTTTTGATCATAGCCATTCTGACTGGTGTGAGGTAGAATCTCAGGGTTGTTTTGATTTGCATTTCCCTGATGATTAAGGATACTGAACATTTTTTTCAGGTACTTCTCAGCCATTCGGTATTCCTCAGTTGAGAATTCTTTTTTTAGTTCTGTGCCCCATTTTTTAATGGGGTTATTTGATTTTCTAGTGTCCACTTTCTTGAGTTCTTTATATATAATGGATATTAGTCCCCTATCTGATTTAGGATTGGTAAAGATCCTTTCCCAGTCTGTTGGTGGCCTTTTTGTCTTATTGACAGTATCTTTTGCTCTACAGAAGCTTTGCCATTTTATAAGGTCCCATTTGTCGATTTGTGATCTTACTGCATAGGCCATTGCTGTTCTATTTAGGAATTTTACCCCTGTGCCCATATCTTCAAGGATTTTCCCCACTTTCTCCCCTATTAATTTCAGTGTCTCTGGTTTTATGTGGAGGTCTTTAATCCACTTAGACTTGAGCTATGTACAAGGAGATAGGAATGGATCAATTCGCATTCTTCTACATGTTGACCACCAGTTGTGCCAGCACCATTTGTTGAAAATGCTGTCTTTTCCACTGGATAGTTTTAGTTACCCTGTCAAAGATAAGGTGACAAAAGGTGTGTGGGTTCATTTCTGGGTCTTCAATTCTATTCCTTTGGTCTACCTGTCTGTTGTTGTACCAGTACCATGCAGTTTTTTTTTATCACAATTTTTTTTTTATCACAATCTGTAGTACAGCTTGAGGTCAGGCATGGTGATTCCACCAGAGGTTCTTTTATTGTTGAGGATAGTTTTTGCTATTCTAGGTTTTTTATTATTCTAGATGAATTTGCAAATTGCTCTTTCTATCTCAGTGAAAAATTAAGTTTGAATTTTGATGGGCATTGCATTGAATCTGTAGATTGCTTTTGGCAGGATAGCCATTTTGACTATATTAACCCTGCCAATCCATGAGCATGGGAGATCTTTCCATTTTCTGAGATCTTCGTCAATTTCTTTCTTCAGAGACTTTAAGTTCTTATCATACAGATTTTCACTTCCCTAGTTAAAGTCACACCAAGCTATTTTATATTATTTGTGACTATCGTGAATGGTATTGCTTCCCTAATTTCTGTCTCATCTTATTTCTCTTTTGTATAGAGAAAGGCCACCTATTTGTTTGAGTTAATTTTATATCCAGCTACTTATTTGAAGCTGTTTAACAGGTTTAATATTCCTCTGGTGGAATCTTTAGGTCATTTATATATACTATCATATCATCTGTAAATAGTGATATTTTGACTTCTTCCTTTCCAAATTGTATCCCCTTGACCTCCTTTCATTGTGAAATTGCTCTGGCTAGGACTTCAAGTACTATATTGAATAGGTAGGGATAAATTTGGGTTGGAAGTCAATTTTATTCGATATTAGAATGGCTACTCCTGCTTGTTTCTTTGAACAATTTCCTTGGAAAATTGTTTTCCAGCCTTTACTCTGAGCTAGTGTCTGTCTTTGTCTCTGAGGTGGGTTTCCTGTTAGCCACAAAATGTTGGGTCTTGCTTTTGTAGCCAGTCTCTTAGTGTACATCTTTTTATTGGGGAATTTAGTCCATTTATGTTAAGAGAAATCAAAGAAAAGTTAGTGTTACTTCCTGTCATTTTTTATGTTAAAGATGGGAGTCTGTTCTTGTGGCTGTTTTCTTTTAGTTTTGTTAAAGGATTACTTTTTTATTTTTTCTAGGGTGTAGTTTCTATCTTTAAGTTGGTGTTTTCCTGTTATTATCCTTTGAAGGGCTGGATTCATGGAAAGATATTGTGTGAATTTGGTTTTGTCATGAATACTTTGGTTTCTCCATCTATGGTAATTGAGAGTTTTGCTGGGCATAGTAGCCTGGGCTGGCATTTGTGTTCTCTTAGTGTCTGTATAACATCTGTCCAGGATCTTCTGGCTTTCATAGTCTCTGGTGAGAAGTCTGGTGCAATTCTAATAGGCCTGCCTTTATATTTTACTTGACCTTTTTCCCTTACTGCTTTCCATATTCTGTCTTTTTTAGTACATTTGTTGTTCTGATTATTATGTGTCGGGATGAATTTCTTTTCTGGTCCAGTCTGTTTGGAGTTCTGTAGGCTTCTTGAATGTTCATGGCCGTCTCTTTCTTTAGGTATGGAATGTTTTCTTCTATAATTTTGTTGAAGATATTTGCTGGCCCTTTAAGTTGAGAATCTTCCTTCTCATCTACTACTATTATCCATAGGTTTGGTCTTCTCATTGTGTCCTGGATTTCTTGGATATTTTGAGTTAGGATCTTTTTACATTTTGTGTTTTCTTTGATTTTTGTGTCTATGATCTCTATGGAATCTTCTGCACCTGAGATTCTCTCTTCCATTTCTTGTATTCTGTTGCTGATGCTCACATCTATGGTTCCTGATTCCTTTCCTGGTGTTTCTATTTCCAGAGTTGTCTCTCTTTGGGTTTTCTTCATTGTTTCTACTTCCATTTTTATATCTTTAATGGTTTTCTTCAATTCCATTATCTGTTTAGTTGTGTTTTCCTATAGTTCTTTAAGGGATTTTTGTGTTTCTTTTACCTGTTTAGCAGTGTTTTCCTGTAGATCTTTAAGGGCTTCTACTTGTTTAGCAGTGTTTTCTTGTGATTCCTCGAGGGATTTTTGTATTTCCTCTTTAAGGGCTTCTACCTGTTTAGCACTGTTCTCCTGTAATTCCTTAAGGGCTTCTGCCAGTTTAACATTGTTCTCCTGTATTTCTTTAAGTGTGTCATTAATGTCCTTCTTAAAATCTTCTACCATCGTGATGAGATATGGTTAAAATTCTGCATCTTGCTTTTCGGGCAACTTGGGGTATCCAGGACTTGTTGAGGTGTGCGTACTGGCTTCTGATGATGTCCAGTGTTCTTGGTTTCTGTTAGTAAGATTCTTAAGAACCGCCATCTGGAGCTTTCTGATGTTAATGTCCAAGCTGTCACTGGTTTGAGCTTGATCCTCCTGTGATTCTCTTAGCCTCTGACAACACTCCTGGTAGACCAACTCTCCCCTGAGATCCAGTGATCAGAGTGCTCTCTGCAGGCAAGCTCTTCTCTTGCAGGTCAGGTGTCCAGCAGACTGTAGCTCTGATCCACTTCCTGAGTTCTAGGGTCAGAACTCTCACAGAAGGCTGCCTCTCTTCTGTAATCCTGAGGTGATCCCAAGGTCCCAGGGTGTGGAGAACACTCAAGAGGTCCTAGCCTCCTCTGCTGGGCGCAGCAGGAAGATGGTGGGGGTGGCCCCGGCTTTAATCCCGAGGTGATTCCAAGGTTCTGGACTGTGGAGAGCACTCAAGCAGCTCTAGCCACCTCTTCTGGGCTCAGAAGGAAGATGGCAATGGTGTCCCTGGCTGGAAGAGACCTCAGTCTCCGGTTGGGTGGAGTTCCTCTGTTCCTGCTCCCCTGGCACCAGACCTTCTGAGATTCCTAAAGCTGACATTGTGCTCCACTCACCAGTGATCCCAAGGTCCTGGGGAGTGGAGAGCACACAAGCAGCCCTAGCATCCTCCACTGGGCTCAGAAGGAAGATGGCAGGGAGGGGGGTGGTCCCAGCTGGAAGAGCTTTATTTACATTTTAAATGCTATCTGGAAAGTTCCCTATACCCTCCCCCCTGCCTTGCTCCCCTACCCACACACTCCAACTTCTTGGCCCTGGTGTTCCCCTGTAGTGAGGCATATAAAATTTGTAACATCAAGGGGCCTCTCTTCCCAATGATGGCTGACTAGGTCATCTTCTGCTACATTTGCATCTAGAGACAGGAGCTCTGGGGGTACTGCTTAGTTCATATTGTTGTTCCACATAAAGGGTTGTAGACCCCTTCAGCTCCTTTGTAATTTCTCTAGCTCCTCCATTGGGGGTCCTGTGTTCCATCCCATAGATGACTATAAGCATCCCCTTCTGTATTTTCCAGGCACTGGCATAGCCTCACTCGAGATAGCTATATCAGGGTCCTTTCAGCAAAATCTTGCTGGCATATGCAATAGTGATAGTATATATAAGTCACCCTAAAAATTCCTCAAGAGAACTCCTAACCCTGATAAACAGCTTCAGTGCAGTAGCTGGATATAAAATTAACTCAAACAAATCAATAGCCTTTCTCTACACAAAATTATTTTACTTCTTAAAGCACATAGGAAGAAGTGGGTCATGGCTGTTATTAGTCATTGCTTGTTTGAGCATGCCTTCTTCAAATCTGCTAAGAACCAGCACTGACATGCCAGATACGCAGCTCTGAGATGGTAGTCATAGCTGAGCATATTAAATCTTCAGGGTTTAGAGTATAGAAGGCCTCATGAGACTTCTCTTTTTTTCTATATTTTTATTATATATTTTCTTATTTTACATTTCAAGTGCTATCCAGAAAGTTTCCTATAACCCCCCCACCCCCCGTCCTTCTCCCCTACCCACTCACTCCCACTTCCTGGCCCAGGCATTCCCCTGTGTTGGGGCATATAAAGTTTGCAATACCAAGGGCCCCTTTTCCTGATGATGGCCAACTAGGCCATCTTCTGCAACATATGCATCTAGAGACAAGAGCTCTGGGGGTTCTGGTTAGTTCATATTGTTGATCCTCTTACAGGGTTGCAGGCTCCTTCTGCTCCTGGGGTACTTTCTCTAGCTTCTCCTTTGGGGGCCTTATGTTCCATCGTATAAATGACTGTGACCATCGACTTTTGTATTTGCCAGGAACTGGCATAGCCTCATATGATACAGTTATATCAGGGTCCCTTCAGCAAACTCTTGTTGTCATATGCAATAGTGTCTGAGTTTGGTAACTGATTATGGTATGTATCCCCTGGTGGGGTAGTCTCTGAATAGTCCATCCTTTCGTCTTAGCTCCAAACTTGGTCTCTGTAACTCCTTTCATGGGTTTTTTGTTCCCTATTCTAAGGAGGAATGAAGTATCCACACAGGGGTCTTCCTTCTTCTTGATTTTCTTGTGTTTTGCAAATTGTATCTTGGGTATTCTAACATTCTGTGCTAATATCCACTTATCAGTGAGTGCATATCTAGTGACTTCTTTTGTGATTGGGTTACCTCAGTAAGGATGATATCCTACAGATACATCTATTTGCCCATGAATTTCATAAATTCATTGTTTTTAATAGCAGAGTAGTACTCCATTGTGTAAATGTACCACTTTTTCTGTATCTATTCCTCTGTTGATGGATATCTGGTTTCTTTACAACTTCTGGCTATTATAAATAAGTCTGCTATGAACATAGTGGAGCATGTGTCCTTATTACCAGTTGGAACATCTTCTGGGTATATGCCAGGAGAGGTATTGCTGGGTCTTCCAGTAGTACTGTCTTAGTCAGGATTTCTATTCCTGCACAATACATCAAGACCAAGAAGCAAGTTGGGCAGGAAAGGGTTTACTTGGCTTACACTTCCACATCTCTATTCATCACTGAAGGAAGTCAGGACTGGAACTCAAACAGGTCAGGAAGCAGGAGCTAATGCAGAGGCCATGGAGGGATGTCCTTTACTGGCTTGCTTCCCCTGGCTTGCTCAGCCTGCTCTCTTATAGAACCCAAGACTACCAGCCCAGAGATGGTCCCAGCCATAAGGGGCCTTTTCCCATTGATCACTAAATGAGAAAATGCCTTATAGTTAAATCTCATGGAGGCATTTCCTCAACTAAAGCTCCTCTCTCTGTGATAACACCAGCTGTGTCAAGTTGACACAAAATTAGCCAGTACAATACTATGTCCAATTTTCTGAGGAACCACCAGATTCACTTCCAGAGTGGTTGTAAGAACTGGCAATCCCACCAGCAATGGAGGAGTGTTCCTCTTTGTACACATCCTCGCCAGCATCTGCTGTCACCTGAGATTTTGATCTTAATCATTCTGACTGGAGTGAAGTGGAATCTCAAGGTTGTTTTGATTTGCATTTCCATGATGATTAAGGATGTTGAACATTTTTCAGGTGCTTCTCAGCCCTTCGGTATTCCCCACTTGTGAATTCTTTGTTTAGCTCTGTACCCCATTTTTTAATGGGGTTATTTGAATTTCTGGAGTCCAGCTTCTTGTGCTCTTTGTATATATTGGATATTAGCCTCCTATCAGACTTAGAATTGGTAAAAATCCTTTCCCAATCTGTTGGTGGCCTTTTTGTCTTATTGACAGTGTCTTTTGCCTTACAGAAGCTGTGTAGTTTCATGAAGTCCCATTTATTAATTCTTGATCTTTCATCACAAGCCATTGCTGTTCTGTTTAGGAATTTTTTTCCCAGAGCCTGTATCTTTGTGGCTTATCCCCACTGTCTCCGGTTTTACATGGAGGTCTTTGATCCACATAGACTTGAGCTTTGTACAAGGAGATAAGAACAGATCAATTCACATTCCTCTACATGATAACAGCCAGTAGTGCCAACACCATTTGTTGAAAATTTTGTCTTTTTTTCACTGGATGGTTTTAGCTACCTTGTCAAAATCAAGTGACCATAGGTGTGTGGATTTATTTCTGGGTCTTCAATTCTATTCCATTGTTCTACCTGTCTGTCACTGTACCAGTATCATAAAGTTTTTTTTTTTTTCCACAATTGCTCTGTAGTACAGCTTAATGTCAGGCATGGTGACTCCACCAGAGGTTCTTTTATTATTGAGAAGACTTTTTGCTATCCTAGGTTTTTTTTATTATTCCAGATGAATTTGCAAATTGCCCTTTCTAACTCAGTGAAGAATTGAGTAGGAATTTTGGTGGGGATTGCATTGAATCTGTAGATTGCTTTTGGCAGGATAGCCATTTTGACTATATTAATCCTGCCAATCCATGAGCATGGGAGATCTTTCCATCTTCTGAGATCTTCTGAGATCTTCAACTTGAAGTTCTTGTCATACAGGTCTTTCACTTCCTTAATTAGAGTCACACCAAGGTATTTTATATTATTTGTGACTATTGTGAAGGGTGTTGTTTCCCTAATTTCTTTCTCAGTCCATTTATCCTTTGTGTAGAGAAAGGACACCTATTTGAGTTAATTTTATATCCAGCTACTTTACTGAATCTGTTAATCAGGTTTAGGAGTACTCTGGTGGAATCTTTAGGGTCACTTATATAAACTATCATATCATCTGCAAATAGTGATATTTTCAACTCTTCCTTTCCAATCTGTATCTCCTTGATCTCCTTTTGTTGTCGAATTGCTATGGGTACGATTTCAAGTACTATGTTGAATAGGTAGGGAGAAAGTGGGCAGCCTTGTCTCGTCCCTGATTTTGGTGGCATTGTTTCGAGTTTCTCTCCATTCAGTTTGATGTTGACTACTGGTTTGCTGTAGATTGCTTTTATTATATTTAGATATGGGCCTTGATTGCTGTCTTTCCATGACTTTTATCATGAGGGGTATTGGATTTTGTCAAATGCTTTCTCAGCATCTAAGGAAATGATCATGTGATTTTTGTCTTCGAGTTTGTTTATATAGTGGATACATTGATGGAGTGTTGTAAATGAAACCATTCCTGCATCCCTGGGATGAAGCCTACTTGGTCATGATGGATGATGGTTTTGATGTGTTCTTGGATTCGGTTTGTGAGGATTTTATTGAGTATTTTTGCATTGATATTGATATGGGAAATTGGTCTGAAGTTCTCCTTCTTTTTTGGATCTTTGTGTGGTTAGGTATCAGAGTAACTGTGGCTTCATAGATTTAATTGTGGAGTGTACCTTCTGTTTCTATTTTGTGGAATAGTTTGAGGAGAGTTGGAATTAGGTCTTCTTTGAAGGTCTGATAGAACTCTGCACTAAACCCACCTGGTCCTGGGCTTTTTTTGGTTGGGATACTCTTAATGACTGCTTCAATTTATTTAGGGGAAATGGGAGCAGGGTGGGGCGTGGGGGAGGTTATAGGGGACTTTCGGAATAACATTTGAAATGTAAATGAAGAAAATATCTAATAAAAATTGGAAAAAAGTTGTTAATCTGGCCGGGCGTGGTGGCGCACGCCTTTAATCCCACCACTCGGGAGGCAGAGGCAGGCAGATTTATGAATTTGAGGCCAGCCTGGTCTACAAAGTGAGTTCCAGGACAGCCAGGGCTATACAGAGAAACCCTGTCTTTAAAAAAAGTTAACCTGATCCTGATTTAACTTTGATACCTGGCATCTGTCTAGGAAGTTGTCCATTTCATCCAGGTTTTCCAGTTTTGTTGAGTATAGCCTTTTGTAGTAGGCTCTGATGATGCTTTGGATTTCCACAGGATCTGTTATTATGTCTCCTTTTTCATTTCTGATTTTGTAAATTTGGATACTGTCCCTGTGCCCTCTCGTTAGTCTTCCTAAGGGTGTATCTATCTTGTTGATTTTCTCAAAGAACCACCTCCTGGTTTGGTTGATTCTTTGAATAGTTCTTTTTGTTTCCACTTGGTTGATTTCAGCCTTAAGTTTGATTATTTCCTGCTGTCTACTCCTCTTGGGTGAATTTGCTTCCTTTAGTTCTAGAGCTTCTAGGTGAGCTGTCAGAGTGCTACTGTATGCTCTCTTTAGTTTCTTTTTGGAGGCACTCAGGCTATGAGTTTTCTCCTTCGGACTGCCTTATTTGTTTCCCATAAGTTTGGGTATGTTGTGGCTTCATTTTCATTAAACTCTAAAATGTCTTTAATTTCTTTCTTTATTTCATCCTTGACCAAGGAATCATTGAGTAGAGTGTTGTTCAGTTTCCACGTGAATGCTGGCTTTCTATTATTTATGCTGGTATTGAAGATCAGCCTTAGTCCATGGTGATCTGATAGAATGCATGGGATAATTTCAATATTTTTGTATCTGTTGAGGCCTGCTTTGTGACGAATTATATGGTCGATTTTGGAGGAGGTACCATGAGGTGCTGAGAAGAAATTATATCCCTTTGTTTTAGGATAAAATGTTCTGTAGATATCTATTAAATCAATTTGTTTCATAACTTCTGTTAGTGTCCATGTGTCTCTGTTTAGTTTCTGTTTCCAGGATCTCTCCATTGGTGTGAGTGTGGTGTTGAAATCTCCCACTATTATTGTGTGAGGTGCAATGTGTTGTTTGAGCTTTACTAAATTTTCTTAATGAATGTGGCTGCTCCTGCATTTGGGGCATAGATATTTAGAATTGAGAGTTTATCTTGGTAGATTTTAACTTTGATGAATATGAAGTTCCCTTCCTTGTCTTCTTTGATAACTTTGGGTTGGAAGTCAATTTTATTCGATATTAGAATGGCTATTCCTGCTTGTTTTTTTAACCATTTGCTTGGAAAATTGTTTCCAGTCTTTTACTCTGAGCTATTGTCTGTCTTTATCCCTGGGGTGTGTTTCTTGTAAGCAGCAAAATGTTGGGTCCTATTTGTTTAGACAGTCTGTTCGTCTATGTCTTTTTATTGGGGAATTGAATCCATTGATGGTGAGAGAAATCAAAGAAATTATTTGTTACTTCTTGTCATTTTTGTTGTTAAAGGTGGGAATCTGTCCTTGTGGCTGTCTTCTTTTAGTTTTGTTAAAGGATTACTTTCTTCCTTTTTCTAGGGTGTTTTTTCCATCATTGTGCTGGTGTTTTACCTTTTTTATCCTTTGAAGGGCTGGATTCATGGAAAGATATTGTGTGAATTTGAATTTGTCATGGAATACTTTGGTTTCTCCATCTTTGGTAATTGAGAGTTTTGGTGGGTATAGTAGCCTGGGCTGGCTTTTGTGTTCTCTTAGTGTCTGTATAACATCTGTCCAGGATCTTCTGGTTTTCATAGTCTCTGGTGAGAAATCTGGAGTAATTCTAATAGGCCTGACTTTATATGTTACTTGACCTTTTTTCCCTTATTGCTTTCCATATTCTGTCTTTATTTAGTACATTTGTTGTTCTTATTATGTGTCTGGAGGAATTTCTTTTTTGGTCCAGTCTATTTGGAGTTCTGTAGGCTTCTTTTATGTTCACAGGCATCTCTTTCTTTAGGTATGGGAAGTTTTCTTCTATAATTTTGTTGAAGATATTTGCTGGCCCTTTCAGTTGAAAATCTTCTTTCTCATCTACTCCTATTAGGTTAGGTCTTCTTGTTGTGTCCTGGATTTTCTGGATTTTCTGAGTTAGGAACATTTTGCCTTTTGCATTTTCTTTGATTGTTGTCCCCATATTCCCTATGGAATCTTATGCACCTGCAATTCTCTCTTCTATCTCTTGGATTCTGTTGCTGATGCTCACATCTATGGTTCCTAATTTCTTTCCTAGGGTTTCTATCTCCAGAGTTGTCTATCTTTGGGTTTTCTTCATTGTTTCTACTTCCATTTTTAGATCTTGGATTTTTTTTTTCAATTCCATCACCTGTTTCATTGTGTTTTCCTGAAATTCTTTAAGGGATTTTTGTGTTTCTTCTGCCTTTTTAGCAGTTTTTGCCTGTCATTCTTTAAGAACTTCTACCTGTTTAGCAGTGTTCTCCTATGATTCCTTGAGGGATTTTTGTGTTTCCTCTTTAAGTGCATCTCCTTGTTTAGTAGTATTCTCCTGTAATTTTTTTTGAGGAATTTTTGTACTTCCTCTTTAAGGGCTTCTCTCTGTTTAGCAGAGTTCTCCTGCATTTCTTTAACTGAGTTATTAATGTCCTTCTTAAAATCTTCTAACATCATTATGAGATATGATTTTAAATCAGTGTCTTGCTTTTCGGGTGTGTTGGGGCATCCATGACTCCTTCTGGTGGGCGTACTGGGTTCTGATGATGCCCAGTGTTCTTGGTTTCTGTCAGTAAGATTCTTACGTTTGCCTTTTGCCATCTGTAGATCTCTAATGTTAATGTTCAAGCTGTCTCTGGTTGGTGCTTGATCCTCCTGTGATTCTGTTAGCCTGTGTCAGCACTCCTGGGAGTCCAACTCTCACCTGAGTTCCAGTGTTCAGAGCACTCTCTGTAGGCAAGCTCTCCTCTTGCAGGGAAAGTATCCAGCAGTCTGGAGCTCTGAGCCACCTCCTGAGTTCTGGTGTCAGAACTGTTCCTGAAGGCCAATTCTTCTCTGCAAAGGAATGTGCTCAGGTATCTGGATCTCAGCTCTTCCTCCTGGCCATGATCCTGAGGTGATCCAGAAGTCCTGTGGAGTGGAGAGCACTCCACAGCCCCCAGAAGCCTCCGCAGGGCTCAGAAGGAAGATGGCTGAGGGTGGTCCGGCTGGAATAGATCCCAGATTCAGTGATCCTGAGGTCCTGTGGCATGGAGAGCACTCTGGAGCCCCCAGCAGCCTCTGCTGGGCTCAGAAGGAAGATGGTGAGGGTGGGGGGTGGCCCCAGCTGGAATAGATCTCAGCTTTTGGTTGGGCAGGGTTCCTTTGTCCCTGTTCCTGTTGTCACAAGACCCCTGCTATTCCTGAACCTGACGTTGAGTTCCACTCACCTGTGATCCCGAGGTGATCCCGAAGTCCTGTGGAGTGGAGAGCACTCCACAGCCCCCAGCAGCCTCCTCTGGGCTCAGAAGGAAGATTGAGTCCATTGATGTTAATAGAGATTAAGGAATAGTGATTGTTGACTCCTTTTATTTTTGATGTTATTTTTATGTTTGTGTGGCTATCTTCTTTTGGGTTTGTTGAAAGAAGATTACTTTCTAGCTTTTTCTAGTGTGTACTTTTGCTTCTTGTGTTGGTGTTTTCAATGTATTAGCCTTTGTAGGGCAAGATTTATAGAAAGATATTGTGTAAATTTCATTTTCATGGAATATCTTGGCTTCTCCCTCTATGGTAATTGAAAGTTTTGCTGGGTATAGCAGCTTGGGCTGTCATTTCTGTTCTCTTAGGGTTTGTACAAAATCTGCCCAGAATCTTCTAACTTTCATAGTCTCTGGTCAGAAGTCTGGTGTAATTCTCATAGGTCTGCTTTTATATCTTACTTGACCTTTTTCCCTTACTGCTTTTTATATTCTTTCTTTGTTTTGTGCATTTGGTATTTTGATTATTATGTGCTGAAGGAATTTATTTTCCTGGTCCAATCTATTTGGTGTTCTGTAGGCTTCTTGTATGTTTATGGGCATCTCTTTATGTTATGGAAGTTTTCTTCTATAATTTTGTGGAAGATATTTACTGGCCCTTTTTGTTGGAAATCTTCACTCTCTTCTATATCTATTATCCTTAGGTTTGGTCTTCTCATTGTGTCCTGCATTTCCTGGATGTTTTGGGTTAGGATATTTTTTGCACTTTGCATTTTCTTTGACTGTTGTGTCCATGTTTTCTATGGAATCTTCTGCATCTGAGAGTCTCTCTTCTATCTCTTGCATTCTGTCAGTTATACTTGTACCTATGAGTCCTGACCTATTTCCTAGGTTTTTTTTATCTCCATAATCATCTCCCTTTGTGATTTTGTTATTGCTTGTATTTTCATTTTTATGTCCTGGATGGTTTTGTTTATTTCCTTTACCTGTTTTGTTGTGTTTTCCTGTAATTATTTAAGGCATTTTTGTGTTTCCTCTTTAAGGGCTTCTAACTGTTTATCTGTGTTCTCTTGTATTTCTTTAAATGAGGTATTTATGTCCTTCTTAAAGTCCTCTATTATCATCATGAGATGTGACTTTAAATCAGAATTTTGCTTTCCTGGTATGTTGGGGTAACAAGGCGAGAGAACTAGGTTCTGATGATGCCAGGTAACCTTGGTTTGTGTTGCTTATGTTCTTGCCCTTGTCCCTCGACAGCTGGGTATCTCTGTGTTAGCTGGTCTTGCTGTCTCTGACTGTGGCTTGTCCCTTATGCAGGGCTGTGTGTCAGTACTCTTGGGAGATCAGTTCTCTCCGGGAGGAATTCGGGTGTGGAGAGCTGTGGCACAGTGTCAGCTCTGGGGTGCAGACAGAAACTGGAAGGATCCTGTCCTCAGCTGTTCCTTGGTTCATGTGTCCTGTAGCTCTGGGCTTGCTCTCTTGGGACAGGAACTTGAGCAGAAGTGGTGGTCTTACCTGTGCTCACAGGTGTGTTAGCACTCCTAGGAGACCAGAGTTCTGTGGCACAGGATCAGCTCCCTGTGCAGATGAATACTGGAAGGATCCTATCCCAGGCTGCTCCTTAGTTCCTGTGTCCTGAATGCTCCGGGAAGGTCCCTCTGAGGAGACGTGGTGGTCTTACCTGTGTTCACAGGCATGCCCATACTCCTGTGAGACCAGCTCTCTCCCAACAGTATCTGAGTATGGAGCACTGAGGCACAGGATCAGTTTTGGGCACAGAAGGAAACTGGAAGTATTCTGACCCAGGCTGTTCCTCAGTTCCTCCTTATCAGCATCTAAATTATTGTGAGGGTAGTGTCTGAAATTTAGTCCAGCCATTGATCTCTTCTACTGCACTGCATTGAAACTGGACCACTAGATTTTCAGGGTATAAATCAGTTGTATCTATTCCCTAGTTTTACTCCATCTCCTAAACAATTTTAAGGTTACCTTTTAAGACAGGGGAATTTCATAAGAAAGATGGACTCTATTTTTAGGTGTAATCATGCTTCTTCTTCTCTTTTAACTCTAGCTGGACAGGTCATTGGAAATAACCCAGGAAAAGAAGGAATAAATAAAGTAAATATGGTATATTAACACAGTTGAATATTAATATTCATGAATTCATAATCAATAATCATGAAATTTGCAGATAAATAACTGAAATTAGACCAAAAATCTTCCTGAGGTAATGCAGGCCCGAAAGGACAAATATTGCATGTATTCACTTGTGTGTGAATAATAGCTATTAAGTCAATGATAACCAAGGTACAACTTTTAGAAACAGAGAGGCTAGGTATAGAGTAAGGGAGTAAGGAGGAGAGTAAGGGAGTAAGGAGGAAGGATGGATTTCCTTAAGGAGGAGAAACAGAATAGACTGTTGTGGATTGATGAGGGGAGTGGGATTAGAATGGGAATATAAGTAGGAAATGGAGGGAATAGGGTAACAAGGGAGAGAATATGTGGAACGACAGCTAAAATTAAGGGCTATGTAAATGGTTGTTTGGAAACCTAATACAATCAAAGTTTTCTAAATTGTCTACATATATGAAAGTGATTGAAATTAAACCACTAAATAACAAGGGAGACAAAGCTGGTGATCTGTTGTCACAAAAAGAAGCTTACAGTATCAGGAGTAGGTTATATCTAATTGAATTGTTGGCCAAGTGGTTCCATGGAAACCTTTACACAACCCATGCTTTTCACAAGGGTTCCAAGTGCCTTCCACAAACTGATACATTAAGGCCCCAATTGCTAAAGACAACACCTACACAATTCATTGAACTCAGTTGTAGAGTTGGTGCCAACTTCTGCTACAGTATTGTTTTATTGACACTAGGAGGTGCTCTGCACACTACCAGAAGAGAAATGCAACACCAAAACTATAAATTCTTTGTTCTACAATGGTCTCCTGCCTGCAAGATATGCAAGTTCAATGGGCTTACAAATCTCTGGGAATAACCATCCAGTATCTGTGTGGTTTTTTGAATTACAATGGCCCTCATAGATGCATAGATTTTAATGCTTAGTCACCAGAGGGTTGCATTATTTGAAAGGATTAGGCGGTATGGCCTTGTTGGTTGTAATATATTTAGTTTTCAAAAGCCCATGCCATGCCCAGGGTCTCTTTCTGTCTCTTCCTGTGGATCAGGATGTAGCTTTCAGCTACTTCTCCAACACCACACCTGCCTGAATTCTGCCATGCTCCCACTATTATGATAATGGATTATTCTCTCCTTCTATACATGTGCTGTAACACACCTGTGCTCATACTCACCTTCCATGTACAGACACACACATATAGTAAATATAAGAAAAAATAAATTACTGTAGCAAAATATACATAAACATGGATATGTTTATATACCTATATATAATCATAGAAAATCAGTCATAAGTTATTTAACTGTCTGTTAAACATGCAAGAATAAGTATGGCATATTCAAATAATATGACATTACACTACTGAAATATTTGTAATTAAGAGTTATTAAATTTACACACATGACATTAATAATACAGTATGAAGTAGCATTACTGCAAGGATGTTAGTACACCAAGATCTCTCTTGGCACAATTACCCTTGATCCAGACCATGGGAAATCAGTGGTCACCAAAGGAAAATCTAAGATAGTGCCTACAAATCCCTTGTCTCAGTCCAATATAAAAATAAAGAGGCAGACTGATTTAGAAGTATGCATATGGTAAACAACCTTTATCAATTAAAATTACAGAAAAGTGTGAAATTGAGGAAAAGAGAAATGAAAAATGAGAGAAAATCCTGAATGTGGGAGAGCTTACCAAACAAAGAAGTGCTAAAAATTCTTTGCCCATAGGGTTTTTAGGTCCCTGGAAGAAACTAGACAAAGACTGAGATATTTGCTATGAGATTTAATAGTTCTGTCAGCTAACATGTGCCCAGACAAGGGAGTGTCCACTAATTTCATGCAGGTAACCCTGATTCACCCAAGGGAAAGATCATATCCTATTAACTAAATTACTACGAGTGCTTGGATCTTACTGACATTGTCTCTCTGGTAGCTATAGATATTAGCCTGGTATTGTTATCTCTGAACTTATAGCTCTCTCAAGTACTGTTGTTGTTTTTTTGTTTGTTGTTGTTGTTGTTTTTGTTTTGTTTTGTTTTGTTTTGTTTTTCAAGACATGGTTTCTCTGTATATCCCTGGCTGTCCTGGAACTCACATTGTAGACCAGGCTGGCCTCGAACTCAGAAATCCGCCTGCCTCTGCCTCCTGAGTGCTGGGATTAAAGGCGTGTGCCACCATGCCCAGCTCAAGTACTGTTAATTATACTAAATTTCCTTTGTTCTCATATTTCCATGACCAGTTTAGAGTTTTACAACACAGCATAAATACTAGTCACACACATCAAGAGATAACTGCAATCTCATATCCATTTTCCTGTAAACGGGGTGATCTAGGATAGTCTCCTTAAATGGAGGCTTTCTTTGAAGTTTTTGTATTTATGTGAAAGGATAATAGTATTTTACTGAAGTCCCTTAAGGGTTTAGGGAGTGAGATTGCCTCTTGCCAATAGCTCAGAGCTTCTTCCTTCCATCTATTTGGTTTGTCTGGTTATCACACAGCCTGTTACAAGCCCTCTTACTCAACTAGCTCAGTGTTGTAGGCTTTGCCATTTTAATCGAAATCTTCCTCTTAAGCCTCATCTCCATTGTCATTAAAGCATATATAAGCTATGTTCTATTTTTTATTTTACAATGGGCATATTTCCCTTACTATCTGCATCAAATTTACAGAAAAACATACACATATGTACTAAACAATAATTAACAAATAGTGAATACAAACAGAATGTATACTGTTCATAAATATATGAAGACTAGCCAAAAATGCTTTATGAAGTGCTTTATGTAGCATGATTCTCTCAAAAAAAAAATTAGAGGAATATACTGTAACTTTATTTTCTCTTTTATCTAGCATATACAATAAATACTAAAATATGCTTTATGTTTGGAACTGTGTACTCAAATTCAATAAACAGATAAGCAGTGATATACCAAATGTAGGTATTATTGTTTTTTCAATTGTTATTAGTTATTTTCTTCATTTACATTTCAAATGTTATCCAAAAAGTTCCCTATATCCTCTCCCATTCCCCGCCCTGCTCCCCTACCCACCCACTCTCACATCTTGGCCCTGGCATTCCCCTGTACTGGGGCATATAAAGTTTGCATGACCAAGGGGCCTTTCTTCCCAATGATGGCCCACTAGGCCATCTTCTCCTAGATATGCAGCTAGAGACATGAGCTCTGGGGGTAATGCTTAGTTTATATTGTTCTTCAACCTATAGGGTTGGAGAACCCTTCAGCTCCGTGGGTACTTTCTCTAGCTCCTCCAATGGGAATCCTGTGTGCCTTCTAATAGCTGACTGTGAGCATCCACTTCTGTGTTTTCCAGGCACTGGAATAGCCTCACATGAGACAGCTATATCAGGGCCCTTTCAGCAATGTCTTGCTGGCATATGCAATACTGTCTGCATTTGCTGGTTGATTATGGGATGCATCCCCAGCTGCAGCAGTCACTGGTTGGACCATCCTTTTCTCTCAGCTCCACACGTGATCTCTGTAACTCCTTCAATGTGTGCTTTGTTCCTAATTCTAAGAAGGGGCAAAGTGTCCACATTTTGGTATTAATTCTTCTTGAGTTTCATATGTTTTGCAAATTGTGTCTTGGGTAATCTAAGTTTCTGGGCTAGTACCCACTTATCAGTGAGTACAATTTATGTGAATTCTTTTGTGATTGGGTTACTTCACTCAGGGGTTTTAGGTGAACTTAAAAATTCTGCCAGAGAACTCCAAAACCTGATAAAAGGCTTCAGTGCAGTCCCTGGATATAAAATTAACTCAAACAAAAAGGTGGCCTTCCTCTACAAAAAGGATAAACAGGCTGAGAAAGAAATTAGGGAAACAAAACCATTCACAATAGTCACAAATAATATAAAATAACTTGGTGTGACTGTAACTAAGGAAGTGAAAGATATGTATGACAAGAACTTCAAGTCCCTGAAGAAAGAAATTGAAGAAGATCTCAGAAGATGGAAAGATCTCCCATGCTCATTGATTGGCAGTGTTAATATAGTCAAAATGGCTATCCTGCCAATAGCAATCTACAGATTCAATGCAATCCCCATCAAAATTCCAATTCAATTCTTCAGTGATCTAGAAAAGAAAATTTGCAAGTTCATCTGGAGTAACAAAAAACCTAGACTAGCAAAAACTCTTCTCAACAATAAAAGAACCTCTGGTGGAATCTCCAGGCTTGTCCTCAAGCTGTACTACAGAACAATTTTAATAAAAACTGCATTGTACTGGTAGAGCAACAGACAGGTAGATCAATGGAATAGGATCAAAGACCCAGAAATGAATCCACACACCTATGGTCACCCGATCTTTGACAAGGGAGCTAAAACTATCCAGTGGAAAAAAGACAGCCTTTTCAACAAATGGTACTGGCATAACTGGCGGTTATCAGGTAGAAGACTGGGAATTGACCCATTCTTATCTCCTTGTACTAAGGTCAAGTCTAAGTGGTTGAAGGATCTCCACATAAAACCAGAGACACTGAAACTTATAGAGGAGAAAGTGGGGAAAAGCCTCGATGATATGGGCACTGGGGAAAAATTCCAGAACAAAACAGCGAAGGCTTGTGCTGTAAGATCAAGAATTGACAAATGGGACCTCATAAAGTTGCAAAGCTTCTGTAAGACAAAAGATACTGTCAACAGGACAAAAGGGCCACCAACAGATTGGAAAAGGATCTTTACCAATCCTAAATCAGATAGGGGACTGATATCCAATATATATAAAGAACTCAAGAAGGTGGACAGCAGAAAATCAAATATCCCCATTAAAAAGTGGGGCACAGAGTTAAACAAAGAATTCTCAACTGAGGAATACCGAATGGCTGAGAAACACTTGAAAAAATGTTCAACATCCTTAATCATCAGGGAAATGCAGATCAAAACAACCCTGAGATTCCACCTCACACCAGTAAGAATGGCTAAGATAAAAAATTCAGGTGACAACAGATGCTGGCATGGATATGGAGAAAGGGGAACACTCCTCCATTGTTGGTGGGAATGCAAGCTGGTTCAACCACTCTGGAAATCAGTTTGGCTGTTCCTCAGAAAATTGGCCATAGTACTACTGGAAGATCCTGCAATACCTCTACTGGGCATATATCCAGAAGATATTCCATCTGGTAACAAGGACACATGTTCCACTATGTTCATAGCAGCCTTATTCATAATAGCCAGAAACTGGAAAGAACCCAGATGTCCCTGAACAGAGGAATGGTTACAAAAAAATTGGTATATTTACACAATGGAGTACTACTCAGCTATTAAAAACAATAAATATATGAAATTCCTAGGCAAATGGATGGATCTGGAGGGTGTCATCCTGAGTGAAGTAACCCAATCACAAAAGAACTCACATAACATGTACTCACTGATATGTGGATATTAGCCCAGAAGCCTAGACTACCCAAGATACAATTTATTAAACACATGAAACTCAAGAAGAAGGAGGATCAAAATGTGGACACATCACCCCTTCCTGGATTAAGAACAAAGCACACATTGAAAGAGTTAAAGAGATCATGTGTGAAGCTGAATTCAAAGGATGGACCCAATGACTGCTGCTGCCAGGGATCCATCCCACAATCAGCCACCAAACATAGACACTATAGCATATGCCAGCAAGATAGTGCTGAAAGGGCCCGGATATAGCTGTCTCGGGGGAAAATATACCAATGCCTGGCAAACATGGAGGTGGAAGCTCACGGTCAGCTATTAGATGGAACACAGGGTTCCCAAGGAAGGAGCTAGAGAAAGTACCCAAGGAGCTGAAGGGGTCTTCAACCATATAGGTGGAAGAATAACCATGAACTAACTAGTACCACCTAAGGTCATGTCTCTAGCTGCATATATAGAAGAGGATGGCCTAGTTGGCCATCATTGGGAAGAGAGGCCCCTTGGTCATGCAGACTTTATGTGCCCCAATATAGGGGAACACCAGGGTCAAGAAGTGGGAGCGGGTGGGTAGGGGAGCAGGGCCGGGAGGGGGGAGGGTATAGGGAACTTTCTGGATAACACTTGAAATGTAAATGAAGAAAATATCTAATAAAAGTTGGGAAAAAAAGAAAAAAAATACCAACAAACAAACAAACAAACAAACAAAAAAAAGAAACCCACATTCACGCAGAATTTAATCCCATCTATAGTTTCACCTGGTTTTTCTTGACTTAACATACTCATTTATAATAATTTCTTAAGTTGAAAATGAGCTAAATTCAAGAAGTGTGTGTGTGTGTGTGTGTGTGTGTGTGTGTGTGTGTGTGTGTATTAGATGGATTCCGATTAGGATTTTAGGGGCAAATTAAAGGTGTACTGAAATGGCATACAAGGAAAAAATGTCATAATTGATGTAAACCTGCTCAACATGTGCTGTGGTCAAATAACATAAAAGAGCATTCTTTACAAATGTTCATACATACAAATGTATTGGGGAAGCCTACAAGTCTTTTATAATAATCCCAGGGCCTATTTTCATAGATAAAGCACTCTGATCCAGAGGGAAGAATCCTAAAAGATACAGTGGCATCCATGAGTTCAGTTAATCACAAAGCCTGGTGTGGTTATTAGAATTTGTTCCTTCCAAAGGCTTGTCCTTAGACTGCACTCATGGAAAAATTTGTAGGTTTTCCAGAGACACTGAAAGTAAGATCTAAAGGTTCACATGTGAAGTACAGCAGAGGGTCCCCAAACACTATAGCTAGAGTCCTGTGAGAATCAATGGACCAAAACTGTCTCTTTGTATGAATGAGCCTGTGAGTCTTTACCACCTCCAATTCTAGGTCCCAAATGCAAGAGACCCTCCTCATTTTCTTCATCTGTTCAGAACCTGGTAAAAGCTTCACAGCTTGTAAGTTGAAGGAGGAACTTAGAACAGAGTTTGGATGCTCTCATATGCAAGGAGGGACCTAAGACATCCCAGGACAGGGTAAGGAGAAGTACTATTGTAGTGAGCCACCACTGTTCCCTCTCAGTGGACTCTGTCTTTAGGCACAATTTCAGAAGTTCAGAGAAATGCACAATCCTGTGATCATTTTAGTGTGCATGGAATGTAAGGTGTCAGTTCCTGGAAGGGATAAGAGGATCCACAGGCTCAGATGATTAAGCTGGACATGTGTCCTTTTGTTGTCCTGAGGCAAAGGGAAGTCCACTGAGTGTGATGATTCTGGGCTCCATTTTCCATATGGGAGGACAAGGGAGACTTAGGTTTGCTTGGTGAATGTGCTTGAGTTTACAAAATGCCTTAGTGCTAAACTGGGTACATGAGTCCTTGCCCAGGCATTCATGTTTCATGACATGGTTTCCTAAGTTAGGTTTTGTGAGGTTCCTGTGCAAACTGTGCCCTGAATTGTTATGTAGAGCACCTTTCTGGACTTTGGTATCTGGGGTTTGTTTGGACTGGGCGCCATTTCATGTGACTCCTAGAAGAGATGTTGCCTTGTCCTACCAGTTGAGTTGAGAATTTTGGGCTCACTATGAAACGTTTTAAGACAGATGATCTCCCATATAATACAGCTTCATCCCTTTGTCCAGTCTAGCACTCAGTCCGATAACCTTGTGGGAAGTAGTTCCTTACTTCTCAATTCTGGAGAATGTCTAATCTTGCTATGTTTTCAAACATGGCTTGAGGAAAAGAAATGGAGTAGTTGGCTTTGTGGAACGACTGCTAATAGTGGACTGGGGAAACATCGATTAGGTCTGAGAATGAAAAATACTATATTTAAATGATGTAACCTGCACCCAACAGGAGCACCCTCGTGGGAATCAGCTTCTACCCCCCTTTATCAAAGACTTGGTAGTAAGGGACCATGCCTGAGATTTGAAGAAATGCAGGAGCATGTGACGATTTTATTCTGATTGAGAGTTGAGGAGTGGGTATTTTAAACTGGATCCAAGATCCAGGGCCTCAGATAATTAAGCAACTTTAGTATCGTTTTCGGATCCTGAATGAAACAGTAGCCCCATTACTGGAAAGAGCTTTGGTTCTAGTGTCCTTCTTGGTGTACAGGGGAGCCTGAGTACTGTTTTTTTGCGTTTCCCTGACTTTAAGGGATGCCTCAGTGAGAACTTGGGCATATGTGTCTCTCCTTAGTCATATATCTAGTGACATGGAGGTGTCCGGAATGTTTTGGGAGTGTCCTGATTTTAAGGGAACCTCTGTGCTGACTAGTGGTGCAAATCACTTCGGTAGCCATTCATATCCGGTGTCCCTTGGAATCTGCGCCATTTTGTTCTGCAGCGCTCTGGAAGGGAGGTCTCCCCGCTGTGCCAGGTGAGGTAAGATTTTCGGGGACACTATGAAACCTTTCAGGACAGGAGGGTCACCCTTTACCCTGCTTAGCTGCCAGTCTGCTAACCTTGCGGGAAGTAGCTGTTTATCCCTAGATGGTAAGCTATGGAATCATTGGCCGTTTCAAATGAGTGGCTAAGTGTGGACTGTGGATGAGTTTGTTGGGTCCGAGTGACCCCAATAATATGGTATTGATCATATACCCTCACAAACAGTGGGAATGTGACCCTACCCTGAGTTTATCCAGAGACTCTGTCATTAAGGACCAATTCTGATATTCGGAGAAATGCAGGAGCATGTGATATTGATATTCTGATTGAAAGTTGACAAGTGCATTGTTTAAGCTGGATCCACAATCCAGGGCTTCAGACAATTATGCTAGATTTGTACCCGTGACCTTCATGAAGCATAAGATAGCCCACTCATTGTAAAGGGCCTGGTCCGGGAGGCAGAGGTAGGCGGATTTCTGAGTTCGAGGCCAGCCTGGTCTACAAAGTGAGTGCCAGGACAGCCAGGGCTATACAGAGAAACCCTGTCTCAAAAAAAAAGGGTGGGGGGCCTGGTCCGCAGTTTCCATATTTGAGGACTAGGGAGGCTGAGGACTGTTTTTGGAGGTTCTCTGAGTTTAGCAGAGGCCTTAGGACTGCCTTGGTGGAATGAGAACACCCACAGCCTTCTATATCTGGTGATATGCGGGACTCAGGAACCTTTTCTGCGGTACCTTAAATTTAAGGAAATGTTTGTGCTGACTTGTAGTTAAGAGCACCTCCTCAGACTTTCCTATCTGGTAACCTTGTGGACTTAAACTTGGAGCCAGTTTGGGAGAAGCTGGGATGGGAGATTGCCCTGCAGTGCCTTTTGAGGTGAGAATTTCGGGCTCACTGTGGTACCTTTCGAATAGATGCACCCCCAAATAATACAGCTTCATCCATTTGGCCTTCCTAGCTCCAAGTGTGTTAACATTGTGGGAAGGAGCACTTACTCCTTCATTCTGAACTGTTTCTAACTTTTCCGCATTCAAACGTTCCAGGAGGGCAAGCAGATGCAATAGTTGGCAGAGATAAACAGGTATGGAAGAGTGTAGTGTGGAAGAGCTGCTTTGGCCAGAGAAATATATATATATATATATATATATATATATATATATATATATATATATATATATATATATATATATATATGTGTATGTATGTATGTATGTATGTATGTATGTATGTATGTATAGATAGATATAGATATAGATATAGATATAGATATAGATATAGATATAGATATAGATATAGATATAGATATAGATATAGATATAGATATAGATATATGTATGTATGTAATAATTTGACCTACACCGAACCAGGGCAGAGATTTTGGGAATGAGCCCCCATTCTTCCCTGTCTGGGGAATCTGTCCTTCAGCACTATGTCAGAGATTCCTAGTAATGTGGGATGTGTGAGATTTTTGGTCTGGATTGAGGCTGGGGTGTGGGTTGTTTGTGGTGGATCCATGAACCCCAGACCCAGACAATTATGCTAGATTACATTCCTTTTGGGTTGCTGAAGCATAAGAGGTTCCTTAAAAGAAAGATCCTGGGCCCCAGTTTCCATATCAGAGGACCTGGGAGTCTGGTGGCATTTTTTTGGTTCATGGATTTGAAAGGTTGCCTCAGTGCCTCCTTGTTGGAATGAGACCCTCTCTGGAGCATCTTGTGAAGTTCCTTACATTGAACAAAATCTCTGTGCTTACTCCAGGTATAGAGGACTCTACCATCCATTCATATCCAGGGACATTGTGGACTCAGCACCACTTTGAGAGACTCCTGAAAAGGAGGTTGCCTTGCCTTGACATTTGAGGTAAGAATTTATGTCTCACTTAAACTTTTCAGAATTGATGGCTACCCAAACAGTCTTTTTTCTCAGTTGGTCTACCTATCTCCCAGTCCTGTAACCTTGTAAGAATGAACTCTTTACTCCTCGATTTTGGAGAGTAACTACATTTCCTGTTTTCAAACATTCTGTGAGGAATAACTATGCAATATGTGGCAGTGTCTAATTGTATCTAAGTGTGTGCTGTGGAATCGCTGGTTGGGTCCGGAGAGCACTAAGCACTATAGGTTTAATGAGTTATCCTGCACCAAATGGGTAGCTGTGTGGGAATAAGCTCCTTCAGGTCTTTCTCAGAGGACTCTGTCCTCAGGCTCCATTTCAGAGGTTCCCCGAAATGCAGGAACTTGTCATACTTTTCCTCTGCATAAAAATGGACACATCCATTTTTAAAACTGGTTACAGGATCCACAGAACCTGAAATATTTTCTGGATTTATTTACTTTTGGTGTCCTGAAGCATAAGCAAGAACACATTCTGAAAAGATTCTGGTCTCCAGTTTCCATATCTGTTTATTGAGGTTCTTTGAGTTTCACAGATGCTTTAGGACTGACTTGGTGCAGTTAGAACACCCACCCATAGCCATCTATATCTGGTTACAAGTAGGATTTGGGACTGTTTTGTGGGGTCCCTGAGATTAATGAAAGTTCTCTGTTCACTTGTCATTCAGAGCACCTTGCCAGCATTTTGTATCCTGTACCTTTGTGGATTTATTGTCATTTTGTGAGAATCCAGAAAGAGAGATTTCCTAGCTGTTCTGCTTGAGGTAAGTATTTCAGGCAGATTCCAAAACTTTTCACACACATGGTTCCCCTGAGAAACTATTGCTTCCTGCCCAGAATTTCTTTCTTTCTTTCTTTCTTTCTTTCTTTCTTTCTTTCTTTCTTTCTTTCTTTCTTTCTTTCTTTCTTTCTTTCTTTCTTTTTTTTGGAAAGAGACACCAGCTATTGTTAGCATAGCTCCAAGTAGGGCTCAGCTGTAGGATTGAGCCCCTTGCTCCATAATATCTGAGGATTAAGGATAGTCACTATTTTATTATGTTCTGTGAGAAAAGGAGCTCAAATAATAATACCCTGGGTGAAATATGCTCCCAGGAAATATACTGTGAAAACTCTGCTTGAGAATAAATGACCCCACCATCTGTAGGATGGCAAATGTGAACTGGGCCCATCTATTGAAAGAAGCCCCTTCCCACTTGCTCTGGGGACGTTGGCCTTTGGAACCATTTCAGAAGTCAGGGATCCTCAGTCATTTTTACATAAAGATGGGAGAAGAGAGTGGGTTTCTGGAAGCTGGTTTCCAGGTCGTTCTTCTCAGACTGTTACCCTGTATGATTTTCAGAGTCTTGAACTAAGTGGGAGCAGATTTGTGGGGATTGAGCTTGTATCCACGCTTCCAGAACTTGACATAGAGAGTTCCAAGACTTGGCACCATCTTGTGAGAATCCTAGTAGAACGAGAGGCATACCATGCTTTCTGAGTCTAGGTGAGAGCTTAGGGCTGGTTAAAGGTCTCCACCAGGCTATAAGGACAAATATTAAAGCATATTTCACTCTTCAGTTAGCATGGCATGGAGTATAACATGCTTGATGGCATGAGCTTCTTGCTGGGTCCAACTTTGTGCACGATGAACAGGAGTATTTTAAAGAACTTCTTTGAAAGAGGCTTACATCACATTCAGGGTGGAAGCTAGGAAGTAAGAAGGGAGATACAATCTCCTATCCAGAGAAAGTGTCACATAACATTATAACTGGGTAATAAAAATGGCCCTAGATGCAGTAATCAAACTGTGTTCACTGTAAAAGACACAGAGGAGCAATTGTTAAAAGTTACATCAGCCTACGTGCTAACTTCACATTCAAAATCTGTCCTGCCTTTTGGTTGGATTGTAAGGCCCCTGGCAGGCTAAAACCCAAGTTCTCAACTTGTGGGTCATAACACCTTTGGGGTTACATATCAAATACACTGCTTGTCACATATATTCATTATGATTCATATAGTTGCAGAAGTATAGTTGTTTAATAGCAACCAAAATAATTTTGTGGTTTGGGCTAACCCCATGAGGAATTTTTTTACAAGGGTCTTAGCACTAGAAAACTTAATAAATAATGATCACCAGAGCATGCAGATGGTAATTCAGTGGGCCCATTGGTAGGAATGAGCCTCTTTCCTTGACGCCCCTAGGAATCATTGTCTAGGAGCATTTAAGAAGATTACAGAGAGGAGTATGCTTGTCAGTCAAGCTGTTATCTGTGAGTTGGTTGCAGAAGCCTCATCCAAGAGAGAAAGGAGCAGATAACATTGTGTCCTTTTGAGTCCTTCAGCAAGACCAGGTTGGTTTGCAGGAGTGAGTTTCTCTATCTACAAGAGGTGACTTGGAGGACTCCAAACAATTCCCTGCCATTCCTTGCAGTGAGAGAACCCTTTAGTCCTCAGTTAGGGGGATGAGTCCCTCCCTACACTTCCACATTCACATCCAGGTGCTCAGGGGCTGATATAACAAAGTTTTCAAGTTCTGGAGGGGCGATACAATCTTTCAGAGTCCATGTTGTGTATAGTAGACTGCAAAGCCCCTTTCATAATAGAGGGACCCCAGTTAAAGGAGCTTCAGCTCTGCTCTCTAGTAGACAGGAAACAGTGGTCCCTTGTAGGAATTACATTCTTTCCCAGTCTGGTTCCCAGGAATTATCACAGTATAGATTCAATTTTTAGAGCTTCCTGGTTGAGGCTAGACCTTGTCCCTTTCTGACTCAAGTGTAATGTGTTGGAGGACTGCAGATGACCTAGATCATTGGGCATCCTCCATTTAATCCAGTTGTACCTATTGACTAACTTGAACCAAGAGGGAACCCTTATGTGTGGTCCAGTTCACCTGACAAACCATTCCATCAATATCTAAGGACTTACAGGACACAGAATACTTTCTTTCTACAGCGTGAGCATTGCCTTATTGTCAGATTTTAGGGAATTCAGGATGGCCTAAAGAGCATTTTTTTCTGGACAAGCTTTCCACAAATAATGTGGAGTCCTGTAGCTTTAGCAAAAATAGGAAAGTTAGAATTCATGTGTTCTGATAGGACTTGCTTTGAATCTGGGTGAGAAGTGAGAGTGAATTGTAAATGAATTCCTCTTCATATTTATGGGACCCACCTACAACACATGGGGAGGCATTTCTAGGAATTAGCCTTTTCTTCTTTCTTTTCATATTTTAATGTAGAATACTGAGATAGAGAGATAGTTCAGTGGTTATCAGTACTTGCTGTTCCTGTAGGTTCAATTCCCAGCCACATATGGTGCTTCACACATTTAGTTCCAGGGCATCTGGCCCCATTTGCTGACTTGTTTGTACACCAGGAATGTATGTGTTGTGCTTAAATTAACATTTAACCCAAACTACCAGGAGGATAAAATAAAAAGTATTCTGGTGGTCAACTGGAGAAAGAGGACAAACTGAGCCTTGTATGAAGTCACGGTGACAGCTATGGTTTCACTGGTGAAGTCCTGCTCCAGATTTAGTCACCCCAAATTGAACCCGTTCTACCTATTTAGCCCCAAGTTCATTAAATGAGAGCAAGCAAGTGTCCTGAGCTGTAAGTTAGACACAATCCCCAGCATAAAGTGGGGAATGAAGGACCAGCCCTAGCTGAGGAGCTATAGATTATTTATAGCTCCTGGGAGAGGGTTTTCTTTCTTTATGTGGAGAGTGTCTGGTCAGTTTATCAAACTTCAAAGGATGGCTACATGCCCAAGTGTATACAGGCATTATCAATTTGACTCCATTGATTAAAAAAAACATGAGATTGCAAGTATTGTTAAATATTGTATTGGGTGGGACTTGGAGGATTTGGGAGAGTCTGGGACATAAAACAATGCCAGTAAGTTTGGTAAGGTAGAGCATTTCAGTACCCAGAGACTCAGTGGTCACACCTGACACTTAGGTGAATCCTAGCTTCCTGCCCAACTCCCGACATGGAACTTGTGCCCTGCTTCTCACATCAAAGAGGAATGACCTGTGGTCTCATAGGCTTAAAACATTGTTCTCCATGCTAATGAGGTACATAGAGTCCTGGAAGACTCAGACAATAAGATTCCCTTCACAGACATTTCATTCTGCAAAAGGTATTTAATCTCAGGCACACATTGAGATGTTGGTTATGGTTTTGAGAATCCATTTTCCACCATGTCAATAAACACAGACATGTTTGGAACCACAGACTGTTTCTTTTCCCCATCATATGTGGTGTGTAGCCATTAAGGTCTTAGCTTACAGAGTCACAGCCTAATCTCCCTTAGAAGGCTTCTCTGTGCACTAAGACACATTCACCACGGAGCCAACTACAATCCAGTCAAGGCCTATCATTCATGCTGGTTCAAGCAAGAACTTTCTATATCCCCCATCCAAGGGCTAGATGCAGCCCCAGTCTGCAGGTCTCTGGCTCCATTCTCTGCTCTTCTACAATGCCCAGGGTTGCCTGGATGTCCAAGAGCCAGAGAACCCCTGATCTCCTAACAGGCCTGGAACCGCTGAAGCAACTCTGGCTTTCCCACACCTCAGACTTTGCTTTCTCACCTAAAGAACAGTGCTCAATGCTTCTATACTACCCAGAAGTTGCCCTAGTGTCAGTATGGGATAAGCACAGTCAAAAACCCCACATAAGCACCTACCCAAAAAGCCATGCCCAGTGTTGGATCAGAAGCAGTACCACAACCTAACAAGGGAAATGTTGAATGTAACTATGATGTAACATATGAAATTATCCAAATTTTAAGAAAATAATCCTAAAAGATTATTAGGCTCTCTGTACCCTCTTCACAAAACCTTGGAATCAAAGGAGAGATTATCATTAGTCTAAGGAATCCCAAGTCAGTGCTTCTCCATTGTCCATTCTGAAACTAACAGGGTGGGATGCATCCATAGTGGTAAGGTTCTATGCTTCAGTGGGACTCTTCTTTTACATAAATTTTAGGAACAATTTCAGTAGATAGGGTACAGGATCTATTAACGGATAGGGTAAAACCCTGTAGGTAAACTGAAGAGATACCCCATTAGATAATTCAGCTGGATCACATTAATAAGGATTGCAATACAGGTGGCTATGTTAGACAATGGATTGGCCTACTGTGTCCTCAGTAGATATAAGTTCAGAAGATTTTTTTGATGTCTAAGTTAAAGAAATCTAGGATACATCACTAGTCAAGCAAAATCTAGGGTTCACTGTGGTCAGCTCACTTCAAATAATCCATGAATTGTAATGTTTTGGAGATCTCTATGTATGTGGGTGCTGTGACTGCCTCTCTGTTATGATGAAAGCTTTGTTCTGAGAAGTATAGAGGAGGTGAAGACATTGATTCTAGGTGTGATGTCAGGTTGGCAGAGGGAACCTCTGAGAAGGACAGAGAGCAGATTCCCAGGATTAATCATATCTTAGACATGTACTTCTAGGGACTGCATGTGTCAAAGGCAGAGAATGAAGGGGCTGTGCGGCCTGGTTATATTCTGAGTCTAATATTCAGAGACATTAAGTGGCCTGCTTACTTGTACCTTGAGCAGGAAGGCAGGAGACTTTAGAGAAATGAGGTCTTTTGTAATGTGCACAAATAGGATCGTATAAGAAATAAGTCAGTTGAATACATCTCATGTAGTCTTAGATAACCCCATATCAGGCCAGATGAGTGCAGGTCATATGATCATTCCTAATTAACAGATCCGGTTGGACATTGATTTCCCACTTTCTCAGATGTCATGAGGCCAGTGTGGGTAGCCATATTTAAAAACAAGGGTCCCAGGGTCATGGAAATCCAGATGGGATCCTTGAAAGTATGAGTAAAAAAAACAAAACAAAACAAAACAAAACAAAAAAAAAAAAAAAAAAAAACAGAAACCTGTCATGAGCCCAAAAAAACACTTGGCACATACCTGACCCACACAGTGCTGTGTAGGGATGGCTTGCTACCCATTCTTTCTTGTTTACAGGTTCCTGATATCAAGGAGCTTTAATCCTGGTAAAGCAGAGTTTGACTAGAGTCATCAGAGGGAAGATCTCAGGGGTTTCATGAAAGAAGATGAGGACTGAAGGGGGTCTTTCATTTAAATAACATGGGAAATTTCCCATATGTAGCCTTCTGAGGCTGTGAAAAGAAAAAAGGCCATAGATAACTTAACACACCTCATTCCTCTTTATAACAGAAAGCATGTTTTGGCCTAATTACACTAGCCTCAGATCATCTTGTAAAGAAGTAGAGTCCTTGTCATACCTGAAGCAGAGTAGTACACAGGTCTGACAATTCAGGACACATGAAAACCATTAAATTGTCTCTTTTTATGCAATTTAGTTTCAACAGGTATAGCCAGATATGAAGGTATCTTAATACCATTGATTAAGTTGTAGAGAGGTGAAGATTTACGAGTTTGCTACAGGCCAGACAAATGGCAGTATCTAGACACTGCTGTAAGACAAGAGAGCCCAAATGATCATTGAAGACACCATTTACTATAGGTAGTGTTAACCAACACAACCCCCCCATACACACACACACACACACACACACACACACACACACACACACACACACAGGTTATCTCACCCTTCTTTTTTAGAATTGAGACTAAGTTACAAACTAGCTGTTTGCAACTATGGGATGGCAGAACCATCTCTTATAATGATTGCAATGTGGAACACATGAAAATCATCTTCTGCAATAGTGGTCTCACTTTTTACAAAGTCAAAACAGTGTAGTCTCAGAACTTACAAGGATGCCTATACTGACATCATATATAAATGGATCCGACAACCTAGAATACAGACTCTCCATATTCCTTGGTGTCAAATATTCTGATGGTACCCTGTGGATATCTGCTCTGTGACCTGGCTGCACTCCAAATGACTGGGTCCCTTCCTGTGTCAGGCTTTCAGATTCCAGGATTACTTAGAGACCTGTGACCCTAAAGCACTACTCTGGAACACTCAGATAACATGACATTTTGAATGTTGTTGGACATGGTCTGCTTTTAGAATCCACTGACCCTCTTTCTTTCTCCATCAGGCCTGTGTATCCTCCCTGCTGTGATTGGGTCACTATCCAGCCTATTGTTTCCTAGGAGAGACTCAATGGCTGATTTCCATAACACCCAAAACTGCAACGTCCAAGAGATTGCTCAGGCCCAACAGGAATTAGACAATGACCGGGAGGCCATGGAGACATCAGAGAAGGAGGAAGATACTACCACTTCAAATTAGGTGTATGGTAGTCGAATACCAAGTCCTCCGCAGAGTCCTCAGGGAGCCTTCCTCCCCTCTGTGGCAATGGCTTCCATCCCTAATAGCCCATCTGAGGAAGCTTCCATGAAAGGGACAGAGGCCCTGGAAGACCCACTGTATTTGATGCCCAATGCACAGTGCACAAAGGTGCATGACTTGGTGAACTTTCTGGTTTTCAAGTATCAAATGAAGGCATGCACTACCAAAGCAGAAATGCTGGAAAGTATTGCTAGTGAGTATGAGGAGTACTACCCTCTGATCTTTAGTGAGGCCTCTGAGTGCTTGAAGGTGGTCTTTGGCCTTGACATGGTAGAAGTGGACCCCTCTGTCCACTCCTATATCCTTGTCACTGCCCTGGGGATCACCTATGATGGGATGATGACTGATGTCCAGGGTATTCCCAAGACAGGTATCCTCATAGTTGTACTGGCTGTCATTTTCATGAAGGGAAACTATGTCAGTGAGGAGATTATCTGGGAAATGCTGAAAAAATTAAGGTTGTGTGGTGGGAGGGATTCTTACATACATAAAGACCCCAGGAAGCTCATCTCGGTGGAGTTTGTGCAGGAAGGGTACCTGGAATACAGGCAGGTGCCCAATAGTGATCCTCCTAGCTATGGGTTCCTGTGGGGCCCAAGGGCTTTTGAAGAAACCACCAAAATGAAAGTCTTACAGTTTATTGCCAGCATTAATAAGACACATCCCAGAGCCTACCCTGAAAAGTATGCAGAGGCTTTGCAAGATGAGATAGAGAGGATCAAGGCCTGGGTCTTACAGGGGATATTCCACCTTCTCTGACCTGTACAATTTCTACTGCACTGGCATTTCCCTTCTAACACCAGGTCAGATAGAGTCACTCATACTATTGCTGTACCCTCATTTGAGATTGAGCTGGTGGGAGGAGAGTGCAAAGCATTCTATTTTCACTCTGTTTGGGTGACTTTAGGATTCTTGGTATTCCTAAATGTTAATACTCTTAGTATAATGTCCAATAGTTTTAGTTTTAAGTGCATGCATTATTGTTTTTCCAGGTTTGCAGAATGTCATTATTTTGAAAACAAATTGGAATGACTTCTGTAGTAAATTGTAAAATGTCTCAAGATACTAGAGACATTGAAACTATAATTTTATGGGCAATGGAAAAAACGTGAATGATTTTAAAAACAAAAATAAAAGATTTTTCATGATCTCAAACTGTTTAGTCTCTTGTTGTGCTTAATATATTAACTTAAAACTAAAAACAGTAAATGGAATTTATAACACTAAAATCTTCACTGGTTCCCTGTTCTTACTAAAGTCCTCTGTTAGCACTGGGGCATTGGCTGAAGATAGGTCTATCTTTTCCTATAAATATGTGGGTTAAAGCTAAAGCTAAAGTCAATAAATTTTCTATATAGGATGATTATGTGGTCCTTAGACCTTCCAAATAATTAGGTTTTTTTCATGACTATTAGCAGTGGTTCAGATTTTTGCAGAGGAGCCTGCTGAGGCAATCACCTCCATTTCAATGCTTTCAAACATGGCATTTTGTGATTTCTGGCCATGTAACAACTCAAAAGGTCTGTATGTCATGATCCAGGTTATCTTATTACAGACAAGAGTTTCCAGTTGATCATGAGGTATACATGTTGGGAAAGAATCCATTTACTTATAAATTAGTATTAGAGTTAAGTAAATCCTCATCAAGATAAAATCGAAAGGCCCAGAGAGAGTCTGTAAAGAAGAGGTCTGGAGGGCAGCATGACTGAATATACCTGAGAAAAGAAAGTAGAATAAAATTTGCAGCATATCAGTTGTTTGATGAGGACAGGAGTAGGACAGGTGGGAATAAGGAAGTAGGTAGTATAGGGAAAGGCAGTTGGAATTGTGGAACTTAAGTATGATGGGGTGGAAGCCTTTTGTAATGGAAACTCCCTGGAATCCATGAAGTTAATTGTGGTGGCTGAATGTGTGTGGCCTTGTTTTTAGGGTGTCATAGTGATGGCTGGCTTTGATACCTTCCCTTCAGCTGCCTGGGTTAACCAGTCTTCTCCTCTTTGCCTTAGGGGCAAGATGTACAATTCTAAGCTCCCTTTCCAGTGCCAAGTGTCCCAGAATATTTCCTTGTTTCTGCCCTTGATGATAATGGACTGAAGCTCTGAACCTGTAGGCCAACTTCAATGAAAAGTTGTCTTTTATAGGATTTGCTTGGTCATGCTGTCTCTTCACACCCTTGGAAAATTCCTAATATATGGATGTAGTTACGATTCCTTGTAATGGAGGATATAGAGCCCTGACTGTCATTCTTTGGAAGACAAGCAATGTTCCAGTGCTGGAATTCATTGCATTTGTTTGAGATTTATTGTATGGGCTCCATAGAGATACCCAAACAACACATGTTAATTCTAGGACAATGATTTACTCTCTGCAAACTGACACTGTGGCCCTAATGCTAGGGAAAATTTCATGTAGTATATTTGATACAGACATGTCTGCTGATACATGCATGTTAACTTCACTCCAACATTCAAAGATCTTTGGTGTGGGAATCTACAAACAGAGAAACATAGAGAGTAATTCTGCAACAAAGCCTTCAACCTACAGACTGTCATGCCCGCATAAAGTTCTAGGGTACTCCGTGTGGAATGGTGGTGCAAACTTGAAAGAGTATTCAGCCAATATTTTGTTTAACTTGAGGTCCATGCCATGAGAGGGATACATTGTGCAAATATGGAAACAAGAGAGCCCAGAGACCTAGGGATGAGCCAAGTATGAATGGTCTAATACAATCAATGAAATGATTTATAATTATAGTGTGGTATACTCATAGGTCAGTGCTTTCTCCAGGTAAGATTGGCTTCCTCCAGCATTGGATGTGAGCAGGTGCAGAGACACACAGTTATATGTTATGTAAAAATAGTGTTGAAATCAATGTCTCTGCTCCTTCAGCTTAGAGACAAGGAATCTCTCAGGAAGTTGGGGAGGGAGGATTATAGAAGTCAGAGAAGATGTGGGACACCAGGAGAACATGGTCCACAAAATCAAATAAGCAGAGTTTGCCTGGTCACACAGACAAAAGCAGCAAGTTCATTACCTGCATGGGACTCCAACTCCATCTCCAATGCTTATTGCTGATTTACTGTTTCCTGTTTATTATGATCATGATTATTAGTATGGATATTATTATAATTGATTTTTAATTATTACCTTTTTACATTAAGATTTATTGGAGCTCCTGCAGAGTAAAAACAGTAAAGTCATATAAAAGTGGCCACTACATTATTTAGATATGGTTCACATATGTTGAAGACAGAAACATTTATCAAAATCTGAGCGGGGTTTCTTCTCTGGAGGCTCAAAGAGACTCAAATAACTTAAATAGGCAAGTGTGTTGTATCACATGTATGACTGGCCACACCAAGCTAGTTCACAGCATTTTCTAATAGCTCTTTCTGTAGCTCTGACATCTACAGGCAGGGGATTGCTCTAGTCACCATTGCTCTCCAGTTCACCCTTGGCAAGTGTTGATATCAGGATAGATCTCTCATCTTGCATCCTAACAAACTTGTCTGTTGGTCTCACACATGGTTATGAGGAAGATGGAGACCAGTTCTGGCCTACTGTTTCCACAGTTTTCTTGCCCCATAGAATAGACTGGTATTCACCTAGGAACAAGAGACTTCTGGTATCCCTAACCTGACTTGCCTGGAGCTCAACACAGTGAAGCCCTTCGTAATATTTACATAATGTCAGAATGGCTGCTCAGAGTTGATTTGCCTAGTGATGCAGTCAGTGGCCATGGAGAACAGAGGTAGCATAGCCAAGGCTGTTAGGGGCTCACCCAGGGCCTCAGGGTAAGTCTGGGCTTTCACATAGCATCTGGAGCCTGACTTCACTTAACATATTCAAAGTTTTGCTCATGGTGTTTTTGCTGCTTAACAGTCAGGGTGACTTTGCTTCTAAACCCATAGTGCCCAGTGTAGGGTCAATGAAGAACATGAGGACATGTCCAGAGAATGAGGCATGGCTATGCCCTTTAGGTCTGACTATGACATAACTTTCAAGTCTTTTGTTCCTGGTACATCCTTTAGCTGTCCCTCAGCCCCTCAAGTCCTGTGTTTTGGAGGCTTGTGAGCTGATTCTTTAGAACTTGACAGGGGCCACTGACCCTAGTAAGGCTGACCTTGGTCCCTAAAGCCTAAGATGGTATCACATTTCTTTAGTCAGTACATGGCACCAGGCTAGACATAAGTCTATAGAATATCTTTAGAAGGTGCCAGGGTTTTTTTTTGTTTTTTTTTTTTTTTTTTCAGGCCATTAATTTTTTTCTTTCAAATTTATATTTATTTATCTATTTATTTGTTTGTTTGTTTATTAATTTTTTTAGTTAGTTCGTTAGTTTTTTTTTCAGACAGGGTTTCTCTGTGTATCCCTGTCTGTTCTGGAACTCACTCTGTAGACCAGGCTGGCCTGGAACTCAGAAAACTTCCTGTCTGTGCCTCTCCAGTGCTGGGATTAAAGGTGTGCACCACCATGCTATCCTGAATGTTCCCACTCCCCTCCCCCTGCCTTGCTCCCCTGCCCACACACTCCTACTTCTTGGCCCTGTCGTTCCCCTGTTTTGTGGCATATATAGATTGCAATACTAAGGGGCCTCACTTTCCAATGATGGCTGACTAGGCCATCTTCTGCTACATATGGAGCTAAAGACACAAGTTCTGGGGGTTCTCTTTAGTTCATATTGTTGTTCCTTTTATAGGGTTTCAGACCCCTTCAGTTTCTGGGGTTCTATCTCTGGCTTCTCCGTTGTGGGCCCTGTGTTCCATCATATAGATGACTGTGAGCATCTAGTTCTGTACAAGACAGCTATATCAGGGTCCCTTCAGTAAACGCTTGCTGTCCTATGCAATAGTGTCTGAGTTTTGTGACTGATTATGGGATGGATCCCCCGGTGGGGTAGTCTCTGGATGGTCCATCCTTTCATTTTAGCTCTAAACTTTGTCTCTGTAACTTCTTTCATGGATATTTTGTTTCCCATTCAAAGGAGGAATGAAGTATCCACATGCTGGTCTTCCTTCTTGATTTTCTTGTGTTTTGCAAATTGCATCTTGGGTATTCTAAGTTTCTGGGATAATATCCACTTATCAGTGAGCTCATATCCAATGACTTCTTTTGTGATTGGGTTACCTCAGTAAGGATTATATCCTCCAAATACATCCATCTGCCCAAGAATTTCATAAATTCATATTTTTAATAGCAGAATAGTACTCCATTGTGTAAATGTACCACATTTTCTGTATCCATTCCTCTGTTGAGGGGCATCTGGGTTCTTTTCACCTTCTCGCTATTATGAATAAGGCTGCTATGAACATAGTGGAGCATGTGTCCTTTTTACCAGTTGGAACATCTTCTGGGTATATGCCCAGGAGAGGTTTTGCTGGATCCTCCTGTAGAACTATGTCCAATTTTCTAAGAAAATGCCAGACTGACTTCCAGAATGGTTGTGCAAGCTAGCAATCCCACTAGCAATGGAGGAGCGTTCCTCTTTCTCCACATCCTTGCCAGCATCTGTGGTTAGCTGAATTTTTGATCTTAGCCATTCTGACTGGTGTGAGGTGGAATTTCAGTGTTGTTTTGATTAGCATTTCCTTGATGATTAAGGATGTTGAACATTTTTTTCAGGTGTTTCTCAGCCATATGGAATTACTCAGGTAAGAATTCTTTGTTGAGCTCTGTACCCCATTTTTAATGGGGTTATTTGTTTTTCTGGAGTCCAGCTTCTTGAACCCTTTATAGATGTTGGATATTACTCCCCTATCAGATTTAGAATTGGTAAAAATCCTTTCCCAATCTTTTGGTGGCCTTTTTGTCTTGCTGACAGTGTCTTTTGCCTTACAGAAGGTTTGCAATTTTATAAGGTCCCATTTGTCAATTCTTCATCTTACAGCACAGGCCAATGCTGTTCTGTTTAGGAAATTTTCCCTTGTGCCCATATCTTCGAGGGTTTTCCCCACTTTCTCTTCTATAAATTTCAGTGTCTCTGGTTTTATGTGGTGGTCTTTGATCCACTTAGACTTTAGCTTTGTGCAAGGAGATAGGAATGGATCAATTCACATTCTTCTGCATGATAAAAACCAGTTGTGCCAGCACGATTTATGAAAATGCTGTCCCTTTTCCACTGGATGGTTTTAGCTCCCTTGTCAAAGATCAAGTGGCCATAGGTGTGTGGATTCATTTCTGAGTCTTCAATTCTATTCTATTGATCTACCTGTTTGTGGCTGAACCAGTACCATGCAGTTTTTATCACAATAGCTCTGTAGTACAGTTTAATGTCAAGCATGGTTATTCCCCCAGAGGTTCGTTTATTGTTGAGGATAGTTTTTGCTATCCTAGTTTTTTTTTTATTATTCCAGATAAATTTGCAAATTGCCCTTTCTATCTCAGTGAAGAATTGAGTTGGAATTTTGATGGGGATTGCATTGAATCCGTAGATTGCTTTCGGCAGGATAGCCATTATGACTATATTAATCCTGCCAATTCATGACCATGGGAGATCTTTCCATAGAAGATGCCATGTCTTAATGAAGAGATGCACTTTTTAGGACAGACATGCAACCTGGGATCTGACTCTGCTACTAGCTAGGCTGACCAAGTTCCATTTTATTTTCTTTTATTTCTTTCTTTCTTTTTCTTTTTCTATCCTTCACTTTCTTTCTTTTTTTTTATTTTTTAGATTTTTTGCTCCCTAAATTTCAATTTATACTTTGAGCCCACATGAGGACCTTTATATTATCTTAATGCTCAGTAAAATAGCCAAGTTCATTTAGAAGTTCTATATGGCCAGAATGAGATACCAGGATAGCTACTGCCCCTCAAATCAGAAAGCTGGACAGGAGAGGCAACCTGAAGCCAGCTGGGTAGTTTTAACCTGTAACTCCAGAACTGTCCAGCCAAATATGGGAAGGTTGCTAGATGGTCTAGGCTACATAGTAAAACCTGCATCAAATCAAAACAAAGGCCAACAAGATCTTTCCTGAGACAAAGGTGCTTGCTGCCAAGGCTGAAGCCTGAGTTCAATCTCAGGGACTTACACTAAAGATCATGGACTCTAAGTTGTCTCTCACCTCAGCACTTGTGTATATAGTGAAAATCCTCAACCTAGAGTTACTGAGGGGTTTGTTCTCAGACCTCCTTTTCCCCAGGTCATCTAAACTGGCCTATACACTTTTATTTAGGATAGTCAAAGCCAAGGTATAGGAAGGAAATCAAGTGGAGGGGAAATAATGGGAAGTAACCAAGGCAAGAGTTTCAAGATGGCCAACCATGAAGATGTAGGCATGTCCACTGGCTGTTTAGCAAGACTCCTCACAGGATGTGCTGTAAGAAATATGATGCCTTGCAACAATTCATGTATGTTGGAGGGAGAGATTTGCTGCCTTCCTCTCTCTTATCTCCCATTCATGTTTGTCTCCTCACAAGGCTCAGTTTTGGTGGCCCCATGAAAAGCCAGATGCTATGTCTTGCAATGGGCATTCTGTGCCAAGAGTGGAGATATGGGGCAAAAACTGCACACATGGAGAGTGAAGGGCAAAGAGGATCTGATGTGGTACACATTACATATCCAGAATGTTCCAGGACGAATTTGGGAAAAGCAAAGTGTTCAAAGACCTTTCCCAGGGTCTGTCCCTGGAAACTGTTGAAGACCCAAGGAGAGAAAGTGGGTTTGTGAACTAGACATGTTGCAGTTTCATGCTTGGGGTTGACAGGAGATAAAAGCTTTCTAGTTAAATTCCATCTCTGGCTCTGCCTTCTCATCAGTAATCTGTGACCAGGGTGGCTATCAGATTTTGAGAAATGCATGGTGACATCCAGAGCTTCCTGTGGGATTCCCCATGACATCTTGTCTCCATCTGAACTTTTTCCTACTCCAGAGATGATCTGGTCTTGGCCAACAGAAATTTGGGTTGCAGACTACAGGAAAGAGAGCTAAAGCTCTACTTACCATAGCTCTTATATAAGCAAATATAAAGTCTTGAAAATGGGGACTGTGCCCCTCTTGAAGCACTGAGGCTCTCTGTCTCCTGTGGAGTAGGTATGGGCTACTCACACACAAAAGGTTCTTCCTGGACATTTGACTCAGTCACAAGTGAATCTTGGGAGTCTAAAGATAGCAATAGCTGGAACCTAGCTGGGAGCACCTCAGGATTGCAGGGATTTAGGGAGTGCAACATCTGATCCTTAAAGGGAGCCACAGCATGGGTCTGAGTGGATGCCATTCCTGGGAACAACAATATTTCATGTTTTATAGAGCCTGAGGTGGCAGGTACTGTTGGAGGTACAGAATAAGGCATTGTTGGAGCACTGCTGTGGACCATCACTGAGACTCTAGGGGATCTTGGCAGGCCACCATGAGACATCAAATTATCAAGAAAGCAAATGGTCCCTCCCAGTGTATCTGAACTTTTGAATGGCATCACCTGGGAGCCCTTCCCCATCCATCTCTGACAATAATTCTGGGAAGGTATAGGAGTAAGCTGGGAGGGGCAACTTGCACCATGCTCAGGTAGTGACCTAATGAGCTCTGACTCCCATTCTCTCCCATTGCTCTTGAACTCCTCAGGTGATGCCATATAGGACCTCATCATCTCTGGTATTAAGTGGCTGTTGGCTGATGAATTCTTCTTTTTCCATAGAAGACACAGGCATATTCAGCACTGGAACCAACATCTCATTTTCCATGGCAGGTTGGTGCATAGCCTGCTGCTCATTGTCTTCTTCTATATCAGTTTAGACCCAAATTTCAGAAAATACAGCAGGCTAGCCCAGCTCATACAAAATCCTATGAATGGGTCTCAACACCACAAAGCCATAATTCCACCTAAATTATTTTCTTAATCTTCATTTACAATCCTGTTGCTATTCCACTCCCTGTCCACCCTCTGACAGTTCCTAATCTCCCAGTATAAACTAAAATCAAACAAGGTCAAGCTAATAGAGGTTTTATACCAAGCAGATTTAACATATACATATATAGATTTAACACATACGTAAATACATTTGTGTGTGTGTGTGTGTGTGTTAGAGAGAGAGAGAGAGAGAGTGTGTATGTTATCACTGTGTGGTACAACTCATCTCCTCTGGTCTAAGTTTCTATCCAATCTTAATGACTCAAACTTATTTCTCCTGGCTTCTGTCTGAATTCATCTGCTTGACCTCAAACTAACCCCGGAAATCTGTTCTAATTACTGCCATTCTTCTCACTCTGTGGCTTGTTATCTGTCCACCTACCACCTGTACCTGTAAAATTCCATTTCACACTGGTCTATCCTAAGTAGCCTCTAGTTTTCTTGTCAGAGAATTGGGTCTATCCTGTCTCTCACTCCTTCTTTCAAAACTTCCTGATTTGTTATTTTGTCTGCTTCTAAATTCAACTTCACTTTCAAACATGGCTACTTCCTTCTACAAAATAACATTACCTTCATTGTGTGAGATTAAAGGGGTCTAGTAACTGTGTCTGCATTATAGCCAGTGTGATTAAATGTATGTAATTCTAGCAAGACCACACAGATCTAGAAGGTCTTTGGGTGTGATCCCTTGGCAGAGCAGCCATGTTGCGGGATTAAACTTCCTCTCCGTGTTATGCATGTGTGCTTGGTGGTTTTGTGGGACTCCCAACAGTAGGAGAGGATGTAAGATGTCATTTTCTCCATTTTTTGGATATTTTTCAATTTACATGACAAATGTTATCCCTTTTCCAGGTCTCCCCTCAGGAAAGCCTTAAATCTTGGCCCCTTCTTCTCCACTCATTCTTTATTCCCTGCCCTGGCATTCCACTACATTGGGGTAACACACTCCCTTATGCCCAAGGGCCTCTCCTCCCACTCATGTTCAACAAGGCCATCTTCTGCCACATATGCCATGGGTCTCACCATGTGTACTATTTGGCTGTTGGTCCATTCCCTGAGAGCTCTGTGAGGTCTGGTAGTTGACACTGATGCTCTCATCATGGGGCTGCAAACTACCTGAGCACCTTTTTCATTTATTTATTTATTTTTATTAAATATCTTCTTAATTAATATTTCAATTGCAATCCTGAAAGATCACTCCCCCCGCCCTGCTCCCCTGCCCACCCACTCCCATTTCTTGGCCCTGTCGTTGACCTGTATTGGGGAATATAAAGATTTCAATACCAAGGGGCATCTCTTCCCAATGATGGCTGAGTAGGCCATATTATGCTACATATGGAGCTATGGTCATGATTTCTGAGGGTTCTGGCTAATTCATATTGTTGTTCCTCTTCTAGGGTTGCTGACCCCTTCAGCTATGGGGTTCTACCTCTAGTTTCTCCATTGTGTGGCCCTGTGTTCCATCATATAGGTGACTGTGAGCATCCACTTATGTACAAGAGAGCTATATGAGCATCCTTTCAGTAAACACTTGCTCTCCTATGCAATTCCATTCTTATTTTTTATTTAGATATTTTCTTAATTTTCATTTCAAATGCTATCCCGAAAGTTCCTTCCCCCCTCCCCCCGCCCTGTTACCCTGCCCACCCACTCCCACTTCTGGGCCCTGGATTTCCCCTGTATTGCTGTATATAAAGATTGCAATACCAAAGGGCCTCTCCTCCCAATGATGGCCGACTAGGCCATCTTCTGCTACATTCCATTCTTAAACTCCTCAATCTGGAGCCCAGTGCTCAGTCCAATATATGATTGCGAGCATCCTCTGTATTTGACAGGTTCTGGAAGAGTCTTTCAGAATACAACCATATCTGGGTTCTGTCTGCAAGTACTTTCCACCATCTACAATAGGGTCTGGGTTTGGTGACTGTATATGGGATGGATCCCCAGGTTCCACAGTCTCTGGATGGCCTTCAGGCTCTGTTCCACACTATGCCACTATATTTACTCCAATGAGTATGTTGTTCCTCCATCTAGGAAGCATTGAAACATCCCCACTTTGGTATTCCATCTTCTTAAGCTTCATATGGTCTGCGAATTGTATTATGAAATTGTTGGCTAACATCCACTTATCAGTGAGTGCTTACCAGGTGTGCTCTTTTGTGAATGAGTTACCTCACTCAGGATGATACTTTCTAGTTCAAAAAATTTGCCTAAGAATTTCATGATGCTTTTGTTTTTAAAATCTAATAGTATTCCATTGTTTAAATGTACCAAATTTTCTGTATCCATACTTCAAGCTGTACTACAAGATAAAAAACAGACTGGCATTGTTACATTGACAAGCACAGAGATCACTGTAATAGAATTGAAGACCCAGAAGTGAATCCACGAACATTGGGTCACTTGTTCTTTGACAAAGTAGCTAAAATCGTCCAGTGGAAAATAGACAGCATTTTCAATAAATGGTGTTGGTTCAACTGGTGGTCAACATGAAGAATGCAAATAGATCCATTCTTATGTCCTTGTACAAAGCTCAAGTCCATGTTGATCAGGAACCTCCACATAAAGCTAGATGTACTGAAACTAATAGTAGAGAAAATGGGGAAAACCCATGAGCATATTTCACAGGGGAAAATTTCCTGAACAGGAACACCAATGGCTCAGGCTTTAAGATACAGAATCAACAAAAGAGACCTCATAAAATTGCAAAATTTGTATTAGTGATGGACATTGTCAGGAGAAAAATGGCATCAAACGGACAGGGAAAATTTCTTTACCAATCCTACATCTATGTAGAGGTATTACCGAATAAATCCAATAAACTCAAGAATTTAGACACCAGAAGAACAAATAACCCTATTAAAAATAGGCAACAGAGCTAAGTAGAGAATTCTCAGTGGAGGAAAGTGGATTGCCTGAGAAGCATCCCAGCACTAGGTAGGCTGAGGCAGATGCATTTCTGAGATTGAGGTCAGAAATGTCTACAGAGTGAGTTCCATGACAGCCAGGGCTATACAGATAAACACTGTCTCAAAAAAACAAAAAAAATTAATAAATGAATATAGAAACAAATAAATAAGTAAAGAAAAGAAAAAAATATGTTTAACATCCTTAGACATCAGGGAAATGCAAATTGAAACAACCCTGAGACTCCACCTCATGCCAGTCAGTGTGGCTATGATGAAAAACTCAGGTGACAGCAAATGCTGGCAATTACTGGGAGAAAAAAGTCTGTTCCTCCATTACTGCTTGGTTTGCAAATTGATACAATCACTCTGGAAATCAGCCTGGCAATTCCTCAGAAATGTGTCTCTTACTCCTTCCTGTTCTTGTCATTCTTCTCCTCCTCTTGGTGTTCCTTGTCCAGCCTAGACCTTTGAGATGTTTGTCTTGTCTTATTGTATCTCCTTTTGTAATGTGAATTTGTAGTTCTCCTTGAAAATCTGCAGTTTTTGGAAGAAGACTGAGACAGGGAGTCGAGCACTGAGAGGGGAGGTGTGAGTGGAGCTGTATGGGGTGTATGGAGTAGAAAGTGTAGTCAGAATGTATTATATAAGAAAAGAATCTATTTTTATTAAAAACTTAGTCTAAATATATTGCAAATAATATTTAGGGTAAGATTAAAATCTCAACGTGCTTTTCCAAGCTTCTACAATGTTATAAATCTATGATTTACATAATAAGTAATTAATAAGACAGCAATGTTGAGCATATAGACACTAAACTTATTATTATTTAACTTTCTTTTCAAAATACATTGCTTTGCATAGAAATAATTATTTATAAAAGAAGACAGCCACAAGAACAGAATCCCAACTCTAAAAACAAAGATGACAGGAAGCAACAAATACTGTTCCTTAATATCGCTTAATATCAATGGACTCAATTCTCTGATAAAAAGGCATAGACTGTCAGACTGGCTACACAAACAGGACCCGACATTTTGCTGTCTACAAGAAACACACCTCAGGAAAAACGACAGACACCACCTCAGAGTGAAAGGATGGAAAACAATATTCCAAGCAAATGGCCCGAAGAAAAACGCTGGGGTAGCCATTCTAAAATCGAATAAAATAGACTTTCAACCCAAAATTATTAAAAGAGACAAAGAGGGGCACTTCATACTCATCAAAGGCAAAATCTTCCAAGAGGAACTTTCAATTCTGAATATCTATGCTCCAAATGCAAGGGCAGCCATTTTCATTAAAGAAACTTTAGTGAAGCTTAAAACACACATTGCACCTCACACAATAATAGTGGGAGACTTCAACACCCCACTCTCACCAATGGACAGATCCTGGAAACAGAAATTAAACAGAGACTCAGTGGAACTAACGGAAACTATGAAACAAATGGACTTAACAGATATCTACAGAATATTTCATCCTAAAACAAAAGGATATACCTTTTTCTCAGCACCTCATGGCACCTTCTCCAAAATTGATCACATAATTGGCCACAAAACAGCCCTCAACAGATTCAA
>LR755127.1:1506192-1539393 GCA_902729485.2 Mus minutoides | reverse complement strand
AATACCTCTACTGGGCATATATCCAGAAGATATTCCATCTGGTAACAAGGACACATGTTCCACTATGTTCATAGCAGCCTTATTCATAATAGCCAGAAACTGGAAAGAACCCAGATGTCCCTCAACAGAGGAATGGATACAAAAAATTTGGTATATTTACACAATGGAGTACTACTCAGCTATTAGAAACAATAAATATGTGAAATTCCTAGGCAAATGGATGGATCTGGAGGCCATCATCCTGAGTGAAGTAACCCATTCACAAAAGAACGCACATAACATGTACTCACTGATATGTGGATATTAGCCCAGAAACCTAGACTACCCAAGATACAATTTACTAAACACATGATACTCAAGAAGAAGGAAGATCAAAATGTGGACACGTCACCCCTTCCTTGAATTTAGAACAAAGCACACATTGAAAGAGTTAAAGGGAGCATTTGTGCAGCTCAATCCAAAGGATCGACCCAACGACTGCAGCTGCCAGGGATCCATCCCACAATCAGTCACCAAACATAGACACTATAGCATATGCAGTCAAGATGGTGCTGAAAGGGCCCGGATATAGCGGTCTCAGGGGAAAATATACCAATGCCAGGCAAACATGGAGGTGGAAGCTCACGGTCAGCTATTAGATGGAACACAGGGTTCCCAAGGAAGAAGGAGCTAGAGAAAGTACCCAAGGAGCTGAAGGGGTCTTCAACCCTATAGGTGGAAGAATAACCATGAACTAAAGAGTACCCCATGGGCTCGTGTCTCTAGCTGCATATATAGAAGAGGATGGCCTAGTTGGCCATCAGTGGGAAGAGAGGCCCCTTGGTTATGCAGACTTTATATGCCCCAATACAGGGGAACTCCGGGGCCAAGGGGTGGGAGCGGGTGGGTAGGGGAGCAGGGCCGGGAGGGGGGAGGATACAGGGAACTTTCTGGATAACACTTGAAATGTAAATGAAGAAAATATCTAATAAAATTTGAAAAAAAAAGAAATAATTATTTAAAAATTTACGGCATTAGTCAAAAATGATTTACAGATACTTGTGGCTGTGTCCTAGATAGGTGAGGACTCAGATGTCAAGGCTTTTGTCAAAGTTCCAATCATTTCCATCATTACTGACCCTGTTCCCAATCATTTATTTTATACCTACACAGCTGTCCCAGCTACTTCTTCTTTTCATACCTTACTCAGGACTCTGGAATCCAGAAAGGTTTCCCTGCCTTCCTTGAAACAGGGTGCATTGCAGAAGGTTCCTATCTACCAAACTGCACACACTAGTCCCCTGAAGTCAGTGTACTTGGTCTGAGATGCTTAAACTGGGATGAGATTTAGGTACATAGAAAGCCACACAGTCTACATTCCCAGTATGCTAGGAATTCACTCTGAACTGGTTGATAAATTGCTGTCCTTGGACAATTACCTTGATATTGGAGACTGATTTTTTTCTTTAATCTGGAAAAGGAGAGTATTCTCATGGACAGAAGACTTTGAAAGAGAGACTGAAACTGATACATTGGTGGTCTGAGGGAGCATGCTCTGCAAGATAGTATCATGTAGCTAGACACAAGCTAAAGTCATTTGAGAGGAGGGAACCTCAATTGAGAAAACAGCTACATAAGATTGGATTATAGTCATGGGTTTGTAATTAACATTTACTTAATTAATGAGTGATAGGAGAGGGTAGCCCATTGAGAGAGGTACAGCCCTTTTCTGGTCATATTGGGCTCTATATGAAAACAGATTGAGCTACCAAAATGGTCAAGTTAGTAAGCAGGACTCCTTCATGGCCTCTGCATCATCTATGGACTCCAGGTTCCTGCCCTATTTATGGTCGAACAGCATGCACCCCTCTCTTACAGAAACTTCATCCATATCCTTGGGTGCCAGGGCCTCTATCTGCTATACCTGAACCCTGTTTCATATAAAATATAAACCAGAATATGTTGTAGAAATTTTCTGTCAAAAAAATCACACATAGTGTAAATATATTTTCCTTTAACTTAAATATTGCAATACATGGAAAAACAAGAGGCTCAGGAAAAGTATATCATACACTGTGGAAAAAGGAAGAAGAAAGGGAAACTGCAATTTCTGAAGTAAAGTTATAGGCATTTTTATGTCCCATTGTTAAACCAGTGACAGTGACATAATTTAATTTGGACAATGGGTCAGAAATGTATATATATATATATATATATATATATATATATATATATATATATATATATATATATATATATATATATATATATATATATNATATATATATATATGATTTCTGTCCAGAACCTGACTTCGCAGCTGCTCTAATCTTACCCTCATGCTCTGTTCATGGGTCCCTTTTTTTTCTGGACTGTGGGATTATCAGGAGTTCAGTAGTTCCAAAATCTCCCCTGGCTCTATTTCCCTGGACAGTACAGGTAGGAACAGGAGCAGTACAGTGAGTAGGTTCTTCATGCATGTGAAGACACTGTAAGCAATCTGCTGGCAGACCTCTGAGGGGCCACTGTAGGAGAGTAGCTGGTTCCAGGGATCCAATAAATTCTAGCAGAAACTTTTCCTGTCTTGTCAGTAACATTATTGACCATGGGGGAATTACAGTGGCTGGGCTGACCAACCACTGTTCCCATAGAAACAAGGATAGGGCCCACAATGAATGAATGTGCTAGCAGGAAAGGTCAGTGATAGTTATGTTCTATGACCCTCGGTCAGAGGAGCTTATTCCCTGCACAAAGCCCAAACTTTACCACCTATAGTGTATCCTAACTAGGGGGAGGATTCTCCCCACAAGACTTGGGCTCTTTATCACACTTTGGTTTGTGCTATGGTCCTCAACTCCTACCAATATCAATTTGCTCTTCTAGTGCTCCCAATCCCACCTCCCATCCCAGAGGCTTCCCAGATGGCCTTCACACCACCTCTATGCCAAGCTATTCAGTTCATGAGCAAAATCCTGACAGCCTCCTGTACTTCATGTAAATCTTGACACATAGTGCAGTTGGTTGACCTAATGGGCTTTTTTTTTTTTTTTTTTTTTTTTTTTTTTTTACTGTTACCCTGTAAGTTCCTCACCTCAAAAGTCAGAAAAAACCTTTTTTATCTTTTGAATCATGCTCCCTCTTTATTCATTTTTGGTGCACTATCTCATGTAAACAAAGCTCTTGTCTACCTAAAGTATGTTTACTATAGTTATTCTTCCTTGGATAAGTTCAAACTCAGGCAGATAGCTCAAGTCTATTGGCTAACTTCTAACCTAACATAGGGCACACAATTATTTTTTTATTAGATATTTTCTTAATTTACATTTCAACTGCTATCCTGAAAATCCCCTCACCCCTTCCCCCTCCCTGCTCCCCTGCCCACCCACTCCCACTTCTTAGTCCTGGCGTTCCCCTGTATTGGAGAATATAACATTTGCAGTACCAAGAGGCATCTCCTCCCAATGATGGCCGACTAGGCCATCTTCTGCTACATATGGGGCTAGAGACACGAGTTCTGTGGTTTCTGATTAGTTCCTATTGTTTTTTGTCTTCTAGGGTTGCAGACCCCTTCAGCTCCTGGGGTTCTATCTTTAGCTTCTCCATTGTGGGCCCTGTGTTACATCATATAGATGACTGTGAGCATCCACTTCTGTACAAGACAGCTTTTCTTTTTTTTGTACAATAAAAACACACAAAAAGAGACACAGCAACAGAAAATCCTGGATACATTGAATATATTTATTCTGCTTAATCAGAACGATATTTCACACATTATCCTGGAAGCACTTTGGTGATCAGTCTCAGGTTGCACTCATCTAATAAGTGGAAGATTTGATGTTTTGTTTTTATGTATCTGACCACATATGCATTTGACTCAGAGGAAATCTTTTTCTCTTGTCATGAGTCTTTGTATCTGAGGAACTAGAGTCCTTGGATTAAAACTGACCATTTAAAAACAAAAACAAAAACAAAAGCAAAAAAACAAAAAATAAAAAATCAATCAAACAAACAAACAAACAAAAAACCACAATCACTCAGAATTTAATCCAGTCTATACTTTCACAAGGTTTCCTTGACTTAAACTCATTTATAATAATTTCTTAACTTTCAAATGAGCTAAATTTAAGAAATGTATGTGTGTGTGTGTGTGTGTGTGTGTGTGTGTGTGTGTGTGTGTATTAGATGGATTGTGATTAGAATTTCAGAGGTAAACTAAAGGTGTACTGAAATGGCATAATAGAAAAAAATGTCATAATTGATGTAATCTGCTCAACATGTGCTGTGGTCAAGTAACATAAATGAACATTCTTTACAAATGTTCATACATGCACAAGTATTGGGTAAGCCTACAAGTTTTTATAATAATCCCAGGGCCTATTTTCATAGATAAAGAGCTCTGATCCAGAGGGAAGAGTCCTAAAAGATACAGTGGCATCCATGAGTTCAGTTAATCACAAAGCCTGGTGTGGTTATTGGAATTTGCTCCTTCCAAAGACTTGTCCCTAGACTGCACTCATGGAAAAATTTGTAGGTTTTCCAGAGACACAGAAAGTAAGATCTAAAGGTTCACATGTGAAGTACAGTAGACGGTCCCGAAACACTAGAGCTAGAGTCCTGTGAGAATCAATGGACCAAAACTGTCTGTTTGTATGAATGGGCCTGTGAGTCTTTACCACCTCCAATTCTAGGGTCTTAATGCAAGAGACCCTCCCCATTGTCTTAATCTGTTCAGAACCTTGTAAAAGCTTCACAGCTTGTAAGGTGAAGGAGGATGTAGAACAGCGTTTGAATGCTCTCATATGCAAGGAGGGACCTAAGACATCCCAGGACACAGTAAGGAGAAGTACTGTCGTAGTGAGCCACCACTGTTCCTTCTCAGTGGACTCTGTCTTTAGGCACAATTTCAGAAGTTCGGAGAAATGCAAAATCCTGTGGTCATTTTAGTGTGCATGGAATATAGGGAGTCAGTTCCTGGAAGGGATAAGAGGATCCACAGGCTCAGATGATTAAGCTAGACATGTACCCTTTTGTGGTCCTGAGGCAAAGGGAAGTCCACTGAGTGTAATGATCTGGGCTCCATTTTCCATATGGGAGGACAAGGGAGACTTTAGGTATGCTTAATGAATGTGTTTGAGTTTAAAAAATGCCTTAGTGCTAAACTGGGTACATGGTTCCTTGCCCAGTCATTTATGCCTCATGACATGGTTTCCTAAGGTATGTTTTGTGAGGTTCCTGTGCAAACTGTGCACTGAATTGTTATGTAGAGCACCTTTCTGGACTTTGGTATCTGCAGTCTTTGTGGACTGGGCGCCATTTCATGTGACTCCTAGAAGAGATGTTGCCTTGTCCTTCCAGTTGAGTTGAGAATTTTGGGCTCACTATGAAACGTTTTAAGACAGATGATCTCCCATATAATACAGATTCATCCCTTTGTCCAGTCTAGCACTCACTCAGCCAGATAACCTTGTGGGAATAAGTTCCTTACTTCTCAATTCTGGAGAAAGTCTAATCTTGCTATCTTTTCAAACATGGCTTGAGGAAAAGAAATGGAGTAGTTGGCTGTGTGGAACAACTGCTAAGAGTAGACTGGGGAAACATCGATTAGGTCTGAGAATGAAAAATACTATATTTAAATGATGAAACGTGCACCCAATAGGAGCACCCTCGTGGGAATCAGCTTCTACCCCTCTTTATCTAAGACTTGGTGGTAAGGGATGATGCCTGAGATTTGAAGTAATACAGGAGCATGTGACGATTTTCTTCTGATTGAGAGTTGAGGAGTGGGTATATTAAACTGGATCCAAGATCCAGGGGCTCAGATAATTAGGAGACTTTTGTATCGTTTCCGGACCTGAATAAAACAGTATCCCCATTACTGCAAAGAGCTTGGGTTCTAGTGTCCTTATTGGTGGACAGGGGACCCTGAGGACTGTTTTTTTTTTTTTTTTTTTTGCATTTCCCTGACTTTAAGCAATGCCTCAGTGAGAACTTGGGCATATGTGTCTCTCTCTAGTTATATATCTAGCGACATGGAGGTGTCCGGAATGTTTTGTGAGTGTCCTGATTTTAACGGAACCTCTGTGCTGACTAGTGGTGCAGATCACTTCGGTAGCCATTCATATCCGGTGTCCCTTGGAATCTGCGCCATTTTGTTCTGCAGCGCTCTGGAAGGGAGGTCTCCCCGCTGTGCCAGGTGAGGTAAGATTTTCGGGGTCACTATGAAACCTTTCAGGACAGGAGGGTCACCCTTTACCCTGCTTAGCTGCCAGTATGCTAACCTTGTGGGAAGTAGCTGTTTATCCCTCGATGGTAGGGACTGTCTAAAGGGGCCGTTTTCAAGCATTCCTGAGGAAAAGCTATGGAATCCTTGGCCGTTTCAAATGAGTGTCTAAGTGTGGACTGTGGAAGCCTTTGTTGGGTCCGAGTGACCCCAATAATATGGTATTGATCATATACCCTCACAAACAGTGGAAATGTGACCCTACCCCGAGTTTATCCAGGGATTCTGTCCTTAGGGACCAATTCTAAGGTTTGCAGAAATGCAGGATCATGTGATATTGATATTCTGATTGAAAGTTGACAAGTGCATTGTTTAAGCTGGATCCACAATCCAGGGCTTCAGACAATTATGCTAGGTTTGTACCCGTGTCCTTCATGAAGCATAAGCTAGCCCACTTACTGTAAAGGGCCTGGTCCGCAGTTTCCATATCTGAGGACTAGGGAGGCTGAGGACTGTTTTTTGAAGTTCTGTGAGTTTAGCAGAGGCCTTAGGACTGCCGTGGTGGAATGAGACCACCCACAGCCTTCTATATCTGGTGATATTCTGGACTCAGGAACCTTTTGTGAGATACCATAAGTTTAAGGAAATGTCTGTGCTGATTTGTGGTACAGAGCACCTCCTCAGACTTTCCTATCTGGCAACTTTGTGGACTTGGACTTGGAGCCATTTTGGGTGAAGCTGGGATGGGAGATCGCCCTGCAGTGCCTGTTGAGGTGAGAATTTTGGGCTCACTCTGGTACCTTTCAGAATATATGCACCTCCAAATAATACAGTTTCATCCATTTGGCCTTCCTACCTCCAAGTGTGTTAACATTGTGGGAAGGAGCACTTACTCCTCAATTCTGAACTCTTTCTAAAGTTTCCGTATTCAAACGTTCCAGGAGGGCAAGCAGATGCAATAGTTGGCAGAGATAAACAGGTATAGAAGAGTGTAGTTTAGAAGAGCTGCTTGGGCCAGAGAACCCCACATATAATATATATATATATATATATATATATATATATATATATATATATATATATATATATATTTTTTTTTTTTTTTTTTTTTTAATAATTCGACCTACACCTAACCAGGGCAGGGATTGTGGGAATGAGCCCCCATTCTTCCCTGTCTGGGGACTCTGTCCTTCAGCACCATGTCAGAGGTTCCCAGTAATGTTTTGGAATGTGGGAGATTTTTGGTCTGGATGGAGGCTGGGGAGTGGGTTGTTTGTGGTGGATCCATGAAGCCAGACCCAGACAATTATGCTAGATTTCTTTTGTTTTGGGTTGCTGAAGCATAAGGGGTTCCTTAAAAGAAAGATCCTGGGCCCCAGTTTCCATATCAGAGGACCTGGGTGTCTGGGGGCATTTTTTTGGTTCTTTGATTTGAAAGGGTGCCTCAGTGCCTCCTTGTTGGAATGAGACCCTCTCTGGAGCATCTTGTGAAGTTCCTTACATTGAACAAAATCTCTGTGCTTACTCCAGGTATAGAGGACTCTAGGTAGGTAAGTATAGGTCCCTGTAACACCTGAGTCGTGGTGAAACTCTCTGAGGACTTTTCCTCCAACGGAACGGAACTGTAAACTCCATTCTTTTTATGTCTCACTTAAACTTTTCAGAATTGATGGCTACCCAAACAGTCTTTTTTCTCAGTTGGTCTACCTATCTCCCAGTCCTGTAACCTTGTAAGAATGAACTCCTTACTCCTCGATTTTGGAGAGTAACTACTTTTGCTGTTTTCAAACATTCTGTGAGGAATAACTATGCAATATGTGGCAGTGTCTAATTGTATCTACGTGTGTGCTGCGGAATCGCTGGTTGGGTCTGGAGAGCACCACACACTATAGGTTTAATGAGTTATCCTGCACCAAATGGGTAGCTGTGTGGGAATAAGCTCCTTCAGGTCTTTCTCAGAGGACTCTGTCCTCAGGCTCCATTTCAGAGGTTCTCAGAAATGCAGGAACTTGTCATACTTTCACTCTGGATAAAAATGGACACATCCATTTTTAAAACTGGTTCCAGGAGCCACAGAAGCTGAAATATTTTCTGGATTTATTTACTTTTGGTGTCCTGAAGCATAAGCAAGAACACATTCTGAAAAGATTCTGGTCTCCAGTTTCCATATCTGTTTATTGAGGTTCTTTGAGTTTCACAGATGCTTTAGGACTGACTTGGTGCAGTTAGAACACCCACCCATAGCCATCTATATCTGGTTACAAGTAGGATTTGGGACTGTTTTGTGGGGTCCCTGAGATTAATGAAAGTTCTCTGTTCACTTGTGATTCAGAGCACCTTGCCAGCATTTTGTATCCTGTACCTTTGTGGATTTATTGCCATTTTGTGAGAATCCAGAAAGAGAGATTGCCTAGCTGTCCTGCTTGAGGTAAGTATTTCAGGCAGATTCCAAAACTTTTCACACACATTGTTCCCCTGAGAAAATATTGCTTCCTGCCCAGAATTTCTTTCTTTCTTCTTTTTGTTTTGGAAAGAGACACCAGCTATTGTTAGCATAGCTCCAAGTAGAGCTCAGCTGTAGGATTGAGCCCCTTGCTCCATAATATCTGAGGATTAAGGATAGTCACTATTTTATTATGTTCTGTGAGAAAAGGAGCTCGAATAATAATACCCTGGGTGAAATATGCTCCCAGGAAATATACTGGGAAAACTCTGCTTGAGAATAAATGACCCCACCATCTGTAGGAAGGCAAACGTAAACTGCATCAAACTGTGCCCATCTATTGAAAGAAGCCCCTTCCCACTTGCTCTGGGGACTTTGGCCTTAGGAACCATTTCAGAAGTCAGTGATCCTCAGTCATTTTAAAATAAAGATGGGAGAAGAGAGTGGGTTTCTGGAAGCTGGTTTCCAGGTGGTTCTTCTCAGACAGCTACCTTGTATCATTTTCAGAATCTTGAACTAAATGGGAGGAGATTTGTGGGGATTGAGCTTGTATACAAGCTACCAGAACTTTACATAGAGAGTTCCAAGACTTGGCACCGTCTTGTGAGAAGCCTTGTAGAATGAGAGGCATTCTATGCTTTCTGAGTCTAGGTGAGAGCTTAGGGCTGGTAAAAGGTCTCCATCAGGCTATAAACAAATATTAATGCAGATTTCACTCTTCAGTTAGCATGGCATGGAGTATAACATGCTTGTTGGCATGACCTTATTGCCGGGTCCAACTTTGTGGACCATGAACTGGAATCTTTTAAAGAACCTCTTAGAAAGAGGCTTACATCACGTTCAAGGTGGAAGCTAGGAAGTGAGAAGGGAGATACAATCTCCTATCCAGAGAAAGTGTCCCATAACATTATAACTGGGTAATAAAAATGTCCCTAGATGCAGTAATCATACTATGTTCACTGTCAGAGACACAGAGGAGAAATTGTTAAAAGTTACATCAGCCCACTTGCTAGCTTCACATTCAAATTGTGTGTAATGCCTATAGGTGGATTGCTAAGGCCCCTGGCAGGCTAGAACTTGAGTTCTCAACTTGTGTGTCAAAACCCCTTTGGGGTTACATATCAAATACACTGATTGGCACATATGTTCATTATGATTCATATAGTTGCAGAAGTACAGATGTGTAGTAGCAGCTAAAATAATTTTGTGGTTTGGGGTAACCCCATGAGGAATTATTTTAAAAGTGTCTCAGTACTAGGAAATTTAATAAATAGTGATCACCAGGGTATGCAGATGGTAATTCAGTGGGCCCATTGGTAGGAATGAGCCTCTCTCCTTGACCCCCCTAGGAATCATTGTCTAGGAGCATTTAAGAAGATTACAGAGAGGAGTATGCTTGTCAGTCAAGCTGTTATCTGTGAGTTGATTGCAGAAGCCTCATCCAAGAGAGAAAGGGGCAGATAACAATGTGTCCTTTTGAGAGTCTTTCAGCAAGACCAGGTTGCTTTGCAGGAGTGAGTTTCTCTATCTGCAAGAGGTCACTTGGTGGACTCCAAACAATTTCCTGCCATTCCTTGCAGTGAGAGAACACTTTAGTCCTCTGTTAGTGGGATGAGTCCCTCCCTACAGTTCCACATTCACATCCAGGTGCTCAGGGGCTGTTATAACAAAGTTTTCAAGTTCTGGAGGGGCGATACAATATTTCAGAGTCCAGGTGAGTATATAGTAGACTGCAAAGCCTCTTTCATAATAGAGGGTCCCCAGTTAAAGGAGCTTCAGCTCTGCTCTCTAGTAGACAGGAAACAGTGGTCCCTTGTAGGAATTGCATTCTTTCCCAGTCTGGTTCCCAGGAATTATCACAGTATAGATTCAATTTTTAGAGCTTCCTGGTTGAGGCTAGACCTTGTCCCTTTCTGACTCAAGTGTAATCTGTTGGAGGCCTGCAGATGCCCTAGATCATTGGGCATCCTCCTTTTAATCCAGTTGTACCTATTGACTAACGTGAACCAAGAGGGAACCCTTATGTGTGGTCCAGTTCACCTGCCAAATCATCCCATCTATATCTAAGGACTTACAGGACACAGAATACGGCCTTTCTACAACGTGAGGGTGGCCTTATTGTCAGATTTTATGTAATTCAGGATGGCCTAAAGAGCATTTTTTCTGGACAAGCTTTCCATAAATAATGTGGTGTCCTATAGCTTTAGCAAAAACAGGAAAGTGAGAGTTCATGTTTTCTGATAGGACTTGCTTCTAGTCTGAGTGAGAAGTGAGGGTGAATTGTAAATGAATTAATCTTCATATTTATGGGACCTACCTGCAACACATGGGGAGGCCTTTTCTGTTTTTCTTTTCATATTTTAATGTAGAATACTGAGAAAGAGAGATAGTTCAGTGGTTATCAGTACTTGCTGTTCCTGTAGGTTCAATTCCCAGTCACAAATGGTGCTTCACAAATATAGTTCCAAGGCATTTGGCCCCATTTTCTGACTTGTTTGTATACCAGGAATGTATGTGTTGTGCTTAAATAAAAATTTAACCAAAACTATCATGTGGATAAAATAAAAAGTATTCTGGTGGTCAACTGGAGAAAGAGGACAAACTGAGCCTTGTATGAAGTCACAGTGATAGGTATGGTTTCACTGGTGAAGTCCTGCTCCAGATTTAGTCACCCCAAATTAAACCAGTTCTACCTATTTAGCCCCAAGTTCATTAAGTGAGAACAATCAAGTGTCCTGAGCTCTAAGTTAGACGCAATCCCCAGCATAAAGTAGGGAGTGCAGGACCAGGCCTAGCTTTCTTTATATGGTCAGTGTCTGGTCAGTTTATCATACTTCAAAGGAAGGCTACACACCCAAGTGTATACAGGCATTATCAGTTTGATTACATTGATTAAAAAACATGAGATTGCAATTATTGGTAAGTTTTGTAGTGGGTGGGTCTTGGAGGATTCGGCAGAGTCTGGTACATAAAACAATGACAGGAAGTTTGGTAAGGTAGAGAATTTCAGGACCCAGAGACTCAGTGGTCACACCTGACACTTAGGTGAATCCTAGCTTCCTGCCCAACTCCAGACATGGAACTTGTGCCCTGCTTCTCACATCAAAGAGACATGGCCTGTGGTCTCATAGGCTTAAAACATAGTTCTCCATGCTCATGAGGTACATACAGTCCTGGAAGACTCAGACAATAAGATTCCCTTCACAGTCATTTCAGTCTGCAAAAGGTATTTAATCTCAGCCACATACTGAGATGTGGCGTATGGTTTTGAGAATCCCTTTCCCACCATGTCAATAAGCACAGACATGTTTAAAATGACAGACTGTTTCTTTTCCCCATGATATGCTGTGAGTAGCCATTAAGGTCTTAGCTTACAGAGTCACAGCCTAATCTCCCTTAGAAGGCTTCTCTGTGATCTAAGACACAATCACCACCAAGTCAACTATAATCCAGTCAGGGCCTATCATTCATGCTGGTTCAAGCAAGAACTTTCTATTTCCTCCAGCCCTGGGCTATATGCAGCCCCAGTCTGCATGTCTCTGGCTCCATTCTCTGTCCTTCTACAATGTCTACGGTTGCCTGGATGTCCAAGAGCCCGAGAACCCCTGATCTCTTAAGAGGCCTGGAACCGCTGAGGCAACTCTGGCTTTCCCACATCTCAGACTTTGCTTTCTCACCTAAAGAACAGTGCTCAATGCTTCTATACTACTCAGAAGTTGCCCTAGTGATAGTATGGGATAAGCACAGTCAAACCCCTCACATAAGCACCTACGCAAACAGCCATGCCCCCTGGTGGATCAGAAGCAGTACCACAACCTAACAAGGGAAATGTTGAATGTAACTATGATGTATTGTATGAAATTACCCAATATTAAGAAAATAATCCTAAAAGATCATTAGTCTCTCTGTACCCTCCCCACAGAACCTTGGAATCAAATGAGAGATTATGATAAGTCTAAGGAATCCCAAGTCAGTGCTTCTCCATTGTCCATTCTGAAACTAAAAGGGTGGGATGTATCCATAGTGTTAACGCTCTATGCTTCAGAGGGACTCTTGTTTTACATAAATTTTGGGAACAATTTAAGTAGATAGGGTACAGGATCTATGAACTGATAGGGTAAAACACTCTAGGTAAACTGAAGCGATACCCCATTAGATAATTCAGCTGGATCACAATAATAAGGATTGCAATACAGGTGGCTATATTAGACAATGGATTGGCCTACTGTGTCCTCAATAGATATACATTCAGAAGATTTTTTTGATGTCCATGTTAAAGAAGTCTAGGATATATCACTAGTCAAGACAAAGTCTAGGGTTCACTGTGGACAGCTCACTTCAAATAATCCATGAATAGTAATGTTTTGGAGATCTCTATGTATGTGGGTGCTGTGACTGCCTCTCTGTTATGATGAAAGGTTTGTTCTGAGAAGTATATAGGAGGTGAAGTCATTGATTCTAGGTGTGTTGTCAGGTTGGCAGAGGGAACCTCTGAGAAGGACAGAGAGCAGATTCCCAGGATTAATCATATCTTAGACATGTACTTCTAGAGACTGCATGTGTCAAAGGCAGAGAATGAAGGGACTGTGCAGCCTGGTTATATTCCGAGTCTAATATTCAGAGGCATTAAGTGGCCTGCTTACTTGTACCTTGGGCAGGAAGGCAGGAGACTTTGGAGAAATGAGGTCTTTTGTAATGTGCACAAAAAGGACCGTATAAGAAATAAGTCAGTTGAATACATCTCATGTGGTCTTAGATAACCCCATATCAGGCCAGATGAGTGCAGGTCATGTGATCAGTACACATTAACACATCCAGTTGGACATGGATTTGGCACTTTCTCAGATGACATGAGACCAGAGTGGGTAGCCATATTTAAAAACGAGGGGCACAGGATCATGTAAATCCAGATGGGATCCTTGAATGTATGAGTAAAAATAAAATAAAATAAAATAAATAAAAAATAAAATAAAATAAAACCTGTCATGAGCCCCAAAACACTTGGCACATCCCTGACCCACTCAGTGCTGTGTAGGGATGGCTTGCTACCCATCCTTTTTTTATGTACAGGTTTCTGAGATCAAGGAGCTGAAATCCTGGTAAAGTAGAATTTGACTAGAGTCATGAGAGGGAATATCTAAGGGGTTTCAGGAAAGAAGGTGAGGACTGAAGGGGACTTTCATATAAATAATATGGGAAATGTCCCATATGTAGCCTTCTGTGGCTGTGGAAAGATAAAAGGCCATAGATAAATTAACATACCTCTTTCGTCTTTATAACAGAAAGCATGTTTAGGCCTAATTACACTAGCCTCAGATCATCTTGTGAAGCAGTAGAGTCCTTGTCATTCCTGAAGCAGAGTGGTGCACAGGTCTGACAATTCAGGACACATGAAAACCATTAAATTGTCTCCTTTTATGCAATTTAGTTTCAACAGGTATAGCCAGATATGAAGGTATCTTAATACCCTTGATTAAGTTATAGAGAGGTGAAGATTTAAGAGTTTGCTACATGCCAGACGAAAGGCAGCATCTAGACACTGCTGTAAGACAAGAGAGCCCAAATGATCATCGAAGACACCATTCACTATAGGTAGTATTAACCAACGCCCCAGTCCCCCATACACACAGGTCATCTCACCCTCCTTTTTTAGAATGGAGACTAAGTTACAAACTAGCTGTTTGCAGCTATGGGAAGGCAGAACCATCTCTTATAATGATTGCAATGTGGAACACATGAAAATCATCTTCTGCAATAGTGGCCTCACATTTTACAAAGTCAAAGCAGTGTAGTCTCAGAACTTACAAGGATGCCTATACTGCTATTATATAAAAATGGATCCTACTACCTAGAATGCAGACTCTCCATATTCCCTGGTGTCAAATATTCTGATGGTACCATGTGGATAACTGCTCTGTGACCGGGCTGCACTCCAAATGCCTGGGTCCCTTCCTGTGTCAGGCTTTCAGATTCCAGGTTTAGTACTTGAAGTCCTAGCCAGAGCGATTCCACAACAAAAGGAGGTCAAGGGGATACAAATTGGAAAGGAAGAACTCAAATTATCACTATTTGCAGATGATATGATAGTATATATAAGTGACCCCAAAAACTCTACCAGAGAACTCCTAAATCTGATAAACAGCTTTAGTGCAGTAGCTGGATATAGAATCAACTCAAACAAATCAATGGCCTTTCTCTATACAAAGGATAAACTGGCTGAGAAAGAGATCAGGGAAACATCACCCTTCACAATAGTCACTAATAGTATAAAATATCTTGGTGTGACTCTTACGAAGGAAGTGAAAGATTTGTNGAATGGATACAAAAAATTTGGTATATTTACACAATGGAGTACTACTCAGCTATTAAAAACAATAAATATATGAAATTCCTAGGCAAATGGATGGATCTGGAGGCCATCATCCTGAGTGAAGTAACCCATTCACAAAAGAACTCACATAACATGTACTCACTGATATGTGGATATTAGCCCAGAAACCTAGAGTACCCAAAATACAATTTACTAAACACATGATACTCAAGAAGAAGGAAGATCAAAATGTGGACACGTCACCCCTTCCTAGAATTAAGAACAAAGCACACATTGAAAGAGTTAAAGGGAGCATTTGTGCAGCTCAATCCAAAGGACAGACCCAATGACTGCGGCTGCCAGGGATCCATCCCACAATCAGTCACCAAACATAGACACTATATCATATGCCAGCAAGATGGTGCTGAAAGGGCCCGGATATAGTGGTCTCAGGGGAAAATATACCAATCCCTGGCAAACATGGAGGTGGAAGCTCACGGTCAGCTTTTAGATGGAACACAGGGTTCCCAAGGAAGAAGGAGTTAGAGAAAGTACCCAAGGAGCTGAAGGGGTCTTCAACCCTATAGGTGGAAGAATAACCATAAACTAACTATTACCCCCTGGGCTCGTGTCTCTAGCTGCATATATAGAAGAGGATGGCCTAGTTGGCCATCAGTTGGAAGAGAGGCCCCTTGGTTATGCAGACTTTATATGCCCCAATACAGGGGAACTCTGGGGCCAGGGGGTGGGAGCGGGTGGGTAGGGTAGCAGGGCCAGGAGGGGGGAGGATACAGGGAACTTTCTGGATAACACTTGAAATGTAAATGAACAAAATATCTAATAAAAGTTGAAAAAAAAAAAGAAAATCTGCAGTTTTTGGAAGAAGACTGAGACAGGGAGTCGAGCACTGAGAGGGGAGGTGGGAGTGGAGCTGTATGGGGTGTATGGAGTAGAAAGTGTAGTGAGAATGTATTATATAAGAAAAGAATCTATTTTTATTAAAAACTTAGTCTAAATATATTGCAAATAATATTTAGGGTAAGATTAAAATCTCAACGTGCTTTTCCAAGCTTCTACAATGTTATAAATCTATGATTTACATAATAAGTAATTAATAAGACAGCAATGTTGAGCATATAGACACTAAACTTATTATTATTTAACTTTCTTTTCAAAATACATTGCTTAGCATAGAAATAATTATTTAAAAATTTACAGCATTAGTCAAAAATGGTTTGTGGATTCTTGTGGCTGTGTCCTAGATAGGTGAGAATACAGATGTATTTGTCAAAGATCCAATCATTTCCATCATTACTGACCCTGTTCCCAATCATTTATTTTATACCAACCCAGCTGTCCCAGCTACTACTTCTTTTCAGACCTTACTCAGGACTCTGGAAACCAGAAAGGTTTCCCTGCCTTCCTTGAAACAGGGTGCATTGCAGAAGGTTCCTATCTACTGAACTGCACAAACTAGTCCCCTGAAGTCAGTGCATCTTGATCTGAGATGCTTAAACTGGGTTAAGATTTAGGTACCTAGAAAGCCACACAGTCTACCTTCCCAGTATGCTAGGAATTCACTCTGACTTGGTTGCTAATTTGCTGTCCTTGGACTATTACCCTGATATTGGAGACTGATTTTTTTTTAATCTGGAAAAGGAGAGTATGCTCATGGACAGAAGACTTTGAAAGAGGGACTGGAACTGATACATTGGTGGTGTGAGGGACCATGCTCTGCAGGATAGTCTTATGTAGCTAGACACAAGCTAAAGTCATTTGAGAGGAGGGAACCTCAATTGAGAAAACAGCTACATAAGATTGGATTATAGTCATGGGTTTGTAATTAACATTTACTCAATAAGGAGTGAAAGGAGAGGGTAGCCCATTGAGGAGTACAGCCCTGTGCTGGTCATATTGGGTTCTATATGAAAACAGATTGAGCAACCAAGATGGTCAATTTAGTAAGCAGGACTCCTTCATGGCCTCTGCATCATCTATGGACTCCAGGTTCCTGCCCTATTTATGGTCCAGCAGCATGCACCCGAATCTTCCAGAACCTTCATTGATATCCTAGGGTTCCAGGGCCTCTATCTGCTTCACCTGAACCCTGTTTCATATAAAATATAAACCCGGATATGTTGTAGAAATTTTCTGTCAAAAAAATCACACATAATGTAAATATATTTTCCTTTAACTTAAATATTGCGATACATGGAAAAACAAGAGGATCAGGAAAAGTATATCATACAGTGTGCAAAAAGGAAGAAGAAAGGGAAACTGAAATTTCTGAAGTAAAGTTATAGGCATTTTTAAGTCCTATTGTTTAACCAGTGACATAATTTAATTGGGACAATGGGTCATATTATATATATATATATATATATATATATATATATATATATATATATATATATATATATATATATATATATATATATAGATTACTGTCCACAACCTGACGTCACAGCTGCTCTAAGTTTACTTTCATGCTCTGTCCATGGGCCCCTTTTTTTCTGGACTGTTGGTTTATCAGGAGTTCAGTAGTTCCAAAATCTCCTCTTACTCTATCTCTCTGGATATTACAGGTAGGAAAAGGAGCAGTACACTGAGTAAGTTCTTCATGCATGTGAAGACACTGTAAGCAATCTGCTGGCAGACCTCAGAGGGGCCACTGTAGGAGAGTAGCTGTTTCCAGGGATCCAATAAATTCTAGTAGAAACTTTTCCAGTCTTGTCAGTAACATTTATGACCATGGGGGAATTAGAGTGGCTGGGCTGACCAACCACTGTTCCCATAGAAACAATGATAGGGCCCACAATGAATGAGGGTGGTAGCAGGAAAGGTCAGTGATAGCTATATTCCATGACCCTCAGTTAGAGGAGCTTATTCCCTGCACAAAGCCCAAACTTTACCACCTATATTGTATCCTAACTAGTTGGAGGATTCTCTCCACAAGACTTGTGCTCATTATCACACTTTGGTTTGTGCTATGGTCCTCAACTTCCACCTCCTGATCAATTTGTTCTTCTAGTGCTCCCAAATCCACCTCCCATTCCAGAGGCTTCCCAGATGGCCTTCACACCACCTCTATGCCAAGCTATTCAATTCATGAGCAAAATCCTGACAGCCTCCTGTACTTCATGTAAATCTTGCCACATAGTGCAGTTGGTTGACCTAATGGGCTTTTTTTTTTTTTTTTTTTTTTTTTTACTGTTACCCTGTAAGTTCCTCAGTTCAAAAGTCAGAAAAAACCTTTTTTCTCTTTTGAATCATGCTCCCTCTTTATTCATTTTTGGTGCACTGTCTCATGTAAACAAAGATGTTGGCTACCTAAAGTACGTTTACTATAGTTATTCTTCCTTGGATGAGTTCAAACTCAGGCAGATAGCTCAAGTCTATTGGATAACTGCTAACCTAACATAGGGCACACAATTATTTTTTTTATTTGATATTTTTGTAATTATCATTTCAACTGCTATCCCTAAAATCCCCTCCCACCTCCCCCTCTCTGGTACCCTGCCCAACCAATTCTACTTCTTGGCCCTGGCATTCCCCTGTATTGGGGCTATAAATATTGCAGTACCAAGGTGCCTCTCCTCGCAATGATGGCTGACTAGGCCATCTTCTGCTACATATGGTGGTAGAGACAGGAGTTCTGTGGTTTCTGATTAGTTCCTATTGTTCTTCCTCTTCTCGGGTTGCAGACCCCTTCATCTCCTGGGGTTCTATCTCTAGCTTCTCCATTGTGGGCCCTGTGTTCCATCATATAGATGAGTGTGAGCATCTACTTCTGTACAAGAGAGCTTTTTTTTTTTTTGTACAACAAAAAACCACAAAACAGACACAGGAACAGAAAATCCTGGATACATTGAATATATTTATTCTGATGATTCAGAACCGTATTTCACACATTATCCTGAAAGTACTTTGATGATCAGTATCAGGTTGCAATCATATAAGTGGAAGATTTGATGTTTTGTTTTTATGTATCTGACCAAATTTGCATTTGACTCAGAAGAAATCTTTTTCTCCAGTGATGAGTCTTTGTATCTGAAGAACTAGAGTCCTTGGTTAAAAACTGACAAAAACAAAAAACAAAAAACAGAAAAATCAATCAATCAAACAAACAAACAAACAAAAACCCACATTCACTCAGAATTTAATCCAGTCTACACTTTCACCTAGGTTTCCTTGATTTAAACTCATTTATAATAATTTCTTAACTTGATCATGAGCTAAATTATAGAAGTGTTTGTGTGTGTGTGTGTGTGTGTGTGTGTGTATTAGATGGATTTTGATTAGGATTTCAGAGGTAAACTAAAGGTGTACTGAAATGGCATAATAGAAATAAAGTCATAATTGATGTAATCTGCTCAACATGTGCTGTGGTCAAATAACACAAATGAGCATTCTTTCGAAACTTCATACATACAAATGTATTGGGGAAGCCTACAAGTCTTTTATAATAATCCCAGGGCCTATTTTCATAGATAAAGAGCTCTGATCCAGAGGGAAGAGTCCTAAAAGATACAGTGGCATCTGTGAGTTCAGTTAATCACAAAGCCTGGTGTGGTTATTGGAATTTGCTCCTTCCAAAGACTTGTCCCTAGACTGCACTCATGGAAAAATTTGTAGGTTTTCCAGAGACACAGAAAGTAAGATCTAAAGGTTCACATGTGAAGTACAGTAGAGGGTCCCCAAACACTAGAGCTAGAGTCCTATGAGAATCAATGGACCAAAACTGTCTGTTTGTATGAATGGGCCTGTGAGTCTTTAAAACCTCCAATTCTAGGGTCTTAATGCAAGAGACCCGCCCCATTTTCTTCATCTGTTCAAAACCTGGTAAAAGCTTCACAGCTTGTAAGGTGAAGGAGGAACTTAGAACAGAGTTTGGATGCTCTCATATACAAGGAGGGACCTAAGACATCCCTGGACAGGGTAAGGAGAAGTACTATTGTAGTGAGCCACCACTGTTCCCTCTCAGTGGACTCTGTCTTTAGGCACAATTTCAGAAGTTCAGAGAAATGCACAATCATGTGATCATTTTAGTGTGCATGGAATGTAAGGTGTCAGTTCCTGGAAGGGATAAGAGGATCCACAGGCTCAGATGATTAAGCTGGACCTGTGTCCTTTTGTGGTCCTGAGGCAAATGGAAGTCCACTGAGTGTGATGATTCTGGGCTCCATTTTCCATATGGGAGGACAAGGGAGACTTAGGTTTGCTTGGTGAATGTGCTTGAGTTTACAAAATGCCTTAGTGCTAAACTGGGTACATGAGTCCTTGCCCAGGCATTTATGCTTCATGACATGGTTTCCTAAGGTAGGTTTTGTGAGGTTCCTGTGCAAACTGTGCACTGAATTGTTATGTAGAGCACCTTTCAGCCTTTGGTATCTGGGGTTTGTTTGGACTGGGCACCATTTTATGTGACTCCTAGAAGAGATGTTGCCTTGTCCTACCAGTTGAGTTGAGAATTTTGGGCTCACTATGAAACGTTTTAAGACAGATGATCTCCCATATAATACAGCTTCATCCCTTTGTCCAGTCTAGCACTCAGTCGGATAACCTTGTGGGAAGTAGTTCCTTAATTCTCAATTCTGGAGAATGTCTAATCTTGCTATCTTTTCAAACATGGCTTGAGGAAAAGAAATGGAGAAGTTGGCTGTGTGGAATGACTGCTAAGAGTGGGCCGGGGAAACATCCATTAGGTCTGAGAATGAAAAATACTATATTTAAATGAAGTAACATGCACCCAACAGGAGCACCCTCGTGGGAATCAGCTTCTACCCCTCTTTATCTAAGACTTGGTGGTAAGGGATCATGCCTGAGATTTGAAGAAAAGCAGGAGCATGTGACGATTTTATTTTGATTGAGAGTTGAAGAGTGGGTATTTTAACTGGATCCAAGATCCAGGGGCTCAGATAATTAAGCGACTTTTGTATCATTTTTCGGATCCTGAATGAAACAGTAGCCCCATTACTGCAAAGAGCTTGGGTTCTAGTGTCCTTATTGTTGGACAGGGGAGCCTGGGGACTGTTTTTTGCCTTTCCCTGACTTTAAGGGAGTCCTCAGTGAGAACTTGGGCATATGTGTCTCTCCTTAGTCATATATCTAGTGACATGAAGGTGTCCGGAATGTTTTGTGAGTGTACTGAGTTTAACGGAACCTCTGTGCTGACCTGTGATGCAGAGCACTTCGGTAGCCATTCATATCCGGTACCCCTTGGAATCTGCGCCATTTTGTTCTGCAGAGCTCAGGAAGGGAGTTCTCCCCGCTGTGCCAGGTGAGGTAAGATTTTCGGGTCACTATGAAACCTTACAGGATAGGAGGGTCACCCTTTACCCTGCTTAGCTGCCAGTCTGCTAACCTTGTGGGAAGTAGCTGTTTATCCCTCGATGGTAGGGCCTGTCTAAAGGAGCCGTTTTCAAGCATTCCTGAGGAAAAGCTATGGAATCCTTGGCCGTTTCAAATGAGAGGCTAAGTGTGGACTGTGGAAGAGTTTGTTGGGTCCGAGTGACCCCAATAATATGGTATTGATCATATACCCTCACAAACAGTGGGAATGTGACCTTACCCCGAGTTTATCCAGGGACTCTGTCCTTAAGGACCAATTCTGAGATTCGGAGAAATGCAGGAGCATGTGATATTGATATTCTGATAGAAAGTTGACAAGTGCATTGTTTAAGCTGGATCCACAATCCAGGGCTTCAGACAATTATGCTAGGTCTGTACCCGTGACCTCCATGAAGCATAAGCTAGCCCACTCACTGTAAAGGGCCTGGTCCGGGAGGCAGAGGCAGGCAGATTTCTGAGTTCGAGGCCGGCCTGGTCTACAAAGTGAGTGCCAGGACAGCCAGGGCTATACAGAGAAACCCTGTCTCAAAAACCAAAAAAAAAAAAAAAAAGGGCCTGGTCCTCAGTTTCCATATCTGAGGACTAGGGAGGCTGAGGACTGTTTTTTGAGGTTCTCTGAGTTTAGCAGAGGCCTTAGGACTGCCATGGTGGAATGAGACCACCCACAGCCTTTTTTTATATCTGGTGATATGCGGGACTCAGGAACCGTTTCTGAGGTACCTTAAATTTAAGGAAATGTCTGTGCTGACTTGTAGTTCAGAGCACCTCCTCAGACTTTCCTATCTGGCAACTTTGTGGACTTGGACTTGCAGCCATTTTGGGAGAAGCTGGGATGGGAGATTGCCCTGCAGTGCCTGTTGAGGTGAGAATTTCGGGCTCACTCTGGTACCTTTCAGAAAAGATGCACCCCCAAATAATACAGCTTCATCCATTAGGCCTTCCTAGCTCCAAGTGTGTTAACATTGTGTGAATCAGCACTTATTCCTTCATTCTGAACTGTTTCTAAAGTTTCCCTTTTCAAATGTTCCAGGAGGGCAAGCAGATGCAATAGTTGGCAGAGATAAACAGGTATGGAAGAGTGTAGTGTGGACGAGTTGCTTTGGCCAGAGAATCATATATATATCATATATATATATATATATATATATATATATATATATATATATATATATATATATATATATATATATATATATATATATATATATATATATATATATATATATATATCGATATATATATATGTAATAATTTGACCTACACCGAACGAGGGCAGGGATTGTGGGAATGAGCCCCCATTCTTCCCTGTCTGGGGACTCTGTCCTTCAGCACTATGTCAGAGCTTCCTAGTAATGTGGGATGTGTGAGATTTTTGGTCTGGATTGAGGCTGGGGAGTGGGTTGTTTGTGGTGGATCCATGAACCCCAGACCCAGACAATTATGCTAGATTACATTCCTTTTGGGTTGCTGAAGCATAAGAGGTTCCTTAAAAGAAAGATCCTGGGCCCCAGTTTCCATATCAGAGGACCTGTGTGTCTGGGGGCATTTTTTTGGTTCATGGATTTCAAAGGGTGCCTCAGTGCCTCCTTGTTGGAATGAGACCTTCTCAGGAGCATCTTGTGAAGTTCCTTATATTGAACAAAATCTCTGTGCTTATTCCAGGTATAGAGGACTCTACCATCCATTCATATCCAGGGACATTATGGACTCAGCACCACTTTGAGAGACTCCTGAAAAGGAGGTTGCCTTGCCTTGACATTTGAGATAAGAATTTATGTCTCACTTAAACTTTTCAGAATTGATGGCTAGCCAAACAGTCTTTTTTCTCAGTTGGTCTACCTATCTCCCAGTTCTGTAACCTTGTAAGAATGAACTCCTTACTCCTCGATTTTGGAGAGTAACTACTTTTGCTGTTTTCAAACATTCTGTGAGGAATAACTATGCAATATGTGGCAGTGTCTAATTGTATCTAAGTGTGTGCTGTGGAATCGCTGGTTGGGTCTGGAGAGAACCAAGCACTATAGTTTTAATGAGTTATCCTGCACCAAATGGGTAGCTGTGTGGGAATAAGCTCCTTCAGGTCTTTCTCTGAGGACTCTGTCCTCAGGCTCAATTTCAAAGGTTCCCAGAAATGCAGGAAATTTTCATACTTCCACTCTGCATAAAAATGGACACATCCATTTTTAAAACTGGTTCCAGGATCCACAGAACCTGAAATATTTTCTGGATTTATTTCCCTTTGGTGTCCTGAAGCATAAGCAAGAACACATTCTGAAAAGATTCTGTTCTCCAGTTTCCATATCTGTTTATTGAGGTTCTTTGAGTTTCACATATGCCTTAGGACTGTCTTGGTGCAGTTAGAACACCCACCCACAGCCCTCTATGTGTGGTTACAAGTAGGATTTGGGACTGTTTTTTGGGGTCCCTGAGATTAATGAAAGTTCTCTGTTCACTTGTGATTCAGAGCACCTTGCCAGCATTTTGTATCCTGTACCTTTGTGGATTTATTGCCATTTTGTGAGAATCCAGAAAGAGAGATTGCCTAGCTGTCCTGCTTGAGGTAAGTATTTTAGGCACATTCCAAAACTTTTCAAACACATGGTTCCCCTAGAAACTATTGCTTCCTGCCCAGAATTTATTTCTTTCTTTCTTTCTTTCTTTCTTTCTTTCTTTCTTTCTTTCTTTCTTTCTTTCTTCCTTTCTTTTTCTTTCTTTCTTTCTTTCTTTTTGTTTTGGAAAGAGACACCAGCTATTGTTAGCATAGCTCCAAGTAGGGTTCAGCTGTAGGATTGAGCCCCTTGCTCCATAATATCTGAGGATTAAGGATAGTCACTATTTTATTATGTTCTGTGAGAAAAGGAGCTCAAATAATAATACCCTGGGTGAAATATGCTCACAGGAAATATCCTGGGAAACTCTGCTTGAGAATAAATGACCCCACCATCTGTAGGATGGCAAATGTGAACTGGGCCCATCTATTGAAAGAAGCCCCTTCCCACTTGCTCTGGGGACTTTGGCCTTAGGAACCATTTCAGAAGTCAGGGATCCTCAGTCATTTTTAAATAAAGATGGGAGAAGAGAGTGGGTTTCTGGAAGCTGGTTTCCAGTTCGTTCTTCTCAGACTGCTACCCTGTATCATTTTCGGAGTCTTGAACTAAGTGGGAGCAGATTTGTGGGGATTGAGCTTGTATCCACACTTCCAGAACTTGACATAGAGAGTTCCAAGACTTGGCACCATCTTGTGAGAATCCTAGTAGAAAGAGAGGGATACCATGCTTTCTGAGTCTAGGTGAGAGCTTAGGGCTGGTAAAAGGTCTCCACCAGGCTATAAGGACAAATATTAAAGCAGATTTCACTCTTCAGTTAGAATGGCATGGAGTATAACATGCTTGTTGGCATGAGCTTCTTGCTGGGTCCAACTTTATGCACGATGAACAGGAGTATTTTAAAGAACTTCTTTGAAAGAGGCTTACATCACATTCAGAATGGAAGCTAGGAAGTAAGAAGGGAGATACAATCTCCTATCCAGAGAAAGTGTCACATAACATTATAACTGGGTAATAAAAATGTCCCTAGATGCAGTAATCAAACTGTTCACTGTAAAAGACACAGAGGAGCAATTGTTAAAAGTTACATCAGCCTACTTGCTAACTTCACATTCAAAATCTGTCCTGCCTTTTGGTTGGATTGTAAGGCCCCTGGCAGGCTAAAACCTGAGTTCTCAACTTGTGGGTCATAAGCCCTTTGGGGTTACATATCAAATGCACTGCTTGTCACATATATTCATTATGATTCATATAGTTGCAGAAGTATAGTTGTGTAATAGCAACCAAAATAATTTTGTGGTTTGGGCTAACCCCATGAGGACTTATTTTACAAGGGTCTCAGCACTAGAAAACTTAATAAATAATGATCACCAGGGTATGCAGATGGTAATTCAGTGGGCCCATTGGTAGGAATGAGCCTCTCTCCTTGACTCCCCTAGGAATCATTGTCTAGGAGCATTTAAGAAGATTACAGAGAGGAGTGTGCTTGTCAGTCAAGCTGTTATCTGTGAGTTGGTTGCAGAAGCCTCATCCAAGAGAGAAAGGAGCAGATAACATTGTGTCCTTTTGAGTCTTTCAGCAAGACCAGGTTGGTTTGCAGTAGTGAGTTTCTCTATCTGCAAGAGGTGACTTGGAGGACTCCAAACAATTCCCTGCCATTCCTTGCAGTGAGAGAACCCTTTAGTCCTCAGTTAGGGGGATGAGTCCCTCCCTACATTTCCACATTCACATCCAGGTGCTCAGGGGCTGTTATAACAAAGTTTTCAAGTTCTGGAGGGGCGATACAATCTTTCAGATTCCAGGTGAGTATATAGTAGACTGCAAAGCCTCTTTCATAATAGAGGGTCCCCAGTTAAAGGAGCTTCAGCTCTGCTCTCTAGTAGACAGGAAACAGTGATCCCTTCTAGGAATTACATTCTTTCCCAGTCTGGTTCTCAGGATTTATCACAGTATAGATTCAATTTTTAGAGCTTCCTGGTTGAGGCTAGACCTTGTCCCTTTCTGACTCAAGTGTAATCTGTTGGAGGACTGCAGATGACCTAGATCATTGGGCATCCTCCATTTAATCCAGTTGTACCTATTGACTAACTTGAACCAAGAGGGAACCCTTATGTGTGGTCCAGTTCACCTGACAAACCATTCCATCTATATCTAAGGACTTACAGGACACAGAATACTTTCTTTCTACAGCACGAGGGTGGCCTTATTGTCATATTTTAGGGAATTCAGGATGGCCTAAAGAGCATTTTTTTCTGGACAAGCTTTCCACAAATAATGTGGAGTCCTGTAGCTTTAGCAAAAATAGGAAAGTTAGAGTTCATGTGTTCTGATAGGACTTGCTTTGAATCTGGGTGAGAAGTGAGGGTGAATTGTAAATGAATTCCTCTTCATATTTATGGGACCCACCTACAAAACATGGGGAGGCATTTCTAGGTTAATCGGAAAAGAAGAAAGAAAAGTATAAAATTACATCTTATGACTCTATCTCTCTATCAAGTCACCAATAGTCATGAACGACAAGGACATCCAAGTTAAGGGTCGGTGTATACCACGAAGTGTGTAAATCAAGGTCCCGTAGACCGGGGTAAACGACTGAACAAACATGTGGTCCTATGTATGTGTTGTGCTTAAATAAACATTTAACCCAAACTACCAGGTGGATAAAATAAAAAGTATCCTGATGGTCAACTGGAGAAAGAGGACAAACTGAGCCTTGTATGAAGTCACGGTGACAGCTATGGTTTCACTGGTGAAGTCCTGCTCCAGATTTTGTCACCCCAAATTAAACCCATTCTACCTATTTAGCCCCAAGTTCATTAAGTGAGAGCAAGCAAGTGTCCTGAGCTGTAAGTTAGACACAATCCCCATCATAAAGTGGGGAATGAAGGACCAGCCCTAGCTGAGGAGCTATAGATTATTTATAGCTCCTGGGAGAGGGTTTTCTTTCTTTATGTGGAGAGTGTCTGGTCAGTTTATCAAACTTCAAAGGATGGCTACACGCCCAAGTGTATACAGGCATTATCAATTTGACTCCATTGATTAAAAAAACATGAGATTGCAAGTATTGTTAAATATTGTATTGGGTGGGACTTGGAGGATTTGGGAGAGTCTGGGACATAAAACAATGCCAGTAAGTTTGGTAAGGTAGAGCATTTCAGTACCCAGAGACTCAGTGGTCACACCTGACACTTAGGTGAATCCTAGCTTCCTGCCCAACTCCAGACATGGAACTTGTGCCCTGCTTCTCACATCAAAGAGGAATGACCTGTGGTCTCATAGGCTTAAAACGTTGTTCTCCATGCTAATGAGGTACATTGAGTCCTGGAAGACTCAGACAATAAGATTCCCTTCACAGACATTTCATTCTACAAAAGGTATTTAATCTCAGGCACACACTGAGATTCTTGGGTATGGTTTTGAGGATCCCTTTCCCACCATGTCAATAAACACAGACATGTTTGGAACCACAGATTGTTTCTTTTCCCCATGATATGCTGTGGGTAGCCATTAAGGTCTTAGCTTACAGAGTCACAGTTTAATCTCCCTTAGAAGGCTTCTCTGTGCTCTAAGACACATTCATCACCAAGCCAACTACAATTAAGTCAAGGCCTATCATTCATGCTGGTTCAAGCAAGAACTATCTATATCCCCCATCCCTGGGCTAGATGCAGCCCCAGTCTTCAGGTCTCTGGCTCCATTCTCTGCTCTTCTACAATGCCCAGGGTTGCCTGGATGTCCAAGAGCCAGAGAACCCCTGATCTCCTAACAGGCCTGGAACCGCTGAGGCAACTCTGGCTTTCTCAAACCTCAGACTTTGCTTTCTCACCTAAACTTGTCACGAGTTACGAAGATATGATGGGTCTTCAACGGGATCACAGTCATACCCTATTCGTGTCAGTTTTTGGGGTGTATTCGTGGATGGGTTTTTCGGTACGGGTCACAACCTAGTCTTCGTCATGGTGTTGGATTGTTCCCTTTACAACTTACATTGATACTACATTGTATAATTTAATAGGTTTAAAATTCTTTTTAATCCTAAAAGATCATTAGTCTCTCTGTACCCTCCCCACAGAACCTTGGAATCAAATGAGAGATTATGATTAGTCTAAGGAATCCCAAGTCAGTGCTTCTCCATTGTCATTCTGAAACTAACAGGGTGGGATGCATCCATAGTGGTAAGGTTCTATGCTTCATTGGGACTCTTGTTTTACATAAATTTTAGGAACAATTTAAGTAGATAAGGTACAGGTTCTATTAATGGATAGGGTAAAACCCTGTAGGTAAACTGAAGAGATACCCCATTAGATAATTCAGCTGGATCACAATAATAAGGATTGCAATACAGGTGGCTATGTTAGACAATCTACTGTGTCCTCAGTAGATATAAGTTCAGAAGATTTTTTTGATGTCCAAGTTAAAGAAATCTAGGATACATCACTAGTCAAGCAAAATCTAGGGTTCACTGTGGACAGCTCACTTCAAAAAATCCATGAATTGTAATGTTTTGGAGATCTCTATGTATGTGGGTGCTGTGACTGCCTCTCTGTTATGATGAAAGCTTTGTTCTGAGACGTATAGAGGAGGTGAAGACATTGATTCTAGGTGTGATGTCAGGTTGGCAGAGGGAACCTCTGAGAAGGACAGAGAGCAGATTCCCAGGATTAATCATATCTTAGACATGTACTTCTAGGGACTGCATGTGTCAAAGGCCGAGAATGAAGGGAATGTGCAGGCTGGTTATATTCTGAGTCTAATATTCAGAGGCATTAAGTGGCCTGCTTACTTGTACCTTGAGCAGGAAGGCAGGAGACTTTAGAGAAATGAGGTCTTTTGTAATGTGCACAAATAGGATCTTATAAGAAATAAGTCAGTTGAATACATCTCATGTAGTCTTAGATAACCCCATATCAGGCCAGATGAGTGCAGGTCATGTGATCATTCCTAATTAACACATCTGGTTGGACATTGATTTCCCACTTTCTCAGATGTCATGAGGCCTGTGTGGGTAGCCATATTTAAAAACAAGGCTCCCAAGGTCATGTAAATCCAGATGGGATCCTTGAAAGTATGAGTAAAAAAACAAAACAAAACAGAACAAAAAACCAAAAACCTGTCATGAGCCCAAAAAAACACTTGGCACATACCTGACCCACACAGTGCTGTGTAGGGATGGCTTGCTACCCATTCTTTCTTGTTGACAGGTTCCTGATATCAAGGAGCTGAAATCCTGGTAAAGCAGAGTTTGACTAGATTCATCAGAGGGAAGATCTCAGGGGTTTCAGGAAAGAAGGTGAGGACTGAAGGGGGTCTTTCATTTAAATAACATGGGAAATTTCCCATATGTAGCCTCCTGAGGCTGTGAAAAGAAAAAAGGCCATAGATAACTTAACACACCTCATTCCTCTTTATATCAGAAAGCATGTTTTGGCCTAATTACACTAGCCTCAGATCATCTCGTAAAGAAGTAGAGTGCTTGTCATACCTGAAGCAGAGTAGTACACAGGTTTGACAATTCAGGACACATGAAAACCATTAAATTGTCTCTTTTTATTCAATTTAGTTTCAACAGGTATAGCCAGATATGAAGGTATCTTAATACCCTTGATTAAGTTGTAGAGAGGTGAAGATTTAAGAGTTTGCTACAGGCCAGACAAATGGCAGTATCTAGACACTGCTGTACGGCAAGAGAGCCCAAATGATCATTGAAGACACCATTCACTATAGGAAGTCTTAACCAACACAACCCCCCCCCCATACACACACACGCATACACACACACACACACACACACACACACACACACACACACACACAGGCCATCTCACCCTACTTTTTTAGAATTGAGTCTAAGTTACCAACAAGCCTGTTTGCAGCTATGGGATGGCAAAACCATCTCTTATAATGATTGCAATGTGGAACACATGAAAATCATCTTCTGCAATAGTGGCCTCACTTTTTACAAAGTCAAAACAGTGTACTCTCAGAACTTACAAGGATGCCTATACTGACATCATATATAAATGGATCCAACAACCTAGAATACAGACTCTCCAAATTCCTTGGTGTCAAATATTCTGATGATACCCTGTGGATATCTGCTCTGTGACTTGGCTGCACTCCAAATGTCTGGGTCACTTCCTGTGTCAGGCTTTCAGATTCCAGGATTACTTAGAGACCTGAGACCCTAAAGCACTACTCTGGAACACTCAAATAACATGACATTGTGAATGTTGTTGGACATGGTCTGCTTTTAGAATCCACTGACCCTCTTTCTATCTCCATCAGGCCTGTGTATCCTCCCTGCTGTGATTGGGTCACTATCCAGCCTATTGTTTCCTAGGACAGACTCAATGGCTGATTTCCATAACACCCAAAACTGCAACCTCCAAGAGATTGCTCAGGCCCAACAGGAATTAGACAATGACCAGGAGGCCATGGAGACATCAGAGAAGGAGGAAGATACTACCACCTCAAATGAGGTGTATGGTAGTCGAATACCAAGTCCTCCCCAGAGTCCTCAGGGAGCCTCCTCCCCCTCTGTGGCAATGGCTTCCATCCCTAATAGCCCATCTGAGGAAGCTTCCATGAAAGGGACAGAGGCCCTGGAAGACCCACTGTATTTGTTGCCCAATGCACAGCGCACAAAGGTGCATGACTTTGTGGACTTTCTGGTTTTAAAGTATCAAATGAAGGCATGCACTACCAAAGCAGAAATGCTGGAAAGTATTGGTAGTGAGTATGAGGAGTACTACCCTCTGATCTTTAGTGAGGCCTCTGAGTGCTTGAAGGTGGTCTTTGGCCTTGACATGGTAGAAGCGGACCCCTCTGTCCACTCCTATATCCTTGTCACTGCCCTGGGGATCACCTATGATGGGATGATGACTGATGTCCAGGGTATGCCCAAGACAGGTATCCTCATAACTGTACTGGCTGTCATTTTCATGAAGGGAAACTATGTCAGTGAGGAGAATGTCTGGGAAATGGTGAAAAATATAAGGTTGTGTGGTGGGAGGGATCCTTATATACATAAAGCCCCCAGGAAGCTCATCTCGGAGGAGTTTGTACAGGAAGGGTACCTGGAATACAGGCAGGTGCCCAATAGTGATTCTCCAAGGTATGGGTTCCTCTGGGGCCCAAGGGCTTTTGCAGAAACCACCAAAATGAAAGTCTTACAGTTTTTCGCCAGCATTAATAAGACTCATCCCAGAGCCTACCCTGAAAAGTATGCAGAGGCTTTGCAAGATGAGATAGACAGGAACAAGGCCTGGATCTTCCAGAATATATTCCACTTTTACTGACCTGCACACTTTCTATGGCATTGGTATTTCCCTTCTACACCAGTTCAGACAGAGTCACTCATACCATTGCTGTACCCTCATTTGAGAGCTGGTGGGAGGAGAGTGTAAAGCATTCTATTTTCACTCTGTTTGGGTGACTTTAGGATTCTTGGTAATCCTAAATGTTAATACTCTTAGGATAAGGTCCAATAGTTTTAGTTTTAAGAGCATACATTGTTGTTTTTCCAGGTTTGCAGATATGTCATTATTTTGAAAATTTTGAATGACTTCTGTAGTAATTTGTAAAATGTCTCAAGATACTAGAGACACTGAAACTATAATTTTCTGAGCAATGGAAAAAATCGTGAGTGATTTAAAAACAAAAATAAAAGATTTTTCATGATCTCAAACTGTTTAGTCTCTTGTACTGGTTAATATATTAAACTTAAAACTAAAAACAGTAAATGGAATTTATAACACTAAAATCTTCACTGGTTCTCTGTTCATACTAAAGTCCTCTGTTAGAAGTGGGGCTTTGGCTGAAGATAGGTCTATCTTTTCCTATAAATATGTGGGTTAAAGCTAAAGCTAAAGTCAATAAATTTTCTATATAGGATGATTATGTGGTCCTTAGACCTTTCAAATAATTAGAGTTTTTTTCATGACTNCCGTAGCTTTAGCAAAAATAGGAAAGTTAGAGTTCATGTGTTCTGATAGGACTTGCTTTTAATCTGGGTGAGAAGTGAGGGTGAATTGTAAATGAATTCCTCTTCATATTTATTGGACCGACCTGCAACACATGGGGAGGCATTTCTAGGAATTAGCCTTGTCTTCTTTCTTTTCATATTTTAATGTAGAATACTGAGAAGGAGAGATAGTTCAGTGGTTATCAGTACTTGCTGTTCCTGTAGGTTCAATTCCCAGCCACATATGGTGCTTCACACATTTAGTTCCAGGGCATCTGGCCCCATTTGCTGACTTGTTTGTACTCCAGGAATGTATGTGTTGTGCTTAAATAAACATTTAACCAAAACTACCATGTGGATAAAATAAAAAGTATTCTGGTGGTCAACTGGAGAAAGAGGACAAACTGAGCCTTGTATGAAGTCATGGTGACAGCTATGGTTTCACTGGTGTAGACCTGCTCCAGATTTAGTTACCCCAATTGAACCCATTCTTCTTATTTAGCCCCAAGTTCATTAAGTGAGAGCAAGCAAGTGTCCTGAGCTCTAAGGTAGACACAATCCCCAGCATAAAGTGGGAAATGAATGACCAGCCCTAGCTGAGGAGCTATAGATTATTTATAGCTCCTGGGAGAGGGTTTTCTTTCTTTATGTGGTCAGTGTCTGGTCAGTTCATCAAACTTCAAAGGATGGCTACACGCCCAAGTGTATACAGGCATTATCAACTTGACTCCATTGATTAAAAAAAACATGAGATTGCAAGTATTGTTAAGTATTGTAGTGGGTGGGACTTGGAGGATTTGGGAGAGTTTGGGACATAAAACAATGCCAGTAAGTTTGGTAAGGTAGAGCATTTCAGGACCCAGAGACTCAGTGGTCACACCTGACACTTAGGTGAATCCTAGCTTCCTGACCAACTCCAGACATGGAACTTGTGCCCTGTTTCTCACATCAAACAGACATGACCTGTGGTCTCATAGGCTTAAAACATTGTTCTCCATGCTAATGCGGTACATAGAGTCCTGGAAGACTCAGACAATAAGATTCCCTTCACAGTCATTTCATTCTGCAAAAGGTATTTAATCTCAGGCACATGCTGAGATGTTGGGTATGGTTTTGAGAATCCATTTCCCACCATGTCAATAAGCACAGACATGTTTGGAACCACAGACTGTTTCTTTTCCCCATGATATGCTGTGGGTAGCCATTAAGGTCTTAGCTTACAGTCACAGCCTAATCTCCCTTAGAAGGCTTCTCTGTGCACTAAGACACAATCACCACCAAGCCAACTACAACCCAAACAAGGCCTATCATTCATGCTGGTTCAAGCAAGAACTTTCGATTTCCCCCATCCCTGGGCTAGATGCAGCCCCAGTCTGCAGGTCTCTGGCT
>LR755127.1:1251659-1266257 GCA_902729485.2 Mus minutoides | reverse complement strand
CTCAACTTCCACCTCCTGATCAATTTGCTCTTCTCCTGCTCCCAAATCCACCTCCCATCCCAGAGGCTTCCCAGATGGCCTTCACACCACCTCTATGCCAAGATATTCAGTTCATGAGCAAAATCATGACAGCCTCCTGTACTTCATGTAAATCTTGCAACATAGTAGAGTTGGTTGACCTAATGGGATTTTTTTTTTTGACTGTTACCCTGTAAGTTCCTAACCTCAAAAGTCAGAAAAAAACTTTTTATCTTTTGAATCATGCTCCCTCTTTATTCATTTTTGGTGCACTGTCTCATGTAAACAAAGATTTTGGCTACCTAAAGTATGATTACTATAGTTATTCTTCCTTGGATGAGTTCAAACTCAGGCAGATAGCTCAAGTCTATTGGATAACTGCTAACCTAACATAGGGCACACAATTATTTTTTTTATTAGATTTTCGTAATTTTCATTTCAACTGCTATCCCTAAAATCCCCTCCCCCCTCCCCCTCTCTTCTCCCCTGCCCAACCAGTCCCACTTCTTGGCAATTGCATTCCCCTGTATTGGCCTATAAAGTTTGTAGTACCAAGGTGCCTCTCTTCCCAATGATGGATGACTAGGGCATCTTCTGCTACATATGGGGCTAGAGACAGGAGTTCTGTGGTTTTTGATTAGTTCCTATTGTTCTTCCTCTTCTAGAGTTGCAGACCCCTTCAGCTCATGGGGTTCTATCTCTAGCTTCTCCATTGTGGGCCCTGTGTTCCATCATATAGATGACTGTGAGTATCTACTTCTGTACAAGACAGCTTATATATATATATATATATATATATATATATATATATATATATAAAACAAAAAACCACAAAAACAGACACAGGAACAGAAAATCCTGGATACATTGAATATATTTATTCTGATGGTTCAGAACCGTATTTCACACATTATCCTGGAAGCACTTTGGTGATCAGTATCAGGTTGCAATCATCTAATAAGTGGAAGATTTGATGTTTTGTTTTTATGTATCTGACCAAATTTGCATATGACTCAGAGGAAATCTTTTTCTCTTGTCATGAGTCTTTGTATCTGAAGAACTAGAGTCCTTGGTTTAAAACTGACAAAAACAAAAAACAATAAAAATCAATCAATCAAACAAACAAACAAACAAAAAAACACATTCACTCAGAATTTAATCCAGTCTACACTTTCACCTAGGTTTCCTTGATTTAAACTCATTTATAATAATTTCTTAACTTGAAAATGAGCTAAATTAAAGAAGTGTTTGTGTGTGTGTGTGTGTGTGTGTGTGTGTGTGTGTGTGTGTGTGTGTGTTTCTGTGTGTGTGTGTGTTTATTAGATGGATTCTGGATTCTGATTAGGATTTCAGAGGTAAACTAAAGGTGTACTGAAATGGCATAATAGAAAAAAAAAAGTCATAATTGATGTAATCTGCTCAACATGTGCTGTGGTCAAATACCACAAATGAGCATTCTTTCCAAAATTTCATACATACAAATGTATGGGGGAAGCCTACAAGTCTTTTATAATAATCCCAGGGCCTATTTTCATAGATAAAGAGCTCTGATCCAGAGGGAAGAATCCTAAAAGATACAGTGGCATCCGTGAGTTCAGTTAATCACAAAGCCTGGTGTCCTTATTGGAATTTGCTCCTTCCAAAGACTTGTCCCTAGACTGCACTCATGGAAAAATTTGTAGGTTTTCCAGAGACAAAGAAAGTAAGATCTAAAGGTTCACATGTGAAGTACAGTAGAGGGTCCCCAAGCACTAGAGCTAGAGTCCTGTGAGAATCAATGGACCAAAACTGTCTGTTTGTATTAATGGGCCTGTGAGTCTTTAAAACCTCCAATTCTAGGGTCTTAATGCAAGAGACCCGCCCCATTTTCTTCATCTGTTCAAAACCTGGTAAAAGCTTCACAGCTTGTAAGGTGAAGGAGGAACTTAGAACAGAGTTTGGATGCTCTCATATGCAAGGAGGGACCTAAGACATCCTGGACAGGGTAAGGAGAAGTACTATTGTAGTGAGCCACCACTGTTCCTTCTCAGTGGACTCTGTCTTTAGGCACAATTTCAGAATTTCAGAGAAATGCACAATCATGTGATCATTTTAGTGTACATGGAATGTAAGGTGTCAGTTCCTGGAAGGGATAAGAGGATCCACAGGCTCAGATGATTAAGCTGGACATGTGTCCTTTTGTGGTCCGGAGGCAAATGGAAGTCCACTGAGTGTGATGATTCTGGGCTCCATTTTCCATATGGGAGGACAAGGGAGACTTAGGTTTGCTTGGTGAATGTGCTTGAGTTTACAAAATGCCTTAGTGCTAAACTGGGTACATGAGTCCTTGCCCAGGCATTTATGCTTCATGACATGGTTTCCTAAGGTAGGTTTTGTGAGGTTCCTGTGCAAACTGTGCACTGAATTGTTATGTAGAGCACCTTTCCAGCCTTTGGTATCTGGGGTTTTTTGGACTGGGCACCATTTTATGTGACTCCTAGAGGAGATGTTGCCTTGTCCTACCAGTTGAGTTGAGAATTTTGGGCTCACTATGAAACGTTTTAAGACAGATGATCTCCCATATAATACAGATTCATCCCTTTGTCCAGTCTAGCACTCAGTCCGATAACCTTGTGGGAAGTAGTTCCTTACTTCTCAATTCTGGAGAATGTCTAATCTTGCTATCTTTTCAAACATGGCTTGAGGAAAGAAATGGAGTAGTTGGCTGTATGGAATGACTGCTAAGAATGGGCTAGGGAAACATCCATTAGGTCTGAGAATGAAAAATACTATATTTAAATGAAGTAACGTGCACCCAACAGGAGCACCCTCGTGGGAATCAGCTTCTACCCCTCTTTATCTAAGTCTTGGTGGTAAGGGATCATGCCTGAGATTTGAAGAAAATCAGGAGCATGTGACAATTTTATTCTGATTGAGAGTTGAGGAGTGGGTATTTTAACTGGATCCAAGATCCAGGGGCTCACATAATTAAGCGACTTTTATATCATTTTTCGGATCCTGAATGAAACAGTAGCCCCATTACTGCAAAGAGCTTGGGTTCTAGTGTCCTTATTGTTGGACAGGGGAGCCTGGGGACTGTTTTTTTTTGCGTTTCCCTGACTTTAAGGGAGTCCTCAGTGAGAACTTGGGCATATGTGTCTCTCCTTAGTCATATATCTAGTGACATGGAGGTGTCCGGAATGTTTTGTGAGTGTGCTGAGTTTAAGGGAACCTCTGTGCTGACCTGTGATGCAGAGCACTTCGGTAGCCATTCATATCCGGTACCCCTTGGAATCTGCGCCATTTTGTTCTGCAGCGCTCAGGAAGGGAGTTCTCCCCGCTGTTCCAGGTGAGGTAAGATTTTCGGGGTCACTATGAAACCTTTCAGGACAGGAGGGTCACCCTTTACCCTGCTTAGCTGCCAGTCTGCTAACCTTGTGGGAAGTAGCTGTTTATCCCTCGATGGTAGGGACTGTCTAAAGGAGCCCTTTTCAAGCATTCCTGAGGAAAAGCTATGGAATCCTTGGCCGTTTCAAATGAGTGGCTAAGTGTGGACTGTGGAAGAGTTTGTTGGGTCCGAGTGACCCCAATAATATGGTATTGATCATATACCCTCACAAACAGTGGGAATGTGACCCTACCCCGAGTTTATCCAGGGACTCTGTCCTTAGGGACCAATTCTGAGATTCGGAGAAATGCAGGAGCATGTGATATTGATATTCTGATTGAAAGTTGACAAGTGCATTGTTTAAGCTGGATCCACAATCCAGGGCTTCAGACAACTATGCTAGGTTTGTACCCGTGACCTTCATGAAGCATAAGCTAGCTCATTGTAAAGGGCCTGGTCCTGGAGGCAGAGGCAGGCGGATTTCTGAGTTCGAGGCCAGCCTGGTCTACAAAGTGAGTGCCAGGACAGCCAGGGCTATACAGAGAAACCCTGTCTCAAAAAAAAAAAAAAAAAAAAAAAAAAAAAAAAAACGGGCCTGGTCCGCAGTTTCCATATCTGAGGACTAGGGAGGCTGAGGACTGTTTTTTGAGGTTCTCTGAGTTTAGCAAGGCCTTAGGACTGCCATGGTGGAATGAGACCACCCACAGCCTTTTATATCTGGTGATATGCGGGACTCAGGAACCTTTTCTGAGGTACCTTAAATTTAAGAAAATGTCTGTGCTGACTTGTAGTTCAGAGCACCTCCTCAGACTTTCCTATCTGGCAACTTTGTGGACTTGGACTTGCAGCCATTTTGGGAGAAGCTGGGATGGGAGATTGCCCTGCAGTGCCTGTTGAGGTGAGAATTTCGGGCTCACTCTGGTACCTTTCAGAATAGATGCACCCCCAAATAATACAGCTTCATCCATTTGGCCTTCCTAGCTCCAAGTGTGTTAACATTGTGGGAAGGAGCACTTATTCCTTCATTCTGAACTGTTTCTAAAGTTTCCCTTTTCAAACGTTCCAGGAGGGAAAGCAGATGCAATAGTTGGCAGAGATAAACAGGTATGGAAGAGTGTAGTGTCGAAGAGCTGCTTTGGCCAGAGAATCTCATATATATATATATATGTAATAATTTGACCTACACCGAACCAGGGCAGGGATTGTGGGAATGAGCCCCCATTCTTCCCTGTCTGGGGACTCTGTCCTTCAGCACTATGTCAGAGCTTCCTAGTAATGTGGGATGTGTGAGATTTTTGGTCTGGATTGAGGCTGGGGAGTGGGTTGTTTGTGGTGGATCCATGAACCCCAGACCCAGACAATTATGCTAGATTACATTCCTTTTGGGTTGCTGAAGCATAAGAGGTTCCTGGGCCCCAGTTTCCATATCAGAGGACCTGGGTGTCTGGGGGCATTTTTTTGGTTCATGGATTTCAAAGGGTGCCTCAGTGCCTCCTTGTTAGAATGAGACCTTCTCAGGAGCATCTTGTGAAGTTCCTTACATTGAACAAAATCTCTGTGCTTACTCCAGATATAGAGGACTCTACCATCCATTCATATCCAGGGACATTATGGACTCAGCACCACTTTGAGAGACTCCTGAAAAGGAGGTTGCCTTGCCTTGACATTTGAGATAAGAATTTATGTCTCACTTAAACTTTTCAGAATTGATGGCTAGCCAAACAGTCTTTTTTCTCAGTTGGTCTACCTATCTCCCAGTCCTGTAACCTTGTAAGAATGAACTCCGTACTCCTCGATTTTGGAGAGTAACTACTTTTGCTGTTTTCAAACATTCTGTGAGGAATAACTATGCAATATGTGGCAGTGTCTAATTGTATCTAAGTGTGTGCTGCTGAATTGCTGGTTGGGTCCGGAGAGCACCAAGCACTATAGGTTTAATGAGTTATCCTGCACCTAATAGGTAGCTATGTGGGAATAAGCTCCTTCAGGTCTTTCTCAGAGGACTCTGTCCTCAGGCTCCATTTCAGAGGTTCCCAGAAATGCAGGAAATTTTCATACTTCCACTCTGCATAAAAATGGACACATCCATTTTTAAAACTTGTTCCAGGATCCACAGAACCTGAAATATTTTCTGGATTTATTTCCCTTTGGTGTCCTGAAGCATAAGCAAGAACACATTCTGAAAAGTTTCTGTTCTCCAGTTTCCATATCTGTTTAGTGAGGTTCTTTGAGTTTCACAGATGCTTTAGGACTGACTAGGTGCAGTTAGAACACCCATCCATAGCCCTCTATATGTGGTTACAAGTAGGATTTGGGACTGTTTTGTGGGGTCCCTGAGATTAATGAAAGTTCTCTGTTCACTTGTCATTCAGAGCACCTCGCCAGCATTTTGTATCCTGTACCTTATTGGATTTATTGTCATTTTGTGAGAATCCAGAAAGAGAGATTGCCTAGCTGTCCTGCTTGAGGTAAGTATTTTAGGCAGTTTCCAAAACTTTTCACACACATGGTTCCACTGAGAAACTATTGCTTCCTGCCCAGAATTTCTTTCTTTCTTTCTTTCTTTCTTTCTTTCTTTCTTTCTTTCTTTCTTTCTTTCTTTCTTTCATTCTTTCTTTCTTTCTTTCTTTCTTTCTTTCTTTCTTTCTGTTTTGGAAAGAGACACCAGCTATTGTTAGCATAGCTCCAAGTAGGGTTCAGCTGTAGGATTGAGCCTCTTGCTCCATAATATCTGAGGATTAAGGATAGTCACTATTTTATTATGTTCTGTGAGAAAAGGAGCTCAAATAATAATACACTGGGTGAAATATGCTCCCAGGAAATATACTGGGAAAACTCTGCTTGAGAATAAATGACCCCACCATCTGTAGGATGGCAAATGTGAACTGGGCCCATCTATTGAAAGAAGCCCCTTCCCACTTGCTCTGGGGACTTTGGCCTTAGGAACCATTTCAGAAGTCAGGGATCCTCAGTCATTTTTAAATAAAGATGGGAGAAGAGAGTGGGTTTCTGGAAGCTGGTTTCCAGGTCGTTCTTCTCAGACTGCTACCCTGTATCATTTTCAGAGTCTTGAACTAAGTGGGAGCAGATTTGTGGGGATTGAGCTTGTATCCACGCTTCCAGAACTTGACATAGAGAGTTCCAAGACTTGGCACCATCTTGTGAGAATCCTAGTAGAAAGAGAGGCATACCATGCTTTCTGAGTCTAGGTGAGAGCTTAGGGCTGGTAAAAGGTCTCCACCAGGCTATAAGGACAAATATTAAAGCAGATTTCACTCTTCAGTTAGCATGGCATGGAGTATAACATGCTTGTTGGCATGAGCTTCTTGCTGGGTCCAACTTTGTGCACGATGAACAGGAGTATTTTAAAGAACTTCTTTGAAAGAGGCTTACATCACATTCAGGGTGGAAGCTAGGAAGTAAGAAGGGAGATACAATCTCCTATCCAGAGAAAGTGTCACATAACATTATAACTTGGTAATAAAAATGTCCTTAGATGCAGTAATCAAACTGTTCACTGTAAAAGACACAGAGGAGCAATTGTTAAAAGTTACATCAGCCTACTTGCTAACTTCACATTCAAAATCTGTCCTGCCTTTTGGTTGGATTGTAAGGCCCCTGGCAGGCTAAAACCTGAGTTCTCAACTTGCGGGTCATAAGCCCTTTGGGGTTCCATATCAAATACACTGCTTGTCACATATATTCATTATGATTCATATAGTTGCAGAAGTACAGTTGTGTAATAGCAACCAAAATAATTTTGTGGTTTGGGCTAACCCCATGAGGAATTATTTTACAAGGGTCTCAGCACTAGAAAACTTAATAAATAATGATCACCAGGGTATGCAGATGGTAATTCAGTGGGCCCATTGGTAGGAATGAGCCTCTCTCCTTGACTCCCCTAGGAATCATTGTCTAGGAGCATTTAAGAAGATTACAGAGAGGAGTATGCTTGTCAGTCAAGCTGTTATCTGTGAGTTGGTTGCAGAAGCCTCATCCAAGAGAGAAAGAGCAGATAACATTGTGTCCTTTTGAGTCTTTCAGCAAGACCAGGTTGGTTTGCAGGAGTGAGTTTCTCTATCTGCAAGAGGTGACTTGGAGGACTCCAAACAATTCCCTGCCATTCCTTGCAGTGAGAGAACCCTTTAGTCCTCAGTTAGGGGGATGAGTCCCTCCCTACATTTCCACATTCACATCCAGGTGCTCAGGGGCTGTTATAACAAAGTTTTCAAGTTCTGGAGGGGCGATACAATCTTTCAGATTCCAGGTGAGTATATAGTAGACTGCAAAGCCTCTTTCATAATAGAGGGTCCCCAGTTAAAGGAGCTTCAGCTCTGCTCTCTAGTAGACAGGAAACAGTGGTCCCTTGTAGGAATTACATTCTTTCCCAGTCTGGTTCTCAGGATTTATCACAGTATAGATTCAATTTTTAGAGCTTCCTGGTTGAGGCTAGACCTTGTCCCTTTCTGACTCAAGTGTAATCTGTTGGAGGACTGCAGATGACCTAGATCATTGGGCATCCTCCATTTAATCCAGTTGTACCTATTGACTAACTTGAACCAAGAGGGAACCCTTATGTGTGGTCCAGTTCACCTGACAAACCATTCCATCTATATCTAAGGACTTACAGGACACAGAATACTTTCTTTCTACAGCACGAGGGTGGCCTTATTGTCATATTTTAGGGAATTCAGGATGGCCTAAAGAGCATTTTTTTTCTGGACAAGCTTTCCAAAAATAATGTGGAGTCCTGTAGCTTTAGCAAAAATAGGAAAGTTAGAATTCATGTGTTCTGATAGGACTTGCTTTGAATCTGGGTGAGAAGTGAGAGTGAATTGTAAATGAATTCCTCTTCATATATATGGGACCCAACTACAACACATGGGGAGGCATTTCTAGGAATTAGCCTTTTCTTCTTTCTTTTCATATTTTAATGTAGAATACTGAGATAGAGAGATAGTTCAGTGGTTATCAGTACTTGCTGTTCCTGTAGGTTCAATTCCCAGCCACATATGGTGCTTCACACATTTAGTTCCAGGGCATCTGGCCCCATTTGCTGACTTGTTTGTACNGAACAGTGCTCAATGCTTCTATACTACCCAGAAGTTGCCCTAGTGTCAGTATGGGATAAGCACAGTCAAAAACCCCACATAAGCACCTACCCAAAAAGCCATGCCCAGTGTTGGATCAGAAGCAGTACCACAACCTAACAAGGGAAATGTTGAATGTAACTATGATGTAACATATTAAATTATCCAAATTTTAAGAAAACAATCCTAAAAGATCATTAGTCTCTCTGTACCCTCCCCACAGAACCTTGGAATCAAATGAGAGATTATGATTAGTCTAAGGAATCCCAAGTCAGTGCTTCTCCATTGTCATTCTGAAACTAACAGGGTGGGATGCATCCATAGTGGTAAGGTTCTATGCTTCAGCGGGACTCTTGTTTTACATAAATTTTAGGAACAATTTAAGTAGATAGGGTACAGGTTCTATTAATGGATAGGGTAAAACCCTGTAGGTAAACTGAAGAGATACCCCATTAGATAATTCAGCTGGATCACAATAATAAGGATTGCAATACAGGTGGCTATGTTAGACAATCTACTGTGTCCTCAGTAGATATAAGTTCAGAAGATTTTTTTGATGTCCAAGTTAAAGAAATCTAGGATACATCACTAGTCAAGCAAAATCTAGGGTTCACTGTGGACAGCTCACTTCAAAAAATCCATGAATTGTAATGTTTTGGAGAACTCTATGTATGTGGGTGCTGTGACTGCCTCTCTGTTATGATGAAAGCTTTGTTCTGAGAAGTATATAGGAGGTGAAGACATTGATTCTAGGTGTGATGTCAGGTTGGCAGAGGGAACCTCTGAGAAGGACAGAGAGCAGATTCCCAGGATTAATCATATCTTAGACATGTACTTCTAGGGACTGCATGTGTCAAAGGCTGAGAATGAAGGGAATGTGCAGGCTGGTTATATTCTGAGTCTAATATTCAGAGGCATTAAGTGGCCTGCTTACTTGTACCTTGAGCAGGAAGGCAGGAGACTTTAGAGAAATGAGGTCTTTTGTAATGTGCACAAATAGGATCGTATAAGAAATAAGTCAGTTGAATACATCTCATGTAGTCTTAGATAACCCCATATCAGGCCAGATGAGTGCAGGTCATGTGATCATTCCTAATTAACACATCTGGTTGGACATTGATTTCCCACTTTCTCAGATGTCATGAGGCCAGTGTGGGTAGCCATATTTAAAAACAAGGCTCCCAGGGTCATGTAAATCAGATGGGATCCTTGAAAGTGTGAGTTAAAAAAACAAAACAAAACAAAAAAAAAACCCCAAAAACCTGTCAGGAGCCCAAAAAAACACTTGGCACATACCTGACCCACACAGTGCTGTGTAGGGATGGCTTGCTACCCATTCTTTCTTGTTTACAGGTTCCTGATATCATGGAGCTGAAATCCTGGTAAAGCAGAGTTTGACTAGAGTCATCAGAGGGAAGATCTCAGGGGTTTCAGGAAAGAAGGTGAGGACTGAAGGGGGTCTTTCATTTAAATAACATGGGAAATTTCCCATATGTAGCCTTCTGAGGCTGTGAAAAGAAAAAGGGCCATAGATAACTTAACACACCTCATTCCTCTTTATATCAGAAAGCATGTTTTGGCCTAATTACACTAGCCTCAGATCATCTCGTAAAGAAGTAGAGGCCTTATCATACCTGAAGCAGAGTAGTAGCACAGGTCTGACAATTCAGGACACATGAAAACCATTAAATTGTCTCTTTTTATTCAATTTAGTTTCAACAGGTATAGCCAGATATGAAGGTATCTTAATACCCTTGATTCAGTGTAGAGAGGTGAAGATTTAAGAGTTTGCTACAGGCCAGACAAATGGCAGTATCTAGACACTGCTGTAAGACAAGAGAGCCCAAATGATCATTGAAGACACCATTCACTATAGGTAGTGTTAACCAACACAACCCCCCCATACACACACACGCATACACACACACACACACACACACACACACACACACACACACACACACACAGAGGCCATCTCACCCTACTTTTTTAGAATTGAGTCTAAGTTACCAACAAGCCTGTTTGCAGCTATGGGATGGCAAAACCATCTCTTATAATGATTGAAATGTGGAACACATGAAAATCATCTTCTGCAATAGTGGCCTCACTTTTTACAAAGTCAAAACAGTGTAGTCTCAGAACTTACAAGGATGCCTATACTGACATCATATATAAATGGATCCGACAACCTAGAATACAGACTCTCCATATTCCTTGGTGTCAAATATTCTGATGGTACCCTGTGGATATCTGCTCTGTGACCTGGCTGCACTCCAAATGTCTGGTTCACTTCCTGTTTCAGGCTTTCAGATTCCAGGATTACTTAGAGACCTGAGACCCTAAAGCACTACTCTGGAACACTCAGATAACATGACATTTTGAATGTTGTTGGACATGGTCTGCTTTTAGAATCCACTGACCCTCTTTCTTTCTCCATCAGGCCTGTGTATCCTCCCTGCTGTGATTGCGTCTCTATCCAGCCTATTGTTTCCTAGGACAGACTCAATGGCTGATTTCCATAACACCCAAAACTGCAACCTCCAAGAGATTGCTCAGGCCCAACAGGAATTAGACAATGACCGGGAGGCCATGGAGACATCAGAGAAGGAGGAAGATACTACCACCTCAAATGAGGTGTATGGTAGTCAAATACCAAGTCCTCCGCAGAGTCCTCAGGGAGCCTCCTCCCCCTCTGTGGCAATGGCTTCCATCCCTAATAGCCCATCTGAGGAAGCTTCCATGAAAGGGACAGAGGCCCTGGAAGACCCACTGTATTTGTTGCCCAATGCACAGCTCACAAAGGTGCATGACTTGGTGGACTTTCTGGTTTTAAAGTATCAAATGAAGTCATGCACTACCAAAGCAGAAATGCTGGAAAGTATTGGTAGTGAGTATGAGGAGTACTACCCTCTGATCTTTAGTGAGGCCTCTGAGTGCTTGAAGGTGGTCTTTGGCCTTGACATGGTAGAAGTGGATCCCTCTGTCCACTCCTATATCCTTGTCACTGCCCTGGGGATCACCTATGATGGGATGATGACTGATGTCCAGGGTATGCCCAAGACAGGTATCCTCATAACTGTACTGGCTGTCATTTTCATGAAGGGAAACTATGTCAGTGAGGAGAATGTCTGGGAAATGGTGAAAAAAATAAGGTTGTGTGGTGGGAGGGATCCTTATATACATAAAGACCCCAGGAAGCTAATCTCGGAGGAGTTTGTACAGGAAGGGTACCTGGAATACAGGGAGGTGCCCAACAGTGATTCCCCTAGGTATGGGTTCCTCTGGGGCCCAAGGGCTTTTGCAGAAACCACCAAAATGAAAGTCTTACAGTTTTTCGCCAGCATTAATAAGACACATCCCAGAGCCTACCCTGAAAAGAATGCAGAGGCTTTGCAAGATGAGATAGACAGGAACAAGGCCTGGATCTTCCAGAATATATTCCACCTTTACTGACCTGCACACTTTCTATGGCATTGGTATTTCCCTTCTACACCAGTTCAGACATAGTCACTCATAGCATTGCTGAACCCTCATTTGACAGCTGGTGGGAGGAGAGTGTAAAGCATTCTATTTTCACTCTGTTTGGGTGACTTTAGGATTCTTGGTAATCCTAAATGTTAATACTCTTAGGATAAGGTCCAATAGTTTTAGTTTTAAGTGCATGCATTGTTGTTTTTCCAGGTTTGCAGAATGTCATTATTTTGAAAATTTTGAATGACTTCTGTAGTAATTTGTAAAATGTCTCAAGATACTAGAGACACTGAAACTATAATTTTCTGAACAATGGAAAAAATCGTGAATGATTTAAAAACAAAAATAAAAGATTTTTCATGATCTCAAACTGTTTAGTCTCTTGTACTGGTTAATATATTAAACTTAAAACTAAAAACAGTAAATGGAATTTATAACACTAAAATCTTCACTGGTTCACTGTTCATACTAAAGTCCTCTGTTAGCAGTGGGGCATTGGCTGAAGATAGGTCTATCTTTTCCTATAAATATGTGGGTTAAAGCTAAAGCTAAAGTCAATAAATTTTCTATATAGGATGATTATGTGGTCCTTAGACCTTTCAAATAATTAGAGTTTTTTTCATGACTATTAGCAGTGGTTCAGAGTTTTGCAGAGGAGCCTGCTGAGGCAATCACCTCAATTTCAATGCTTTCAAACATGGCATTTTGTGATTTCTGGCCATGTAACAACTCAAAAGGTCTGTATGTCATGATCCAGGTTATCTTATTCCAGACAAGAGTTTCCAGTTGATCATGAGGTATACATGTTGGAAAAGAATCCATTTACTTATAAATTAGTATTAGAGTTAAGTAAATCATCATCAAGATAAAATCGATAGGCCCAGAGAGAGTCTGTAAAGAAGAGGTCTGGAGGGCAGCATGACTGAATATACCTGAGAAAAGAAAGTAGAATAAAATTCGCAGCATATCAGTTGTTTGGTGAGGATAGGAGTAGGACAGGTGGGAATAAGGAAGTAGGTAGTATAGGGAAAGGCAGTTGGAATTGTGGAACTTAAGTATGATGGGGTGGAAGCCTTTTGTAATGGAAACTCCCTGGAATCCATGAAGTTAATTGTGGTGGCTGAATGTGTGTGGCCTTGTTTTAAGGGTGTCATAGTGAGGGCTGGCTTTGATACCTTCCCTTCAGCTGCCTGGGTTAACCAGTCTTCTCCTCTTTGCCTTAGGGGCAAGATGTACAATTCTCAGCTCCTTTTCCAGTGCCAAGTGTCCCAGAATATTTCCTTGTTTCTGTCCTTGATGATAATGGACTGAAGCTCTGAACCTGTAGGCCAACTTCAATGAAAAGTTGTCTTTTATAGGATTTGCTTGGTCATGCTGTCTCTTCACACCCTTGGAAAATTCCTAATATATGGATATAGATACGGTTCCTTGTAATGGAGGATATAGAGTCCTGATTGTCATTCTTTGGAACAAGCAATGTTCCAGTGTGGGAATTCATTGCATTTGTTTGAGATTTTAGTGTATGGGCTCCATAGAGATACCCAAACAACACATGTTAATTCCAGGACAATGATTTATTCTCTGCAAACTGACACTGTGGCCCTACTGCTAGGGAAAATGTCATGTAGTATATTTGATACAGACATGTCTGCTGATAAATGCATGGTAACTTCACTCCAACATTCAAAGATCTTTGGTGTGGGAATCTACAAACAGAGAAACATAGAGAGTGATTCTGCAACAAAGCCATCAACCTACAGACTGTCATGCCTGCATAAAGTTCTAGGGTACTCTGTGTGGAATGGTGGTGCAAACTTGAAAGAGTAGTCAGTCAATATTTTCTTGAACTTGCGGTCCATGCCATGAGAGGGATACATTGTGCAAATATGGAAACAAGAGAGCCCAGAGACCTAGGGTTGAACCAAGTGTGAATGGTCTAATACAATCAATGAAATGATTTATAATTATAGTGTGGTATACTCATAGGTCAGTGCTTTCTCCAGGTAAGATTGGCTTCCTCCAGCATTGGATGTGAGCAGGTGCAGAGATCCACAGTTATATGTTATGTAAAAATAGTGTTGAATTCAATGTCTCTGCTCCTTCAGCTTAGAGACAAGGAATCTCTCAGGAAGTTGGGGAGGGAGGATTATACAAGTCAGAGAAGATGTGGGACACCAGGAGAACATGGTCCACAAAATCAAATAAGCAGAGTTTGCATGGTCACACAGACAAAAGCAGCAAGTTCATTACCTGCATGGGTCTCCATCTCCATCTCCAAATCTTACTGCTGATTTACTGTTTACTGTTTCTTGTGATCATGATTATTAGTATGGATATTATTATAATTGATTTTTTCAACTTTTATTAGATATTTTCTTCATTTACATTTCAAGTGTTATCCAGAAAGTTCCCTATATCCTCCCCCCTCCCGGCCCTTCTCCCCTACCCACCCTCTCCCACCCCTTGGCCCCGGCGTTCCCCTGTATTGGGGCATATAAAGTCTGCATAACCAAGGGGCCTCTCTTCCCACTGATGGCCAACTAGGCCATCCTCTTCTATATATGCAGCTAGAGACACAAGCCCAGGGGGTACTAGTTAGTTCATGGTTATTCTTCCACCTATAGGGTTGAAGACCCCTTCAGCTCCTTGGGT